>OZ038494.1:20441179-20558679 GCA_964036315.1 Acanthosepion esculentum | reverse complement strand
ATTAAAAATTAGAATCCAGTATTAATTATAAAAATTAAAATTAAAACCCAGTATTAATTATCAAAATTAAAATTAAAATACAGTATTAATCATGAAAGTTAAATTTAAAATCTAGTATTAATTATGAAAATTAAAATCCAGTATTAATTATGAAAATTAAAATTAAAATCCAGTATTAATTATGAAAATTAAAATTAAAATCCAGTAATAATTATAAAAATTAAAATTAAAATCCAGTATTAATTATGAAAATTAACTTTAAAATCCAGTATTAATTATCAAAATTGAAATTAAAATCTAATATTGATTATAAAAATTAAAATTAAAATCCAGCATTAATTATATAAATTAAAATTCAGTATTAATTATGAAAATTAAAATTAACATCTAATACTAATTAAAAAAATTAAAATTCAGTATTAATTATAAAAATTAAAATTAAAATACAGTATTAAAAAAGAAGTATCCAGTTTTTAAAAATATCCGGAATTAATTATAGTTTTCTATGATCCATTAATGTCTACTGGCCCAAAATGGGATGGTAGACATTAATGTGTTAATGAGAAAAGAGAAGGAATGAGAGAAAGAAGTAAAAAGAGGGGAAAAGATACAGAGATGAGAGTGGGGACAATAGAAAAAGCTAAATATGGAGAGATACAGAAAAAAGAGAGAGAGAACAAGAGAAAGAATAAAAGTAAAGAAAGATTCAGAAAAAGAAAGAGAACAAGAAAAAGAATAAAAAGAGAGAAAGATACAGAAAAGGAAAGAGAACAAGTGAAAGAATAAAAAGAGAGAAAGATACAGAAAGGAAAGAGAACAAGGGAAAGAATAAAAAGAGAGGAAGATACAGAAAAGGAAAGAGAACAAGTGAAAGAATAAAAAGAGAGAAAGATACAGAAAGGAAAGAGAACAAGGGAAAGAATAAAAAGAGAGGAAGATACAGAAAAGGAAAGAGAACAAGTGAAAGAATAAAAAGAGAGAAAGATACAGAAAGGAAAGAGAACAAGGGAAAGAATAAAAAGAGAGGAAGTACAGAAAAGGAAAGAGAACAAGGGAAAGAATAAAAAGAGAGAAAGATACAGAAAGGAAAGAGGACAAGGGAAAGAATAAAAAGAGAGGAAGTACAGAAAAAGAAAGAGAACAAGAAAAAGAATAAAAAGAGAGAAAGATACAGAAAAGGAAAGAGAACAAGTGAAAGAATAAAAAGAGAGAAAGATACAGAAAGGAAAGAGAACAAGGGAAAGAATAAAAAGAGAGGAAGATACAGAAAAGGAAAGAGAACAAGTGAAAGAATAAAAAGAGAGAAAGATACAGAAAGGAAAGAGAACAAGGGAAAGAATAAAAAGAGAGGAAGATACAGAAAAGGAAAGAGAACAAGTGAAAGAATAAAAAGAGAGAAAGATACAGAAAGGAAAGAGAACAAGGGAAAGAATAAAAAGAGAGGAAGTACAGAAAAGGAAAGAGAACAAGGGAAAGAATAAAAAGAGAGAAAGATACAGAAAGGAAAGAGGACAAGGGAAAGAATAAAAAGAGAGGAAGTACAGAAAAAGAAAGAGAACAAGAAAAAGAATAAAAAGAGAGAAAGATACAGAAAAGGAAAGAGAACAAGTGAAAGAATAAAAAGAGAGAAAGATACAGAAAGGAAAGAGAACAAGGGAAAGAATAAAAAGAGAGGAAGATACAGAAAAGGAAAGAGAACAAGTGAAAGAATAAAAAGAGAGAAAGATACAGAAAGGAAAGAGAACAAGGGAAAGAATAAAAAGAGAGGAAGATACAGAAAAGGAAAGAGAACAAGTGAAAGAATAAAAAGAGAGAAAGATACAGAAAGGAAAGAGAACAAGGGAAAGAATAAAAAGAGAGAAAGATACAGAAAAGGAAAGAGAACAAGGGAAAGAATAAAAAGAGAGGAAGTACAGAAAAGGAAAGAGAACAAGGGAAAGAATAAAAAGAGAGAAAGATACAGAAAAGGAAAGAGAACAAGGGAAAGAATAAAAAGAGAGGAAGTACAGAAAAGGAAAGAGAACAAGGGAAAGAATAAAAAGAGAGAAAGATACAGAAAAGGAAAGAGAACAAGGGAAAGAATAAAAAGAGAGGAAGTACAGAAAAGGAAAGAGAACAAGGGAAAGAATAAAAAGAGAGAAAGATACAGAAAAGGAAAGAGAACAAGGGAAAGAATAAAAAGAGAGGAAGTACAGAAAAGGAAAGAGAACAAGGGAAAGAATAAAAAGAGAGAAAGATACAGAAAAGGAAAGAGAACAAGGGAAAGAATAAAAAGAGAGGAAGTACAGAAAAGGAAAGAGAACAAGGGAAAGAATAAAAAGAGAGAAAGATACAGAAAAGGAAAGAGAACAAGGGAAAGAATAAAAAGAGAGAAAGTACAGAAAAGGAAAGAGAACAAGGGAAAGAATAAAAAGAGAGAAAGATACAGAAAAGGAAAGAGAACAAGGGAAAGAATAAAAAGAGAGAAAGATACAGAAAAGGAAAGAGAACAAGGGAAAGAATAAAAGGAGAGAAAGATACAGAAAAGGAAAGAGAACAAGGGAAAGAATAAAAAGAGAGAAAGATACAGAAAAGGAAAGAGAACAAGGGAAAGAATAAAAAGAGAGAAAGATTCAGAAAAGGAAAGAGAACAAGGGAAAGAATAAAAGGAGAGAAAGATACAGAAAAGGAAAGAGAAGAAGAGAAAGAACTAAAAGGAAGGAAAGAGAAGAAGAGAAAGAACTAAAAGGAAGGAAAGAGAAGAAGAGAAAGAACTAAAAGGAAGGAAAGAGAAGAAGAGAAAAAACTAAAAGGAAGGAAAGAGAAGAAGAGAAAGAACTGAAAGGAAGGAAAGAGAAGAAGAGAAAGAACTAAAAGGAAGGAAAGAGAAGAAGAGAAAGAACTGAATGGAAGGAAAGAGAAGAAGAGAAAGAACTAAAAGGAAGGAAAGAGAAGAAGAGAAAGAACTAAAAGTAAGGAAAGAGAACAAGAGAAAGAACTAAAAGGAAAGAAAGATACTGTAACCAGAGAGAGACTAGAAAAGAGAGAAAATCAGTACAGAAATGAGAGAGGTAATCAATAGAAAGCTTAAAAGAAGTGAGTGAGGGGAAAAGGAAGTCTGGAAAAAGAAAGACAAAGAATAAGACGAATAACTAAGAGAGAGTAAATACCGAAAATCACGAGAGGTAATGATTTTCATTCATAGGTGAACCGAACATTAAAATCACCAGCTGAGGTTCCGAGAAATGAATAAAAAAAAGAAAGAGAAACGTGTGTGTGTGTCAATCGGTTATAGGTGGGGCTGGGTGTGGCATGCCCAGTTAACATGTGTCATAAGCAAGAAGGAGAAAAATAAAAAACCGAACACCAACAAGTTTTCTATACATTGCTAAAGAAGTGAACAAGGGTAACACAATACAGATGCAATAAAAAAAAGAAAAAATTAATGAAATATACCAGCAGAGAGCTCCCTCTCTGGGTGGGAGAATTTAGCAGTATGACGGCGCCTGTTTCTGTCTTTGTAGGGATGAGAGTTAATTGAGAGAAGAACATTTTTTGGTTCTTTGATTTTTATTTCGGTCTTTTCACTCATGACATTATTCATGATTTTATACTTCATCAAGCACATCCCCAAAGACTAGCTAAAACGTACACACAGCTTGTAAATAAATAAACTGTAAAAAATAAAAATAATATCTAAACAGAACTTTGGAATATTTTTATTTGCAGACATCAATTTTATCATGGTCGAGTGATTTATAACTAACACTAGATCCCTTTTTTATGTGCTGACAATTTTAATGCTGTCAGTAGACGAGTATTAATATAAGATTCTATGGGCACAAAGTGAGGGGTCTGTTTTGTATTGTTATTAAGTATTAAACTGATCCCCCCCAGAATTATTACATATTAATGTAATAGTTGGACAAATTTTAAAAGTATTAATAGACGAATATGATTGTACTGGACACAAAGTGGGGTATCTGTTTTGTATTGTTACTATGTATTAAACTGATCCCCCAGATTTATTACATATTAATGTCATAATTGGACAAATTTTAATGGTATCAATAGACGAATAAAGTGGGGGGTCCATTTTGTATTGTTATTAAGTATTAAATGATAATGACATGGGCTTGAAACTGGCTACAACGTGTAATTGTGGCAGGTAATTTGACATCCTGCGTGGTTTACGTATCCATAAGGGATGCTGATGTAGACAATGCAATTCCCCTATTGGAGAATGTAAGTCAAATGATGGGATGATGAATCCAGATTATACCCACAATGTTCAGGGCACCATTGCTGAGTGTCAGCATCCCTAGAGAAATACCAAGTAAGCCAAGAATCCAGTGGCCTAAAGACAATTAGCTACTTAATCAAATCTTGATCATATCTCATTAATAATTACCAACCATCTAAAGGGCCCTATTATCCAGCAGATCAGATCTTTCTGCAGGGTTTGTCTTGAGTGGTTTGGTGTGGCAACTGCAAGAAGGGATAGAACAGAAGAGAAGTGACCAAATAGATGACAGATTCAGAATGGTAAACTAAGAGCAGAGAGTGGTGAAGTGCCGATTCAAAGAAGCTCCAATTCACAAGAGGGCAGGCCTTAAGGACCTGCTTAAAGATGTTTAAAAATGGATTTTAGTGATATATACAGCTGATAACCAAAGAAAACGTTGGGAGAAAAAGCAACAGTCTTGGAGATCATTTTACAATAATCCTTACGCTTTTGTTAAAAAGCTGTTCACTGAGACTAAGAACGGCAAATTCAAGAACTTGAGAACCACCTGAGGTTGACGTATTCTGATTCTTGAAAAGATGTTCTAATCTCTCCTATGAATGACCTTCCTAGGCCCCAAGATCCAGAGGTCATGTTTAATAACAGTGGACTAAAGCCCATATCAGTAGTGCAACTGGAATAAATGGAATATCCTACAAGTTATATATGAATTGTTCAGATTATACCCACAATGTTCAGGATCCCATTGCTGTGCATCAGAACCCTAGAGAAACACCAAGTAAACGAAGAATAAAGTGGCCCAAAGACAATTAGAGAGCTACTTAATCAAATTTCGATCAGGAGATCTTATTAATACCAACCATCTAAACGGCCCCATTAGTAAGTAGATCTGAACTTTCCGCAGTAGTGCAACTATAATAAATTGAATATCCCACAAGTTATATAAGAGTTGTTCAAACGTCCCCAAGAAACTCACAGCAGGCATGAAAACAAGGTATTGTATCACAAGAATGGTGTCTGGTGGATGGCATTTGGATACCTAATAAAAAGAATGCAAAAGGCATTTCAAATTTCCACTCGATCTCCCTCTTGAATGTAGAGGGTCCTGTCTAAGCTTGGTGCTAGCAGCACTAGCATAAGCTCTTCATGTGGGTAAGAAGGAAGGATAAACCCAAGAAAAGCTAGGGCTTATCATTACTCAGAGGCTGTGCCAGGAATATTCACTTCTGTATTGGGGGTAACATGATCCTGATAGTGAAAGAGAAGTCAATGAAGAGCCTCGGACGGCTGACTGAAATTCCACTGAGGTACAGAAAGTAGTATTAGATAGACTTGAATACATCGACAGAACCCATCTCCCCAGTAAACTGAAGGCTTTTGGTGCGACCAACGTGGTTTGCTGCCTCGGGTCCTGTGGCTGTTGCAGGTTTTCTTCTCCATGGTGCGACTCTATACCAATGCTGGAAACCAGCAACTTCCCCTTTCCTCATTGGTGGGGGAGTTCAAGGTCGGGAAGGCACCCCTTCACATGATGATGAGGGGCCTGGCTGAGTAGTTCGTCCGCGGGTTGCAGCCAGATATCAGAACTGGTACCAAATGGTCGGCAGGAGAAGCCACCCAAGAAGCAGAATCCAGCCAGCGAACCAAGGAGATTATGGGGTGACCCAAACTAATCAAGCTGGCCTGGGCAGCACAAGTAGCCAGTTTTTCTCCAAACAGGGTCCAAAGGAAAAACGTATATAATGTCAATCAACATCTGATGCAGTGATATTGATCCCTGACCTTTTCTTTATCCTTTCCTCAAGCACTCCTCTTACTTTCACTCTTTGTAACCCCTTGTGTGCTAGTGGCACTCCTGCCTTGCTTGGGGTAAAATGCTTAAAATAATAAAATAAAATATATATATATATATATATTATAAATTAACTGATTTAAAAAATAATTTTTTTATTTGCTACACAGTAATAACCATGTTTCAAAAATGGAAGCTAAAGGCTTCGAATTTAATTTTGTTATTAAATTAAAGACATTAGTTCCATTTCCTCATCAAGGCCGGTGTGTACCATTGTATGTGAAAACTTTCTAATAATAGAAAGGACTTCAAGGCTGTCAATTTTGATAAATCAGTAAGCAAATAAAATTCCACTGGACAAAAATGGGGGATATGTTTTATATTGTTGTTAAGCACTAAACTGATCCCCCCTAATTATAACATAACATAATAATTGGACAAATATCATTAAAGATTCACATGTGAAAACATTCTAATAATAGAAAGGACTTCATAAAATAGGCTGTCAATTTCGATGCTAGCAGTAAACGAATTTGATTCTGCTGGACAAAAAGTGAGGGATATGTTTTATATTGTTGTTAAGCACTAAACTGATCCCCCTAATTATAACATAACATAATAATTGGACAAATATCATTAAAGATTCACATGTGAAAACATTCTAATAATAGAAAGGACTTCATAAAATAGGCTGTCAATTTCGATGCCATCACGAGACTATAAGATTCTAATGGACACAAAGTGGGGGATCTGTTTTCTATTGTAATTAAGTACTAAACTGGCCATGTGCCCATAAATCGGTCATATAGCCATAATAGCCACTCAAGGTAGAGAATTACTGAATGGGAAGTTGTGCTGAGCTTAATTTGTCATATATAAATGTAGGTAGAAAAAAAGCAAATGTTGATAAGATAGTGAGGGTCACAAAGTACTACCTGGTACCCCTGATCAGGTTTACCTCCGGTCTGGAGTAGGGGGTAGTATACACTGAATATATTTATAATTAAGCTTTTCTATCTGATGATGAATTTGTTTCGTTTTAACATTTCATAGTTCAGTTGTTGCCTCATAGATTACAAATATTGATTTGAAACTGTGAAAGTCTCTTTTTAAATGTAACACTGAGCTAACTTTATTTATCCTGTCAAGTAACGTATATGCCATAGCAGAAAACAGGTAAAAAGAAAAACCATTTTTAAAGAAGTGACAATGACAAGTGGCAGTGGTTATGGTTACCACGGTGATGGAGGCCTCTCAATTTTCGGAAAATAAAATTTATTTAGAATAAAAGCAGAGAAACGGCAAATTGTGTCTGACGTCTTTTGCACATTTATCTTTTGGTTCTTGTTTTGATATCACGAGAAAATGACAAGTGAATTCTGAGCGAAACTTCAAAGGTTTGAAAGAAATTTTTCATTTTTAATTGGAAGATTTATTCAAAAAATTCCCCTGTAAATTGTAAATTAGTTATTTGTCACAAAATTACCAGCAAAAAAAAAGGGAAAATAAAAATAAGTAAAACTGGAAATAAATATAATTTATTTTCACACACCCAGTTTTTTATTTTATTGTTCACCCAGTAAGAGCCACTCAAGGTATATCTGGCCATTTGTATTCGAGGATACCCATCTACTAGGGTGGTTAGCCAATCCCTATTGCAGATGCTTGCTCAGTCACATTTGTGTTTATCTGACACCCACAGAGCCCACCTGTAGTTTTTACTGCTACAGCTATACTGAGCAGACCTTAGTTACAGTTTCTGAGAAAGAGCATGTTATCTAGCATGATCAATGATTTGAACAAGGCCAGCATACTTAATACCTCGGTCATGATGACTGGTGACTTTGTGCTAGTGCAGCTATCAATGGCCTCCAAAAGTTCCATATATCCATTTTCACTCACAAAGCTTGGATCAACCTGTGGTATGGTTTTCAGGCACTTTCCAAAAGTGCTTCATGCTGCGACCGACCCTTCCAGTCCAATAACATCAGGAAGTATCCTTCCTGACAAATCGACCATGGTGAGATTCGAACCTGGGTCTTATCATCTCTAGAATGCAAACGTTCAAACCACTCATCCACATGCCGGTAACTTGTTGGCCATGTGCTCATAACTCAGCCACATGCCCATAACTCGACTATATGCCCATAAAAGCCACTCAAGGTAGAGAATTACTAAATGGAGGTGTTGTAAGTGAATATAGGTGGTGAGAAAAAGTTGCATTTTATGAGGATATGTAGGATAGATAACAGTTGACCTTCGGATCGAAGTGGTCATCCTCTGGGAAAGCTGTTCCACATGGAAACAGTTCTGGGGATGAAGATGTCTGAGTGGAACTTCCTCTTTACATATGAAGGGAATGGGGATGTGTCAACACAGTACAATAATATCTAGAAAAAAGATTTTAAAGCAGTTACTTAATCATTACTCTTTCACCCATTACAAGGCCCAAGAGACAGTCAAGGTAGAGAGCTAGTGTGTGGTGTTGTATGAGTTGTAGAAAAAAGCAAGAAGTGCAGTTCAAGAAGTTGTAGTGATCGGGAATAAAACATCCTGTTCCAGAAAGCAGCATTCCGAAGAAGCTATCTGAGCAGAAATTAATCTCTTACTAATGGAATATGAAAGGAATGAGGACGTGTCATGTCGAGTACCAGCTGCAAAGGTCAGAGTTGGTGGGGCCAAGTAATGCAGCTTGTCAAAACACTTGCCATGGAAATAGCAATAGGGTAGTGAGTGGCTTGTGTATGTTTCGTCTTCGGGAAAGAGGTTGTAAGGTGGAAAATAATTTACCACATTCATCATTTTTCTTCTTTTGTGCACTTTCAGGATGTGAGCGATCATCATTCTCCACAGCTTCCTGACATTAGGTGTTCTAATCCTGATTTGGTAATGTCACTATTTATATCCTGTCTTGACAGTTATTCACTCAAACATATTAAAAAGGTTACTCATTATCCTCCCTGCTTCTTCTGCCTTTAATATACCCTGTAAGTGTCAAATTCTCCAAGCCTTATTTCCTCACTATGCATCCCAGATATCATCTCTTCTTGTAAGGATCGGTTTCCTTGCAATGCCTATTAATCTTAAAACCTCTTTGACATTCGCATGTCCTGTCTCAGATATTCCTAGCATTCAGTGAAACAATTGTAAGTCACTTTTCATTTTAACTGCAATATACCAGACTAGATATTAAATTTGGATGAGTGTTTAGAATGTTCGCTTTCCAACCATGCAACCTGGGATCGAATCTCGCTATGGTCGATTTGTCATGAAGGTGACTTCTTCATGTTATCAGTCTGGAGAAAGCGATTACAATGTGCAGCACCTTTGAAACATGCCCGAAAACCACACCAGAGGTTGTACCAAGCCTTGTGAGTGAAATTGGGTAGACAGAATTATTTGGGAGCTGTTGATGATTGTACCAGCATGATGTTACAAGTCACCATGAGTGAGGGTTTAAGTGTGCTGGCCTTTTTCTGACTGTTCATCACACCAGATAATGTGGTCTCTACCAGAAACTGTAAATAAAGCCTCCTCACCATAGTGGCAGTGTAAACCATAGGTGGTCTCTGTGGGTGTTGAACAAACACAAAATGTGCCTGAGCAGGCATCTGCAAAGGGATTGGCTAGAGCAGTCATTAATTATAATAAATTGCTTATTTATACCAAGTACTAATAAGATGTAATAGTCTGAAGTTGTGTGAATTTCTTAGATCAAGCATTGTCAATTATTATTCATTTTTGACTAGTATTTCTTTCATCTTATTTCTCTTGCTTATTTATACCAAGTACTAATAAGATGTAATAGTCTTAAGTTGTGTGAATTTCTTAGATCAAGCATTGTCAATTATTATTCATTTTTGACTAGTATTTCTTTCATCTTATTTCTCTTGCTTATTTATACCCAGTTGTAAGAAGATAGCACTGTCTAAGAAGTCGGAAGCAAACAAATTTGAACTCCACTGGAAAATCAGTCTAATGAGCGATATAACCAAACTTTCATCCAAATTCTGATGAATACAGCACACAGGGGAATCAGACTGAAATTAGGACAGGGACAGTGCGGCTTTGTCAAAGACACTGGAACAAGGAACTCAATATTTATGCTGAGAATGTTATCAGAAAGAGCCATACAAATGCAGAAGAATGTGGGCCTGTGTCTTATAGATTCAGTCAGTTGTGTGCCGTGAGTGACGCACGTGTTGGCAGTCATACATCTTTTGATACATGACTGACGAAGCAGATTTCCAGCAGTAGGTTGCCGTTTCTTTCTGCAGTAGACCAGTTGCCATCCAAGGCTATAGAACCTAGTCTGTCCTGCTATTTACCCTTAGCTGGGGGGGGGATAAGAAGAAGAGGATTTATATTTTTCCCAAGGGTGTTAGCACGTAAATGAATGTAATGGATTCAACTGGAAAGTCAGTCAGTCACTTATGTGCCATGCATGATACATGCGTAGGCTATCACATATCTTTCGATACATGACTGACGAGGCAGATTTTTTCCCAGCAGTAGGTTTGCCATCCAAGGCTATAGAACTCGGTCTGTCCTGCTATTTACCCATAGCTGGGGGGAGAAGAAGAGGATTCATACCTTTCCCAAGGGTATAAGCACGTAAGTGAATGTAATGGATTCGACTGGAAAGTCAGTCAGTCAGTTATGTGCCATGCATGACACACGCGTAGGCGATCCTGTATCTTTCGATACATGACTGACGAGGCAGATTTTTCCCACAGTAGGTTGCCATTTCTTCCTGCGGTAGACCAGTTGCCATCCAAGGCTATAGAACCCGGTCTGTCCTGCTATAGTTAGATCAGGCAGTCAGTTATGTGCCATGCGTGATACATGCTTAGGCGATCATGTATCTTTCGATACATGACTGACGAGGCAGATTTTTTCCTGCAGTAATGGTTTTGACTGGAATTCGAACTCAGCTCTCCAGTTCCTCAATCCGAGCTGCTATCCATTACTCCACCATGACTCCTAAAGGAATTCGATAAAGTACACGTCAATGGAAATCCTCAGCAACCTTGATATATTTGGGAAGGATATTAGAATAATCAAGAACCTATACTGGCAGCAAACGGCCTCCATATGGACAGAAAATGAGTTCAGCAGATATAAAAAATAGAAAGGGGTGTAAGACAAGGATGTGTCTTCTCACCAGACTTATTCAACCTATACAGTGAGGCAAATCTGAGTAAACTAGATGTCTTACCAGGATTCATTAATGGCGGCCATAATCTTAACATCATAAGATATGCAGATGACACAGTGTTGATAGCAGACACAGAAAGGAAACACCAAGATCTCCTATGGAATGTAGTGAAGGAAAGTGAGAAGAAAGGACTAAACACCAAATACAAGAAAACAGAATGCATGGTTGTTGGGAAAAGGATAAGCCCAAGAGATACAAGGGAAGAGATTTAAATATCTTGGAAGTGTTTAAGCAGAAGATGGAAACTATGACACTGAAATCTGAAGGGGTATTGGAATAGCCAAAGATGCTTTCCAAAAGCTAAGCAGAGTATTAAGAAATAGAAAAATTTTGAAAGAAACAAGGAAACTGTTATATAATATCTGTCCTGTATTGCAGTGAGTGTTGGACAATCTCCTCAAAGATGAAGAGGAGACTTGAAACTACAGAAATGTGGTTCTACAGAAAGATGCTGAGGATACCATGGACTTAATATATGAGCAATGGTGAAATTTTAGAGAAAACAGGAACGAAATAGAAACTTATAGTTGACATCAGGAAGAGACAGTTGAGGTTTCTGGGGCACATAATGAGGAAGGAGGGCTTGGAGAATGCAAGAGGGACGGAGGAAGACAATGTATGACATGCTTAGTGAGCTTGAGTAAATGGATGGCAGGACTGGGTTTAGGAGAAAGAACGGAAAGACAAAATTTATTAAGAGCTTTAAGGGATCAGAAATTTTCATCAGAATCAATCTGTGTGATATCAATCATCTTGTATAACAGTAAATACTGTACAGTCTCCTCCCAGATGAAGAGGAAACTAGAGGCAACAAATCTTGTCTGACAGAAGGATACTGAGAATTCTTGTGGATGGAGCAAAGTCTTCTATATCATAAATGTGGATGTCAGTGCATCACACTTTTACAACTTTACTCCTACTAGCCATAGCCCAACATATCATACCATTTTGGAATCAGGCCGAATCTGTGAGCAAATTAAAAACATACTGGGCCAGATCCAGACCTGCAATCCTGAAATTTTGTATTCCAAATTTTTCATTACTGCGATTGTTTTCAGATTCCACCATATTGGCTTCTACTGATAAAAAGATTTAAAGGTACACAACTCTCTAACTTTCAATAGCTCATGTTCAAATGAAAAAATTACTGTTCTCAAATAGTGTTTTAAGATAAAATTGTCCATGCTTTCAACTTTACTCCTAGAGGCCATAGCCCACCATATCGTACCAATTTGAAATAAGGCCATCTCCATGATCAAATAAAAAATATTCTGGGCCAGATCCAGACCTGCACACCTGAAATTTTAGATTTTCAAGTTTCCATTACTGCTGCTGTTTCCAGCGATTTTTTGCAACAATTTTTTTTTGTACAATAACAATGTTTATAACTTGGAAATAAATTTGGGAATAATCAAAATTAATTGCAAAATCCAGCAAAAGTCTCCCATGAAATAAAAAAAAATCGTTTGTACAGAAAGTAAGGACCTACGTCCATAAAATTGTCTTTAAATTAACTGGCGGTAGAAGAATTATCGCTGAACCTTTAAAAAGTAAGCTTAAATATTAATGCAATAAATGCAGCGATCAATTTTGAGTTCTTCTACATTTTATTGTTGCCTATCACATCTACTCCTCCCTACCGATTGTGATGAAGGCCCAATCAAAGGCTCTCTGCAGGAGCTAACTTAAATGCTGTCTGATAGGGCGGCTTTTAAGATAGTCTATATATAAAATGTTGTGACTTCAGTTAGTCCGTCTTTCATACCTTCTAAAATATCCATACATTGACTGATAAAAAACAAATTTTGGGAGAAGTGCGAACAGGTAAGGGAGTAAATAGTACAGTTTGTTTTACGAGAATGTGTAGCTTAGTACAAGAAATTTTCATTCAATTTTTTGGAAAAATTAAGTTTTATTATTTAGCATACAAAATACTCCACAAAGTCCTATAAAATTAAATTAAAGAAACGAAGCAGGATTTTTGTCAAAGTATTTTCCAGCTTATTCAAATTTCATTGGTTCATTTGTGAAATTGAACGAAATGTAGAGTTTGAAAATCTCAACAAAAAATTTTTAGTGATAGCTTCAAAATCAGAAAGAGACAGCTAAAATTTCTTGAACACATGAAGGTTTGGAAAACTTAATTTGCACAAAGGTATATTGAGGGCAAGAGATATAGGAGAAGACAGCAAGCCACCTACCTGATGAACTTGTGTGAGTGGGTGGCAAAACAAGTATTACATGCAGATTTCATCTTGGTGGAAAAAAGGCAATTATTTAATGTTGTATGCTTCTTTATGCAGAAACAACTAATATTACTATTACAGATGAAACGAACAGATACTACACTTGGTATCTACTTGACCTCCCACTGAGTCAGGTTGTGACACAAGGTCGGTTTTTAACGTGGGGACCCGAGTGTTTCCACCCAGGCCGCTGGACTTTGCTGGTCTTAGCTTGCCCAGGCTGGTCATAGCTGGTCATAGCTAGTCATAGCTGGTCTTGGCTGGTCCTAGTTTGTCCAAGCTGGCCAGAGCTGGTCAAAGCTAGACATAGCCGCGATACTACCAGCGCAGGGGAGAATCTCTGTGCCAGGCATGTATCAGTGATCGAATCTCAGCCAAAAGGCGATCATTAAGCGAGCGATCTGAGAACAGATACTACACTTTGATCCCTGTCCAATTACCAGGCAGTGATGAAAAGCATAACTGGAGTTAAATAAGTTAAAAAAGTAAAAGAGAATGATAAAAGTATTGTTTGTAATACTATACTCGTTTGTAGAGCTATAAGCAACCAAACAATAAACAACTGAACATCTTATAAACATTAAGAATGGAAAAGATGCATGTTCATTATGTCTGTATTTTATAATACGATATTAATATGTGAATATTAGATGCATAATTATTGAATACAGTTAAGTAAAACATCAGTTTTATCAAAATCATGTTTATTTTAAACACAGCTGTACTTTTTGACTACAGTAAATGGATATATAGTTTGGTCAATGACGTAGCAGTTCAGAGGTCAGCAGCAGATATGCTAATTTATATCTTATGTATCAATTGATAAAGGATAAAAAACAAAAATAAATTAAATAAAAACAAGCAAAATAATTTGACACAAATAAACAAATAAACGACTTCCGGTAAAATATCTGCCAAAATAGACTACCCACAATGCACCACTGACCCGTATATATAAATAACCAAGAAAAATAACACCACTCATGGCCTGACGATTGCATCTAGCATGAAACAGACTGTCGCCACTAAGTGTTGACTTCTATGTTCACTTTTATATATATATATATATATATATATATATATATATATATATATATATATATATATTTGAAATTCTTAATACAAAGTTTGCATATATCTACTTTCAAAAGACGATGTACCAAAAAACAGTATGAGATTCTGTACTTATCTGTTCAGTTTGTTACAAGCCTGGCTTGCATATATCCTGATACCTTGACTTACAGGAGCTAAAGAGAAAGATTCACTTTCCCACCTAACGATGTCTCGTCAGGTCACATGACTGTTTTAATTCTCATGGATATTTATAATTAATTTTTACCATTATTTTCATTTGGGTCAAGGGGAGATAACATTTTGTCCCTCGCTACAAACCTCCCTACCTAGTAGTGGAGTCTAGTAGTAGTGGTTGTCTCTTTCCCAAGAAACATTTCTGCCTTCTTTCATATGATTGGGCTTACTATTTCTGTCTATGTTTTTGGTATCCAGTAGTATATCATCAGTATGTTGTTGCTTTTCGGTTATTACTTGTTTATCACTTTTAAGTCCAATGTGTGGTTTTAACCTATCTATTGAATCTATTGACTGTATTTCATGGTTCGTTTTAATTACAAAATATTTGTCAGTTCTACATAACACTTGGAAGGGACCAGTGTAAGTGGATTCCAGAGGCTTGTGAACTCTGTTTTCTCTTAGGCATACACTTTTACATACCTTAAGCTTGTCAGGAACATATTGGCGTGATTTATTTACAGAACTATAATCTTTGTGTGCTGAATGTAAGGAATGTAAGGTAAGTTGTAAGTCCTTAGGAAACTTCTGATTATTTATGTTATCGTAACATCTACTAGCAACTGAGGAATCATTATATGCATTCCTGTAACTGTAAAGAAGGGTGAAATATTAGAAGAATTAGGTGTGGTACAGATATCCATTAGTATTATTTGAAGGGCGTCCAGCCATGATTCTTTTCTACCTATTAATGTTGTTTTAATTGTTCTATGTGCACGTTCAAATATTCCATTTTTGCAGATGGTAGCTAGTTGTGCACAAACCATAGAAGCCAACTATTGAGGCTATCTCTGAAAACAAGTTGCTCTCAAACTGAGTGCCATAATTGGCTATCACAGGAAGTGGAACACCCCAATGTGTGATCTATGCATGAATGAATGCATTGGCAACAGATTGTAATATTATATGTGGTAATGGTTCTTCTTTGATCCACTTAGCTGTGCAGTTAATACAGCTTAACATGTATCTGTAAGGAGAATTTCATGGTTCATAACATCTCCTAGTCACAGGGAGTGGACCAACTATATCCAAGTGGACTGTATTAAAGGGAATATTAGGCAATTCTATAGGGTGAATAACAAATTTAGCATGTCTCTGAATTTTGCTTTCCTGGCAAGTTTGACATTCATTACACATTATTTTTTTATTGCCTTGTTCATCTAAGGCCAAAAAATATTGTTTTGATAAGTTTACACAATGTTTCCATTCCTGGGTGTGATATTGTGTGAATACTATCAAAAATAGATTTTCATAATTCAACAGTCTGGAAACACCAGTAGCATTATCACAGTATATAGAACTATTATTACCAGTACTAAAATTGTATTTCTTAAGACTGAAAATTTTTATGACTCAGGGTCCTTAAGTTGTGTAGCAGCTATAGCTGGAAAATACACAGATCTACGATAACTGCTAGGGTAGGTCTAGACAAGCAATCGGCTATAACGTTTTCATCTCCCTTTATGTGGCCTATATCTGATATATATTCTGTGAGAATTTCTAATTACTGCCTATCTAACCTAGCAGGGTTTAGACTACGGAATGTGCTGTATAAAGGCCAGTTTTTTGATAATATATTTAAAATATAACGTACCAGAATATGCTGCAAAAAGTTCCTTATCAAAAGTCGAATACCTAGTTTAATTCTTGGGAATCTTTATAATTAATTTTTACCATTATTTTGGGGGCGTCAAGGAGAGATAACTTTTTGTCTATCGCTACACCTTGATAATTAAACTGGAATGAATAGACCTGAAAACTATCTCTCTCAAAAAGTTTTCCAATGCTAAAGAATAGGGTTTTAAATCATATATATATATATATATATATAAATTGCTGTTTATAGCATATTATTTTTCATATGAGTCAGTCAGTCACTCAAATGCCATACATGACACTAGGTGAGTTTGATTTTTCATCTTTTTAGAAAATTAGCATTGCACTCTAGATGAAAGCTGGAGTTTCATGCGCTAAGTTGAACCTCCAAAAATTAGATTCATAGTCTTTACTAATTTTTGAGCATTTATTTTTAAAGATCACCAAATGTAGAGAAATACCTAATTTATGCAGAGCTTTGCTTTCAAACCGAATCAAAATTTTAGTATTTCGAGAATAAATCCAAAGTTTTGTGAGGTGCAGTGGCCATTAATGATTAAGTGTAACTCAAGACTAAGTGTAACTAAAGATGAAGGTAAAATGGTCGGCTCCCTGTACCTTTCCAGTAACTACCTGACTAATCATGCTATCCTCTACCTTTCTAAGAGCCAGATCAGGCCAAAAATGGAGTATTTTTGTCATATTTGGGTGGGAGCTGCCAAGTCCTTACTTTCCAGTCTTGATAGAGTTCAAAAGTATCTCTGAGTCCTTGTGGGCGTCAAATTATTTCCCCCCTCCAACCTCTCTCTTATTACTGGCGGATGTGACGAGCCTCTCATCATTCCATTGCCATTTCATGGAAAGTGCTCGGATGAACTACATTCCCTGTCATTCATGGCTAGAACCCAGCATGCCAGTTATATTGTAGCAAAACACCCATATTCCCTCCATATACCATCGATGGGAAGTAAGGAAGCTTCTTCCCATGAACCACTGCTCTGTGGAAAAGACTCCCAAGAGGATGTTTTCCTGATCACTAGAATCTTAACCTGTTCAAGTCTAGTGTTAACCATTATCTTCCCCTCTTATCCATATAAACTACCCCTTAACGTAACCTTCTAAAATATTATATATAGGAATAATGTTGGCTTATAGATAAAAAATCACTAATTCCATTAGAAATATTTTTGTGACGTATGGTGGCCATTATTGATCAAGTATAACTCAAGACAATAATGCTAAATAAAACAGTATTTAATTACAACCACAAATAAATATTTAACAAGAACAAAGAAGTAAAAGTCAACCAAAGATAATTAACCATTTCAGTGAATACTTTGTTAGTAGAACAGCTTGGGTTAACGTCCGGTAAATCCTAAATCAAAACCCAAATCATCAAAGGACAATAATTCACACTAATTTGACTGGATAGTTCCACTCAATAGTCACTCAATAATCACTGCAGTCAGTAGCCTGACACCGTTATTTATACACCTGGTGGAAAACATATTCATAAGTCCAGAGTATCACGCTTGGACCTCGGTATTGGTAGTTACATATTTTCTTCCTATATGACAATTAGATATTGAATGGAAAGTATATTAAAACCAGAATTCTAATTATGAATCACCATAAGCAAAATATGTAATTTGTTACTGTATTCGATAAGTAAGAACTGAATAAAAAAATTTAAAAGATTACAAAAATGTCTACTCAATAAATAAGATTTGTTCGATCATTTGTTAGATAATAATTAATACAAACAAAAAATAGATAAAAGTGTATATAACACCATAATACTGCTGGGCTCAAATTTTTAAAATTTGCATTGTTTATTGAAAATGACACTAAAACTATAGCACTGTATAATATATTACATTATAATATAGCTAAATTGTTCAGTATAATTTCCCTTTGAAGCAAATGAAGGTCTTATTTGATGGCGTAATGATTTAGTAATAATGTGCTTGTGCCATGCATCTTGTCCTTATACAATTTTTAAAGCTTCAGTAAATTCTAAATTTTATAAGGATGTGCTATAAGGCTTTCACCGATTACCAGAATAAAATTCCAACGCTACAATTTTTAACCTAACCTATACTTAATATTTAAACTCATTTCCTCAAAAAATGGTAATGACTTGGAAAAAAATATCTTGTATTATTATTTATTATGTCAGACCGCAACTTTAAAATGCAGTGCAATGGCACTGTTCCAAAATCGACCTGGGGTGGGGTAAAAGATCAGTTACATAGGAGGAAGATATTTCCAGACTGAGGACAATTAGATATTGAATGGAAAGTATATTAAAACCAGAATTCTAATTATGAATCACCACAAGCAAAATTTTTTTTACTGTATTCGATAAGTAAGAACTGTATAAAAAAATTTAAAAGATTACAAAAATGTCTACTCAATAAATAAGATTTGTTCGATCATTTGTTAGATAATAATTAATACAAACAAAAATAGATAAAAGTGTATATAACACCATAATACTGCTGGGCTCAAATTTTTAAAATTTGCATTGTTTATTGAAAATGACACTAAAACTATAGCACTGTATAATATCTTACATTATAATATAGTTAAATTGTACAGTAGAATTTCCCTTTGAAGTAAATGAAAGTCTTATTTGATGGCACAATGATTTAGTAATAATGAGCTTGTGACATGCATCTTGTTCATACACAATATGTAAAGCTTCAGTAAATTATAAATTTTATAAGGCTGTGCCATAAGGCTTTTACTGATCACTAAAATGAAATTGCAACCCTACGATTTTTAACCTAAACTTCATCTTTAAACTCATCTCCTTAAAAAAGTGTAACAATTTGGAAAAAATATTTTGTCGTTATTTATCATGTCAAACCCCAACTTTCAAATTGTGTGAAATACCACGGTTCCAAAAGCGACCTGCCCTACTTTATAGCTGCTTTTGACCTCAGTCATTTATTTGTCTTTTATTTAAGGACTTTCTCTGAATTTGTTTGCTCATTTTTTATTTTTGATGCTTTTACACAGAATTCTTTTTGTTGTAACTAACACGCGTATCTGTCTGTAGAGCTTCATTCCATTTTGTTCTGATGACTTTTTCATTGTTTATTGAAAATCAAAACTAAAACTACTGCACTCTATAATATATTACCTCGTATTATAGCTAAATTGTTCAGTATAACTTCCCTTTCAAGTAAATGAAAGTCTTATTTGATGGCACAATGATTTAGTAATAATGTATCTGTGCCATGCATCTTGGCCATATAAAATTTATAAACCTTGTGCTATAAGGCTTTCACGGATCTCCGGGATTAAATTCCAATGCTATGATTTTGAACCTAAATATAATCTTTAAACATGTTTCCTCAAAAAAGTGTAATGATTCGGAAAAAAATATTTTGTGTCGTTATTTATCATTTGAAACCCCAACTTTCAAATGGAGTACAATATCACACTTCGAAAATCGGCCTGCATTAACGTAACACACACTGTGTCTTTGATTCATGACTGACTAAGCAAATTTTCTGCAGTAGGTTGCCATTTCTTTTTGTATTAGACTAGTTGCCAACTAAGGCTATAGGAGGGGTTAGCAACCTATAGTAAGCGTGCCACACGTACCACACACCAAGCAATTTCCAATGGCACATAGCCACAAATGACATCACGAAGTTTGAACCAATAACGACGACAACGCAAAAAACACATTTAGCTGTTTCAATTTTAATATATACTAAAGTATATATGCTATAAAGTATATACACTATATGTGGTTGAGTGGTTAGAACGTTCGCATTCTGACCATGGGATCCGGGTTCGAATCTCACCATGGTCGATTTGTCAGGAAGGAGACTGTCTGAAATTATCGAACTGAAAGGGTCGGTTCCAGCATGCAGCACTTTTGTAAAGTGCCTGAAAATCATACCACAGGTTGACCCAAGCTTTGTGAATTAAAATGGATAGATAGAACTCTTGGAAGCCATTGATAGCTGTGCTAGCATGAAGTCACAAGTCATCTTGGCCGAGGGTTTGAGCGTGCTGGCCTTGTTCAGATTGTGGATCATGCTAGATAACACGCTCTCTCCCAGAAACTGTAACTAAGGTATGCTCAGCATATTTGCAGCATAAACTACAGGTGGACTCTGTGGGTGTTGAATAAACACAAATACGCCTGAGCAAGCGTCTGCAATAGGGATTGGCTAGCTGCCCTAGTAGACGGGTATCCTCAAATACGAATGGCCATCTGTACTACATAAAATATATTGTAGAACAGGTATATTGACCTTGACTTGTATAAAAATACGTATACTGTTGGCACACTGAATGATTTTAAAAACCTAAGTCGGCAGATAGTTAGCAAAAGGTTGCCAACCCTTCGGCTACAGGATGGAGTCTGTCCTGCTATTCACCTCATTCTGGGGGAAAAAGAGATGAATTCATATCTTTTCCAAGAGCACTATTTACATTATTCGGACTATTGTCCTCATCATTGCCGCCATATTTATTACAACGTTTCGGCCATTGTACGCTCCGTCCTTCTTCAGGTGGTTGGAATGTTGAACTGAACCCTTTATTTCGTTCACTGGTGTAGACTGTTCTAGTTACATGTACCATGTTTTTAATGGATATCAGTTATCTCCTGTTAATTCCCCTCTCCAAGTTCTCCACTGCCTTGTGAGTTCAATACCCGGTTAAGGCAGTGGGGAACTTGGAGAAGGGAATTAACAGGAGATAGCTGATATCATTAAAAACATGGCACGTGGAACTAGAACAGTCTACCCCAGTGAGCGAAATAAAGGGTTCAGTTTGACATTCCAACCACCTGAAGAAGGCTGGAGTGTACAACGGCTGAAATATTGTAATAAATATGGCAACAAAGATGAGGACAATAAACCAAATAATGTCTCATCTCAGAAATATAGACAGATACTTTTCCAAGAGTATTTGCACGTGAGTGAATGTAATGTACCCAACTGGAATTTGAACTCAAATCACCAGTTTCTCAGTCTGAGCTGATACCCATTACACCAAGACATACATCCTTATTTGTTGTATACTTACTTTAATACATTAAATAATAAATAATAAAGGGTTCAGGTTGACATCTCAAACACCTGAAGAAGGCTGGAGTGTACAACGGCTGAAATGTTGTAATAAATATGGTGACAAAGATGAGGACAATAATCCAAATAATGTACATAATACCTCATCTCAGAAATATAGACAGATACTTTTCCAAGAGTATTTGTACGTGAGTGAATGTAATGAACCCAACTGGAATTTGAACTCAGATCTCCAGTTTCTCATTCTGAGCTGATATCCATTGCAAGAAGACATACATCCTTATTTGTTGTATACTTACTTTAATAAATTTTTACTATATCTTTCGAAGTAACTTGTTTCATGCCTGTTTATTTTTTCTTCTCTGTTCAGGAAAATGTTCTGATGGGATCAAACAGTACATCAATTGGCCAACTGGCCTTCAAGGTCTCTTGTTTTTTGTTTTTTTTTAATTTAATCCACATTGCTATGTAAGCTTATGATGAATGTTTCTTTTCATTTTAAATATGCACATTGAGAAAATAACTGGGAAAAAAATACCTTTATTATTTTTTTTTTAATTTTTTAATGCTTTTTGCTGATTTCTCTGTTGTTATTCTCCAGCATTTGTCCCGATGTTTGCTGCACATCTTTCTGTTGTTTTGCTGAAAAGCATGGTTTTGGTATTTGTCGATCAGTGCAGCTTGCATTTGTTAAACCGCATTGATTTTGATCTGATCTCTTAACTTCAACATTTGATCTGATCATGTTTTGAATTGCCTAAGCCGGAGCCATGGTTGGTGGATCAGGCTCAGAGGTATTCAGTGCTGATTTTATGATTTTGTTGGGGTGGAAAAAGTACATCTTATTGTAGCAAAATGGACATATATACCTACCAACCTGTACATATATATATATATATATATATATATATATATATATATATATATATATATATATATATATATATATATATGTATATACATATATATATATATATATATATATATATATTGGGGAGAGACAAAGAGAACAGTTGAAACGCATACACATGCACACTTACACCCACATATATATCATGAGAGAAAGAGAGCGAGAATCTAAACACATATACAAAACAAAACGCACTCGCCCATATACATACACACGCATATATATATATATATATATTGAGAAAGTAAGATAGAAACACATGCACACAGACACATGCAGACACATGCAGACACATATGCACACATACATACACACACACATGTACCCACATGTATATAAAAGAGAGAAACAGACAAAGAAATACTAAACACATTAATAACAAAACAAAATGTACATACACGCACACACATATCCATTCACACATATGTGCACACACACACACACACACACATGCAAGCGCACACATACATCCACACACACACACACACACAGTGAGAGAAATATGAGGAGTCAAAAGCAGAAAGAAATGCGGGGCATACATAAATGCATGCATACACCATACACACATATAATAGCTGGCCACTCATAGTCAAGGTTACCCGTCTATTACAGTGGCTAGGAATCCCTATTGCAGATGCCTACTTAGGCACATTTTTGTTCGTTCAACACCCACAGAGCTCACCTGTGGTTTATTAGAGCCCACCTATGTTTTATACTGCGACTATGCCGAGTAGATCTTAGTTATAGATTCTGGGTGTTATCTAGTGTTAACACACAATCTGAACAAGGTCGGCACACTCAAATCCTTGGTCACGATGACTTGTGATTTCGTGCTAGCACAGCTATCGACATCTACACAATTTCACTCCCATGGCTTAGGTCAACCCATGGTATGGCTTTCAGGCACTTTCCAAAGGTGACACATGCTGGAATCGTCCGCTTCAAACCGATAACATGGTGTGATTCAAACCCAGGTCTCATGGACAGAAAGCAAACATTCTAACCACTTGGCAACATGCCCATACACACCTGACATATATATATATATATATATATATATATATATATATATATACGCGTATACATACATGCACAACTTTTGTTTTGAATAGATGAATATAAAAATATTCATGAAATAATTTATAACCAAGATTTATTATTATATATAGCTATGTAACTTACATTGAGCACTCTTTGAATTGATGCCCCCCTTGGAACTATCCCTACCAATTACCAACTGGTATTATATACATACATATATATATATATATATATATATATATATATATATATATATATTTTAGAATTGGACATTGTCCGACAATTTATTTAAAGACATTTATATTATATCTGTGGCCGAAAGGTTAAGGCACATCACGCAAAATGACGGTTCCGTATAGGATACAGGTTCGATTCCTGTCGGAGAGCGAAAATTTTCTATGAAAATTTCTCGGACATTCAGGCCGGTAAATGTTATTTAATACTGTTTATTATAAAACAGAGCATTTGCTTAAATACTTGTATCTATAAAAAGAACGTTAAACATAATATAAATGTCTTTAAATATATATATATATATATATATATATATCAGTGGTCTGATTACATAAGGAACTGTATATAATTTTTATGAGATAATGATATATATTTTTATTTATTTTTTTTAAGCATTTCAAAGGTGGGAGTGCCATTAGCACACAAAGGGTTACAGAGAGTGAGTGTAAGAGTAAAGATGGAGGGGTTACAGAGAGTGAGTGTAAGAGTAAAGATGGAGGGGTTACAGAGAGTGAGTGTAAGAGTAAAGATGGAGGGGTTACAGAGAGTGAGAGTAAGAGTAAAGATGGAGGGGTTACAGAAAGTGAGAGTAAGAGTAAAGAAGGGTGTTTGAGGAAAGGATAAAGAGAAGGACAGGGATCAAGATCAAGTTATCAAGATGTTGATTAACACTACATTAGATCATAGTTATCAGGGGAGCAAGTAAGAGGAAGGGAGTTCCACTGTCCGGAAGTGTGAGAGAAGAAGCTGTTGGAGTAGAAGAAGCGGTTACATTTAACTGTTTCAAAAGTGACAGGGTAGGACCAATATGCCAACATAGTAGCATGCTTAAATTCATGCAGTTGGGGTACCAGTAAAAGTAGCTTGTCAGAGCAGTTGCCATGAAAATATTTATAAAAAAAACAGTGGGTAGCCACATCTCATCTGTGAGAAAGTAACTGGATTTGAGAACTCAACTCAAGACTGATCACATTGCATATCTGTCTTTGAATTTTGTCAAAAACCTCAAGAAAAAACAGTTGGGGTACCAAACCATATATGGCAACAGTATTCAATGCAAGGACGAATGGTAGATTTGTAGATCTGAAGGATGGACTCAGGTGAGAACAACCTTCTGGTACAACACAGAGAGCCAACTTTTCTGGCAGTAGATGAATCTACTGATTCAGTGTAGTTGTTCCACCTCAGGTCTGTGGAAAACGTGAGCCAAAGAAGCCACAGAGAGACACGCTCCTGGAGTTGAGTATCATATATCAAGAAAAGATATATATTTTTATATATCACGGACAATATCGTTTTATGTCTGTATCTAGATACAGACATAAAACAATGCATGGATTCAGTTAAAAGTGAAATAAAATTCCTCCCTGATAATGGCTAAAAGTATAGACGAAAGTGCTTGGAAATCATTCGGGCATTTTTTATATAATTTATGTCCTGAAAAAGAAAAAAAATATACAAACACATGATAAATTATCTAAAAACTCATCACCACACCTTGTTAGTAGTTTTCAATGAAACTTTCATTAAAGAGGGATTGCTGCCCAAATACAATATGTACATACATATATATATATATATATATATATATATATATATATATATATATATATATATATATATATATATATATATATATTATATATATGCAAGTTTCATTAAAAACGACAGACAAGGTACTATGGTTAAGTTTTTTATTTAATTTTCTACCTGTAAAAAAAGGTTAAAAATAATGGAGGCTTTAATAATAAAAAAGAAAAGGCCTACCCTCAACAATATTAACTACGAACAAAGCCACAACGTGCTAACCGTATTTGGAAATTAAAACACCACTACTACACACTAAGACATATACATAATGCATACACTCAATTAAGCTGAAAAATCAAATCATCCTTGATAATGGCTAAAGATATAGCTGAAACCACTCGGAAAAATAAAACATTTGGACAGTTCTTACACACCCTTTGTCCAGCAAAGAAAGCTCTTGTTCGTACACAAGAAAAATTAAATAAAAAACTTAACCGTAGTACCTTGTCTGTCGTTTTTAATGAAACTTGCATAAAAGAAGGATTGCTGCCTAAATATATATATATATATATATATATCTTACCTTTCTATTACACCCAACATTGTGTGTTTGTTTATTTATTTTTCGAAAATAATAATATAGTATTCATTAGTTTTTTTTTTTTAAATAAAGCGTTAAGAGGTCATTTGATAAAAATCGCCTGAGGATGCTGTAAGTTTGAAACCAAGGTAGCAGATTAAACTGACCTCCTGATTTTAAAACTATATATATATATATATATATATATATATAGATAGATAGATAGATAGATAGATAGATAGATTGTTTAAAATTTTCTCTATTTATGGATGGATGTTGGAAATAACATTACTCACAGAAGGTTTGAAATTTGCTTCAAATGTGAAAACTGACAGTCAACATGCAGTGTTGACTCCTATATCCACTATCTATCTATTTATCTATCTATCAGAATCTATTCATGTATACATATGTATCTATCTCTCCTTCTCTCTCTCTCTCACTCTCTTTATCTATCTATCTATCTATCTATCTATCTATCTATCTATCACAGTCTATTCATATCTATCTATCTATTTATGTATCTATCACACTTTGTTCATATCTATCACAATTTTTTCTTATCTATCACAGTTTTTTCATATCTATCTATCTATATATATATATATCTATCACAGTTTGTTCATATCTATCTATCCATCTATCTATCTATCTATCACAGTCTGTTCATATCTATCTATCTATCTATCTATCTATCTATCTATCTATCTATCTATCTGTTTTCTGCAAAATGATTTTTTAAAGAATGTGTGGTAAGTTTGTCAAATGCTATGGAATTGAACCTGTAATAAACTTTGCTTCATTTCTCACAGACTTCACTCTTAAACTTCTCCAAACCAAATTGTTTTCCATGGAATAGCAGCAAAAGTCTTTTAGAACCAATGGTCAATTTTTTAAATAAGTCAGCATCCTAGTATTCTGTAGAATAAAAAATAATAACCAGTTTCAAAAATTAATATGGAAGTCTAAAGATGGCATTTGATAAAATAATGATAAAAACTCAATGACTTGGCAGAGGCTGAATCAGAGTGAAAGAATTAATTGGCTTGACGTGGATGGCACATTAGAAAACATTGCTTTTTAAATCAATAATGAGTAAAGCGAACATGAAATAATAAAGTAGGGATGGGAAATTGCAGGACGGCATTACAATTTGAATATTCCAAAAATATCTATATGGAACGATGAGTTGTTAACAAGATAAAAGGGAGAATTTGGGAAAATGGCTGTGAGGAAATGTGAGAGTCCAATGCTGAAGTTGTTGTAAGTGAGAAGGTAGTGCTGGAAAGGAAGGAAGCAATCATTGGGAAGGAAAGAAGTATTCAGGAGAAAGAGTTGAGGTGAAAAGAAAGAAGTAGCAGGTAGGACTAATGAATGAATGTGTGGGAAGATAGAAAGAAAGAAAGGAAGAAAGAAAGAAAGAAAGAAAGAAGGAAAGAAAGAAGGAAAGAAAGAAAGAAAGAAAGAAGGAAAGAAAGAAGGAAAGAAAGAAGGAAAGAAAGAAGGAAAGAAAGAAGGAAAGAAAGAAAGAAGGAAAGAAAGAAAGAAAGAAAGAAAGAAAGAAGGAAGGAAAGAAGTAAAGAAAGAAAGAAAGGAAGAAAGGATGGGGGGGAAGGAGGATAGATTTAGAAGGGAGAATTAGGAGAAAGAAAGCGGGTAAGAAAGAAGTACTTCAAAAAAATGAATAATTAGAAAGAAGGTTCAAAAGAAAGAAAGAAATGAGGAAAAATTGGAGACGGAAGGAGGGAAGGAAAAAAGGAAAGAAAATTGAAGAATATCGGAAAAAAAGTAACGAATGAAATCAAAGTGGTCTTAAAAGAAAGAAACTAAGAAAGAAAGAAGGAAAGATTAGAGAAGGAAGGAAGGAAGGAAGGAAGGAAGGAAGGAAGGAAGGAAGGAAGGAAGGAAGGAAGGAAGGAAGGAAGGAAGGAAGGAAGGAAATTTCTACAAAACTGAACGAATTATATTTTCAGAAAAACTCAATGCATGAAATTAAAGTGGTCTTAAAAGAAAGAAAGAAGGAAAGAAAGAAAGGAAGAAAGAAAGAAAGAAAGAAAGAAGGAAGGAAAGAAGGAAAGAAAGAAAGAAGGAAAGAAAGAAGGAAAGAAAGAAAGAAAGAAGGAAAGAAAGAAAGAAAGAAAGAAAGAAAGAAAGAAAGAAAGAAAGAAGGAAAGAAAGAAAGAAAGAAAGCAAAAGAAAAAAAAAGATTGGTGAAGGAATGAAGAAAAATTGAAGAAATTTGGAAAGGATTACGTTTTGGCAAAGAAACAGAATAAAATTAAAATGGTTATAAAAGGAAAAAATGTAAAAATAATGTAAGATACATAAATATATATATATATATTATGAAATGGACAAAGTCCGACAATTATTTAAAGACACTTTTATGTTTAACATTCTTTTTATAGATACAAGTATTTAAGTAAATGCTCTGTTTATAATAAACAGTATTAAATAACATTTACCGGCCTGAATGTCCGAGGAATTTTCATAGAAAATATTCGTCCTTTGACAGAACCGTCATATAGCCTGACGTGCCTTACCACTCGACCACAAAGGATCAAATTTACTGCTTATAAACTTCAATCTTCCTTAAATCACTCACGTACATTCATAACTGCTCATGGCGTATCAAATGTAAACAAATGATGTCACACCATGC
The DNA here is from genome assembly GCA_964036315.1 of Acanthosepion esculentum. Classification (NCBI taxonomy): domain Eukaryota; kingdom Metazoa; phylum Mollusca; class Cephalopoda; order Sepiida; family Sepiidae; genus Acanthosepion; species Acanthosepion esculentum. The sequence goes on along the minus strand of OZ038494.1, from coordinate 20,530,280 downwards.
TCTCCAGCCAGCTTTAATCTGCAAAAATTTAAATGCAATGTCAATCACTATCTACCGTCCTTCTGATTACTCTTTTCCCTTTCCATTCAGAATTAATGTTTCTGTTCTTAATTCTTCCACATGCTACAACCCCCTTGCACCTTAGTGGCTTTACTGCCTTGCATGGAGTGATATCGATTAAAAAAAATAAAAAGTAAAAGCAGGAAAGAAAGAAAAAAATAAGAAGAAGAAGAAAAGAAGAGGAAAGAGAATAAAAAAGAGAAACAAGAAAGAGAGAAATAAAATAAAAAAAGGAAGTGAAAAAGAAGAAAAGAAATAAATTGCTACCAAAAGCTTTCAGAATACCATGTGCTGTATATTCATGTTAAAAGCCCCAAAAAGGTAGATATCGTGAGTTTCCTATAAAAAGAATGAGGTTTACAGAGATGTCATTTTTGTTATTATTTGAAGGAGAGCTAAGATTCCATGATTTGGAATTCAAAATGGATCCATTTAAGATTATGGATCCACAAGCTGAATTATGCGAAATTCAACTATAGATACTCCAGAAAAAAGCAAAAAGAATGTCATAGGTAGAATTTCTTTTCTTTTTGGTCATGAAATTAATGGAAACCTAAAGTTAGAATGAAATGTTGCCTTTATATTTTAATTTGGCGGTGATGTTAAAGTGGGGGGAAGCAATGATTCATCAATATTAATTCTAAAAGAGCAGAACGTGAAAGAATTCTTTTAAAAAAATCCATCAATTGAGATATGAGATCGGACAAAGAATCTTACTTGAAGGTGATCTTGCTTAATGCTCTCCTGTTTGATGTTCGCTATTGACAGATAACAAGTTAAACTGCATTAGATATCATCAAATCTAAGAAAGAAGCCACTCACTGTAAATTGATAGCTCATAATTCATAGCAAATGTATAACATATTTCATAATTTTGTTACATTTCTAATGGATATTTTACTGAAGTCTTTTTCATACATTTCTAAGAAATTTGTTATATTTTATCTTTTTCATATTTTTGTTAGATTTGTTACATATGTGACACCTTAATACATCTGTGTCATTTTTAAAACAAATGTGTTAAACTTTGCAAACATTAGTTTTATTCATAGCAAACGTGTTACCATTTTCAGATTTTTACATAGTTGTTATGCTTTCATTACATTTGTAACAAGTGGTAAACACTTCCATATTTTGATTACATTTTATGTCACTCTTTTTCCAACTTTTTCTTACATTCACAATAAATCTGTCACTATTTTCCTATTTTTGTAACATTCATAGTAAATGTATCACTTTTTCCTGTTTTGGGTTACATTAATAATAAATCTTTCACTTTTTTCTTACTTTTGTAACATTCATAATAAATCTGTCACTTTTTTCCTACTTTTGCTACATTCATAATAAATCTGTCAATTTTTCCTAATTTTGTTACATTCATAATAAATGCCTCGTTTTTTTCCTATTTTTGTTCATTCATAATACAATCATCTTTTTTTTCTACTTTTGTGAAATTCATAACAAATCTATCACATTTTCTCTACTTTTGTCACATTCATAATAAATTTGTCATTTTTCCTACTTTTGTTACATTCATTATAAATATATCACTTTTTCCTACTTTTGCTATATTCATAATAAATCTGTCAATTTTTCCTAATTTTGTTACATTCATAATAAATGCCTCGTTTTTTTCCTATTTTTGTTCATTCATAATACATCCATCTTTTTTTTCTACTTTTGTGAAATTCATAACAAATCTATCACATTTTCTCTACTTTTGTCACATTCATAATAAATTTGTCATTTTTCCTACTTTTGTTACATTCATTATAAATATATCACTTTTTCCTACTTTTGTTACATTCATAATACATCTGTCACTTTTTCCTACTTTTGTTACAATCATAATAAATGTGTCACTTTTTTCCTAATTTTGTTACATTCATAACAAATCTGTGACTTTTTCCTAATTTTGTTACATTCATAATAACTGTATCATTTGTTCCTACTCTTGTTACAGTCATAATAAATCTGTCCCTTTTTCCTACTTTTGCTACATTCATGATATATCTCGCACTTTTTTCTACTTTTGTTACACTCATAATACATCTGTCACTTTTTCCTACTTTTGTTACATTCATAATAAATGTATCATTTGTTCCTACTCTTGTTACAGTCAATAAATCTGTCACTTTTTCTCTACTTTTGTTACAGTTAAAGCCTATGTGCTCCCATTTACTCATTTAATACTTTATCGCCTTTTTATCAAATGTGATAATGTTTGCTCTTTTCTTATTCTTTGCACAACATTAACAGATTTGTTAAATATTTGAATTTTTTCTATGCTGAATTGGTTTAAAAAAGTATTTTTTATAATGAAATAAGCATATTTTAAAGCATTAAAATTGCAAATGGGGAAAATGCTCTATGGTTTTGTTTGCATTTACTTTCTATTTCTGATTCTATATTTCATCTGTTGGTCATTTATATATAAATCTCGTGAGTCAGTTGTAGAGTTGGAAATATTTTTTGTTCTTCTTTCTGACTCAGTGACTCTCAATTGCTGTCTTAGTCTGAGTCAGCCATCTTTCAGAGGTCCAGATGCAAAATTGTCACAACATTTATCATAGATTGCTTTGCAGACATTTTTGGTCTTATTTTGTGGCCATTTTTAAATGCATATATAATTGAAGCGCAATTGAGCTGAAACAGGTATTTCATGATAAATCTCTTGGATATGTTTAGACCATATTACATTTTTGGTTTGATTTGTAATGTTTCTTTGACATTTATAATACCTATTTTGTATCGAGTTTACATTTTTTCATTCTACATTTTCTGTTTCTTCATTTTTATTTTTGTTCATTTTATTACTTTTTTGTCCATGTTATAAACTATTCTTTGTCCATTATGTTACCTTTTGCTCATTTTGCTTCATTTTTATTCATTTGTATGTTTTTGGCTTATTTTCTTAGGCTTTTGCACATGTTGTTTCCTTTTTGCTTATTTAGCTTTATTTTGTATTATTTTTGCTTATTTTTTGTTCATTTTATTTCCTTTTGGTTTGTTTTGTTGCTTTTTGCTCATTTTGTTACATTTTTCGTTTTATTTAATTTTTGTTCATATTGTTATTTTCTGCTCATTTTGTTCATATATTTTATAGTTCATTTTGTTGCTTTTTGCCCATTTGTTTACATTTTCTTTTTTTTAATTTGCTAAATGGGCATACAGTGTACACATTACTCAATATATATATATATATATATATATATATATATATGTATATATATATATATATATATATATGTATAAATATAAAAGTGGACATGGAAGTCAGCACTTAGAGGCGACAGTCTGTTTCATGCTAGTGCAATCGTCAGGCGACTAGTGCTGTTATTTTTCTCGGCTGTTTATATAAGGGTCAGTGGTGCATTATGGGTAGTATATTTTGGCGGTTACTTTTACCGGAAGTCGCTTATTTGTTTATTTATTTATGTCAAATTATTTTGCTTGTTTTTTTGTTTGTTTTTTTATTTTTTATCTTATATATTTATTTATTTATTCTTTTGTTTTGGTCGGTGTTTTTGGTTAACGTAGTAAAAAAATTTGTTTATATAGCTTATTGTTGGTAGTCTATAATGGCCGCCATTTACCGGAAATCGCTTGTTCGCTTATTTATTTGGGTCAAATTGTTTTGCTTATTATTTTTATTTGTATAACAGTTATAACTTTCGTCCGTTCTTTTGTTTTGATTTTATTTCGCATATTCTAACAGGTGTGGTTTTGTGATTTGTTTGGAGTAGTTTATTTTGCTTATTTTATTGTTGTTTGTTTATATATTTATTTATTTTTCTATTTTAAGTTATCTATATATACATATATATATATCTATATATATCTATATATACATAGATATATATAGATATATATATATTTCTGTGTGTACATATAAGGGTTACTCTGGAAGTAATACCTCCTAGTTATTTCCTCCTTTGTGCACACTGCTAGCAGAGTGGTCATGATTGCACTGTAACAGCAGCTAGAAAACTGGTTCAATCAAGTTCAAACTTTGATCACGTGACGACAATAGTACCAACTAGAAGAACACATGAGCAGAAGGCAGTAAGTCAAACCTAAAGATATGTTATGACCAAAGTGCAGATAATTTTTACCTACTCTCGTATGTTGTACAACAATTATTGTTTTTTTTTTATATTGAGATTTACCATATGTATAAACTGAATTCTGTTTTAACCCAGAATAGGAACATCGAATGTTTTGATCTTTGTATTCCAAAAAATGTCTTGAAGGAAAATTAGCTCATCTTAAAGAAATATTCAATATCTTCTCATATATCCTAATGATAATTAAATCAAAAACACAAAGACTCTAATTCCATTCCATTTCTGATTTTGATACTTGCCACGTATGTTCACGTTACAAAGTGTTGCTACAGGACATCTTGTTAAAGATTAGCTTTATAAATATCTTTGTGGCTTGCAAACTGTATTTTCTTATGTAATTGGCAAGAAGATCTTTAAATCGACCATTTGCCCTTGCATGGAGTATTGCTGCCATATATGGTCTGGAGCCCCTGCTGTTTGCCTCAGGGTTCTTGATAAGATCACGAGACGGATATGCAATGTAATTGGCCCTGATCTGTCATCTCGTCTGCAGTCGCTCTCTCACAGACGCGACGTTGCCTCACTCTCTCCTTTTTACAAATACTTTCACTGTAATTGCTCCGAGGAGCTGCTTTCACTGGTTCCTAGGCCTCATGAATTTAAACGTCCTACGAGGCTGGCATCCCATTCCCACCCCTTCACCGTTGAAACTGTTAGATGTAGGCGTCTCTTCTACTCCAATAGCTTCATGTCTCGCACATATCGCCTGTAGAACTCCCTTCCCTATTGCTGTTTCCCTGACAAATACAATCTCCAACTATTTAAGTGTAACGTCAATCGACATCTCCAGTTGCCTTGATCTATTTACTTCCCTTCTCCACATCCTTTCACCTTTCATTCCTATCTGCTCTCGCTCCAAATCTTCTGTAACCCCCTTGCCTTGATCAATCCACTATCTTTCTCCACATCCTCTCCTTTACCACTCCTATCTGCTCTTCCGCCAAACCTTCTGTAACCCCTTGCATGCTAGTGGCCTCCAGCCTTGCTTGGGGTGATAAGCTTAAAAAAAAAAAAAAGAAAAAAAAAAGTAATACCCACTTTCCTGTGTGTAAAATAAAAGAATTATAACAAAATTTTCCAAAAAGCTACCATGATCTTGTAGCATTCAGTCAGTCCGTTAAGTGCCATATGTGATTCATGTTTGGGTGATCAGTAATAATGTGCTTGTGCCATGCATCTTGTTCATATACAATTTGTAAAGCTTCAGTAAATTATAAATTTTCTTTCAGATAACCAATATGGCATTTGCTTCTCTACTTCAACTGATATATTAACGATTATTGCTGTAAGAGTCTGTCAAGCTTCAGATAAGAATGATGAAACTCGCGGTGTTGCTTTGGACATCTCGAAAGTGTTTGACATTGTTTAACCTACAGGTCTTCTTCACAAGTTTAAAGCTTATGGTATTTCATGAACGAATGTTGGAACTGATTCAGTCTTTCTCCTCAAATCGCGAAATAAAAGTAGTTTTGAATGGCCACTCTTCTAGATCCTTTTACATTTTTTTATGTCATAAGTACTATCACCAAAAATTAGATTCATAGCTTTTACCAGTTTTTGAGCATTTAGTCTTAAAGATAGCCTGAGAAAATGTACAGAAATACCTAATTTCCACAGGATTTTGCTTTTACACACTGACTTCAAAACTTAGATTATTTGTTAAATCATAATTAATAAAACAAAAAATAGATAAATGTATATAACACCATAATAGTACTGGACAGAAATTATAAGATAAAATGTTTTAAATTTGCATTGTTTATTGAAAATCGCAACTAAAACTACTGCCCTGTATAATATATTACATCATAATACAGCCAAACTGTTCAGTATAATTTCCCTTTGAAGTAAATGAAGGTCTTATTTGATGGCACAATGATTTAGTAACGATGTGCTTGTGCCATGCATCTTGTCCTTATACAATTTGTAAAGCTTCAGTAAATTATAAATTTTATAAGACTGTGCTATAAGGCTTTCACTGATTACCAGAATGAAATTCCAACACTATGATTTTGAACCTATACTTAATCTTTAAACTCATCTCCTCAAAAAAGTGCAATGAATTGGAAAAAAATATTTTGTGTCGTTATTTATCATTTCAAACCCCAACTTTCAAATGCAGTGCAATGCCACTGTTCCAAAATCGACCTGGGGTGGGGTAAGAGATCAGTTACATAGGAGGAAGATATTTCCAGACTGGGGACAATTAGATATTGAATGGAAAGTATATTAAAACCAGAATTCTAATTATGAATCGCCATAAGCAAAATATGTAATTTTTTTACTGTATTCGATAAGTAAGAACTGTATAAAAAATTTTAAAAGATTACAAAAATGTCTACAAAATAAATAAGATTTGTTCGATCATTTGTTAGATAATAATTAATACAAACAAGAAATAGATAAAGGTGTATATAACACCATAATACTGCTGGGCTCAAATTTTTAAAATTTGCATTGTTTATTGAAAATGACACTAAAACTATAGCACTGTATAATATATTACATTATAATATAGTTAAATTGTACAGTAGAATTTCCCTTTGAAGCAAATGAAGGTCTTATTTGATGGCACAATGATTTAGTAATAATGTATCTGTGCCATGCATCTTGGCCAAATAAAATTTATAAACCTTGTGCTATAAAGCTTTCACTGATCACCGGAATTTGAACCTAAACATAATGTTTAAACATGTTTCCTCAAAAATATAGCTGTAATTGTGCAACACCCTCCCTGGTCATCCAAAACTTCTAACACTGTGGCTGGTTGCTGAAGTAACCGCTTCAATTCAGAGCTAACCTTATCCCACATTGTGATTTAAGTTTGATCATAAGGTAGCCAAGATCAAATTGTTGCAGGTATCTTCATGTTGGGCTGTCCAAGCAGGGTGGTGACATACAGGGAAAAAAATAACACTTGAATAAATTGAACAAAAATAAATTATTTTTTTTTTATATCAGTCCTTCATACAGTAATTGGTTTATATCAGAGTTCACATGCAATTAATTATCAACCCAACCTGCATCTAAACCTGAAGTGATATTATTGTTGTTGACTTGGCAAAGTTTAGTTTGCTGCTTTGGTAAAGTTTGGCACAAGGCTGAAGTCAGAGACTTTCATCAGCAGATAATCACATGGGACTCTCTCCTGTCTCTTGTCACTTCTGCCTTTTCTCTCTTATTCTCACTTCGATTCATGCATTTGTATTTATGGACATTCTCCCAAACTGGCAAGGTAGGAGCATTTCAGTGAATCTCTTCGGCTTATGTCATAACTTTGGGGAATTCCTTCTCTCCACCCTCTCTTTTATTATCCTCTCTTCACTGAGTGTGAGTGGTTCCTCCATCCTCCTTGATTTCTTATCTATGCCTGCTACCTCGACCATTTTCCGTCCAGAAAAACTCAGTTCCAAATTCATTCGTTTACAAAAATCTACTTTTTCACTTTCCAGTCCCGCATTTGCAGCTGTGTGTCAATCAACATTGCCCCCTAAATCCGGGTCACTGTTCTATTGTTGAAACTGCTCGACATGCAGTCCAAGTGAATTAAATCCTCAATTCTTCCTACGGATTTTTGGTATTAACCCTTCTCATTTCAATGTCTCTCAGCACATCACTTTCTTATGTTTTAATAAAAGTTTCTTCCGTTTTACCGTGGCAATGACAAATAGTATCACATAGCTAACTTGTTCAGTATAATTCCCCTTTGAGTAAATGATGGTCTTATTTGATGGCACAATGATTTAGTAATAATGTGCTTGTACCATGCATCTTGCCCATATAAAATTTATAAAGGTTGTGCTTTTAGGCTTTCACTGATCACCAGAATTAAATTCCAAAGGTATGATTTTGAACCTAAACTTAATCTTTAAACACATTTCCTCAAAAAACAGTAATTATTTGGAAAAAAATATTCTGTGTCTTTATTTATCATTTGAAACCCCAACTTTCAAATGGAGTGCAATGCCACACTTGCAAAATTGGCCTGCCCTAATGTGACACACTTTTGGGCAATCCTGTCTTTCAAATTATGAGTGACTAGGCAGAAGATTTTCCTGCAGTAGATTGTGTTTCTTTCTGCAGTAGACGGGTTGTCAACGAAGGTTATAGGACCCAATCTGTCCTGCTATTCAAATCATAACCGAAGTTGGGTGGGGGAGAAGAAATTGATTCATACTTTCCCCATGGGTATTTGCCCATGAGTGAATGCAACAAAATCGACTGGTATTCAAACTCGTCTCTCTGAATTCTCATTCTGAACCTTTCCCCTTTAGACCGCAATGCAAAAATTAATTATCTGCACTTGACTCAACTATAGTTTATGTGCCTGTCAAATGGTAAGAAATGCATCATGTGAAAGCCGGGCAAGTGTCACAAAATTTAAGTCACTTTAGTATTATGTACACTATTTACATTATTCGGACTATTGTCCTCATCTTTGTTGCCATATTTATCACAACGTTTCGGCCTTTCAGTATCTGTCTATATTTCTGAGATGAGGTATTATGTACACTATTTCCATTATTCAGACTATTGTCCTCATCTTTGTCACCATATTTATTACGTTTCGACCGTTGTATGCTCCGGCCTTCTTCAGGTGGTTGGAATGTGAAACTGAACCCTTTATTTCGCTCACTGGGGTAGACTGTTCTAGTTCCATGTGCCATGTCTAATGGATGTCAGTTATCAGTTATCTCCTGTTAATTCCCCTCTGAAATTTCTCCACTGCCTTAACCGGGTATTGAACTCACACTCTTTGGGTCCTGTCACTGGATCTAACTACTTAAGGAATCAGCACATATGCTAGGCCACAAAAATCTCCTGAGCCGACCAAGCATAGAAATGAATACAATATGGGAACCAGTAATAAGGAGTGCCAGAGAAAAGCGATAATAACAACAAAAACTGCATTATGAGCTCTGGTAAAAACATGCAATGATAACAGCAAAAAATTGCAATATGAGCTCTTAAAAAAAATAGTTGCTGAAGACATTAGGTTTATAATACCCAGAGATTCATACACAGATGTCCTCAAGGACACAAGACACTGTGGATAAAAGCGTGAGTTAGATCCAGTGACAGGACCCAAAGAAAGGGAGTTCAATACCCGGTTAAGGCAGTGGAGAACTTAGAGGGGGAATTAACAGGAGATAACTGACAACTGACATCCATTAGACATGGCATTAAACATGGTCTACCCCAGTGAGCGAAATAAAGGAAGATTCCAACCACCTGAAGAAGGCCAGAGCGTGCAACAGCCAAAACATTGTAATAAATATGGCGACAAAGATGAGGACAATAGTCACTTTGCGAGTCAGAGCCAATTTATCAAAGCAATTTCCTATCAACTTCAGATCTCTATTTTCTATCACAGCCTCATCAGTTATGTGCCATGTGTGCTTAGGCGATCATGTATCTATCGATACATGACTGACGAGGCAGATTTTTTCCTGCAGTAGGTTGCCATTTCTTTCTGCGGTAGACCAATTTCCATCCAAGGCTATAGAACCTGCTCTGTTCTGCTATTTACCCATAGCTGGGGGGGAGAAGAAGAGGACTCATACCTTTCCCAAGGGTATTTGCACGTAAGTGAATGTAATGGATTCAGCTGGAATTTGAACTCAGCTCTCCAATTCCTCAATGCAAGCCACTATCCATTACTCCACCAATTACAAAATATGACCTAGTAAACACACCAGTAAGACCTCATTTTACTTCTTTTCTGGGCCTTCTAATATGTATTCACTTTGTTGAATGAACAAAATATTGCATAATCTTAGGTTCTGTATATTTGCAGCTATATTTTGTTACAGATGAAAAAGAAAAACTTCATCTTCTTTTACTGCCCAAGCCTGGGCAATACTAGAGAATCAGTGTTCCATTACTCACTAGACAGCCAGTAGGACTTTTGATTCTCAATACAACTGACATAAAGATTTTTTTTTTTACTACATCTCCTCATCTCTGTTCTGCCAACCATCTACACAAGCTTGTTTGATAGGATATGTGCTGTTTTCCTCTGTCCATCTTACCTTCAATATGCCCCATTAGTGTCAAATTTTCCAAGCCCTCTTTCCTCATTATGTGCCCCAGAAATCTCAACTCTCTAATTTTACATTGACAAGTTTCATTTGAGGTCTAGAATGTGCTTTAGACCTAATAGATGTTCAAGGCAAGACGTCTCATTTGAGACTCATGACCATTCATCAAGTATGGAAGAAATTTAGGTTCTACTTGTTACTTTTCCAGAAATTATTGTTTAGACACGTGAAGGATTTATCAACCAATCAGTTGCTTGCTAGCTTGCTTTTGTTTAGCGGCATATCAACCTCTACAGATTATTTGTGGTGAAATCTAAATAATTCATATGCAATGTTTTTAAAGATAGTAATGGTTCTAGTGATACAAGTATTACTAAGCCAAGAAAGACCAGCCTCGAATCTCATTACAATTTCTGCAGTTTAATCGTCAAAGGAATGCGAGATTTATACATTCAAGTAAGTCAAAAAGAAATGCATAATACAACCAAATAATCATAATATGAAAAACATTTATGTTCTGTGTCACATATCAGAAATTAACACACACGAAACAAAACACATCTGTAGATTTATTATCAAAATAACTCTGATTTTAAGAGGAAAACTCTGAGTTTAAACCTCCACTGCCTTGCGGGCATACCCAATCATGGGAAAGGCTTTGGGAGTAAATCCTGAGGACAAATCCAGAGCTGGAGTTTTTAAATCCGTGAAACTCAAAATCCAAGTTCGTATCTGGTATGAAATTTGTTGTTAATGTGCCTACACCACAGGAAAAGATGCTGCCTCGGAGCTATGTGGCTGGGTGTAAAAAGCTGCGTGTCTTGACTTGAACATCTTTGTCCTTGCTTTGCAGCTGTAGAATGGATTATGAGGGTCAATTTCCTGCAGTGGTGACATACACTACCCACTGTTTCAAGATGTTTTCCTTCTTTTTTTTTTATTCACTATAACTGACTACATTTTACTGGCTATTTTACATGATATTGGCCTTCTACGCTGTGTTCTTGATGTAATGCTTTATAGCTCCATTTGTACACTGATCTTATTCCTTCAGCTAACTCACCAAACAGAAAATGCTTAGGGATCCTATCATCCTTAACCCTAACTACATAACCCCCTTTATGGTACCAGAGTCTCTATAGCGGAAGACCGACTGTTTCAATGTCACTCACACACACACACACATACACACACACACACAAACACACACATACATATATATATATATATATATATATATATATATATATTAATTGATTTGAAATATGGTTTTTTTCACTACACAGTGATAACCATGTTTCAAAACCTTCAAATTTAATTTTGTTATTAAATTAAAGACATTAGTTCTAAACAGCCCCCAAAAATCTTTAAGTATACAAATAGAAAAAATACCGTAAGAATTTTTGCCGTTAAAAATAAGATTTTTATAAAAAAACCCAGATGACATACATTTAGCAGATGTCAGAATTTGTTGAAAAATACATCCCTACCCATCCCTAAACATAACCCTGCTTTCAAATATAACTATTAACTGATACAATGAAAATTAAAAAATTGAACACGCTACCACCCCTTGTCTAGATGAATGGATTTCTCGGTATCCTTGGAAACCCTCAATTATGAATCTTTGCCGTGCCTTTAAAACCGTAAATAAAAAAATAAGTTACTCCAAAATTCACTTGACGAGGAAATGGAACTAATGTCTTTAATTTAATAACAAAATTAAATTCGAAGGTTTAGCTTCCATTTTTGAAACATGGTTATCACTGTGTATTGAAAAAAAACATATTTTAAATCAATTAATTTATAATATTAATGCTCTGTAAATTTACATTGAGCACTATTGTGTAAAAATAAAAATATCTATAAGAACACCGGATTTTATATCTTACTTTTCTTTCGTTTTATTTATATATACATACATATATATATATATATATATATATATATATATATATATATATATATATATATATATATATAGTCACCTGACGATTGCACTAGCATGAAACAGACTGTCGCCTCTAAGTGCTGACTTCCATGTCCAGTTTTATATTTACACACGCTCTATCTCTGATATTGAGCACTTTATCCCATAAATATAGCACACTTTAAGACTATATTTCTTCATATATATATATATATATATATATATATATATATATATATATATATATATGTATATATATATATATATATATAGATATGAATAAAAGATCAAATATAGATCAAGTATGGATAGGAATCCAACAAAATGATAGGATAAAGAACAAGTAAGAAACTTTATCATTTTTTATCATTTCTATTTTGATCTCTGATGAAGCTTTAATAAAGTGAAACATGTTAGATTGAGACATGTTTCCTACTTGTTCTTTATACTATCATATACAGTGTTGAGAATGTTTGTTGCACATATTTGAATATCATTTGTTACTTCATTACATGTGACACGTATCTAACCAATAAGAAATAACCAAACAACATGCCATTAATCTGCATCTCTTTGTTTTTTATCATTTTTCATCATTTCTATCTTGAACTTTTACAATGTTTTGATTAAGTAAAATATATTAGATTAAGATCTGTTTCCTACTTGTTCTTTATCCTATTATCATATATATATATATATATATATATATATATATACAGTTTAAAGAGAGAAGAAGCTGCAAACATTTTTGGTTATAATGTAGATTTTTTTCATATATTATACTTTATGTAAGCAAATGTGTGGATGTAGATCCGACGGTATGATGAAAATGTGGAAAAGACAAAGCAAAATCCGAATATGTGAGTTTACTGTTTTTATTTTGTTTTTGTTATTTTTAGTTATTCTGTCGATGTCAGACGTTTCGGTCAAATAGACCTTCTTCAGGACATGGTTAATGGAGCGTATCCGACTCCAAGAAAGAATACTCTGACTTTAGAATTTCAGTTTTTCTGTTTCTGACCAGTCCTGTATATATCGTCTCTTCATCTAACTTAAATCTAATATAAATATGTCTCCATTAACCATGTCCTGAAGAAGGTCTATTTGACCGAAACGTCTGACGTCGACAGAATAACAAAAACAAAATAAAAACAGTAAGCTCACATATTCAGATTTTGCTTTGTCTTTTCCACATTTTCATCATTATACTTTATATATGTATGTTTTATATATTATACTTTATTTTCTATATTTATATAGAAAATAAAATATAATATATTAAAAAAATCCACATTATAATCCAAAACATATATATATGCATATATATATATATATATATATATATATATATGTGTGAAGGAGGAATTCACTCGATTGGCTATAATAATTATCACAAAAATACATATAAGAAACCTCAAGGAATGTAAATAAAAGATTATATGAACACAAAGGGGATATTTTACAAATACATAGCATGGGTTCATTGCTCTCCATAAAAGAGGCTGACCACAATTTTGACATAAAAAATGCTGCCCTGATCAAAGGAGAAAACAATTCACTTTGACGAAAATGTTTGGAGTGTTCCTTGATCACTTCCTTTTATTTATCCCCCTTTCTTTCTTGCCCTTTTAATAATTTCTCCTTCTCTAAATTCCTTTCTCCTTTCTCTCTCTTTATTTCTCTCTCTTTTTTTTTTGTCATCAGCCAATGTTTTTTTTTCCATCTTTCTCATTTTCTCTCCAGTTTTCATGACTTTCTTTTTCCCTCTGCTTTCCAATTTTCTTTGAATTTCTCATTTGATCATTCTTGGTCAAATATGTATTTCTTCCTCAGTCTTTTTCCCATTCTTTATCATTCCCTCATTTCTCACTCTTTCTGATTCTTGCTCTAACAGATCTCTCTTCTCCACTCCCTCAGTCTGTATTTATCTTTCTATTTCAACCTTTTTTCTCCTTATTTTTCTCTCTCTTTCTTTTTTCTTCTTATTTTTTTCTATATCTTCCTTTTCTTTTCCTCTCATTTTTCTCTCTCTTTCTTTTCTTTTCTCCTTATTTTGTCTCTCTCTTCCATTTATTTTTATTTTTTCTGTTTCTTTTCTTTTCTTCACATTTTTTTCTGTCTCTTTCTTTTCTTTTCTTCATATTTTTTCTCACCCTTTCTTTTCTTCTTATTTTTCTCTCTCTTTTCTTTTCTTATTTTTCTCTCTCTTTCTCTGGTTTCTTCTCTTATTTTTATCTCTCTGTCACTTTCTTTCCTTTTCTTATTTCTCTGTTTTCCTCTAATTTTTCTCTCTTTATTTCCTTTTTTTATTTCTCTCTTTCTTTCCTTTTCACATTTCTTTCTTTCTTTTTCTTTGCTTTTCTTCTTTCTTTTTCTTTTGATTCATACTTCTCTCTTTCTTTCTCTCTCTATCTTTATTTTCTCACTCTTGGTCCTTTTTTCCTTTACTTATTTTTCTCATTTTCTCTTTTCTTCCAAGTATTATTTCTCTCTTTCTTTTACTTTTTTCTATCTATCTTTTTATCTATCTATCAAGCTATCTATCTCTCTCTCTCTCTCTCTCTCTCTCTCTCTCTCTCTCTATATATATATATATATATATATATATATATATATATATATATATATACATTTCCTTTTATTATTTTTCTCTTATTTTTCATTTACACATTTCATTATCTCTTTCTTTTGTGGGCCTTTTTAATTTTTTTTTTCATCTCTTTTTCAACATTTTCGTATTTCTCTCTTTCTTTCCTTTTCTTATTTCTGTCTCTCTATTTCTTTCTTTTTCTTATTTCTGTTTTTTGCTTTCCTTTTCTTATTTCTCACTCTCTCTCTCTCTCTTTCTTTCCTTTTCTTATTTCTCTTTCTATTTATTCTTTTCTTATTTCTCTCTCTCTCTCTTTCTTTCCTTTTCTTATTTCTCTCTTTCTCTTTCTGTCCTTTTATTATTTCTCTCTCTCTCTCTCTCTCTCTTACTTTCTTTCCTCTTCTTATTTCTTTCTCTATTTTTTCTTTTCTTATTTTACCCTTTTTTCTCTTTCTTATTCTTTCATTCTTTCTTATCTTCACTCTTGTATTGATCTGTCTCTCTACTCCCTCTTCTTCTTCTTCTTCTTCTTCTTCTTCTTCTTCTTCTCACTCCTAATATTTTATCAAACATGCTTTAAGCACTGCTTTGGACTTCCCATATTTTCCCAGCGCAACCTGCGGAAGTTTAAATTGTCAAATTAACATGAACCCAAACATCCTCATTGAACTATTTTTACCAAGCTAAAGAAAAAGAAAAACAGATTGTGTTATTAGAAACCCAAATAAAGGGGGAGGGGGATGCAGGATTGAGATCTAAATATCTTGTTTGTTCCATGGTGGAAAATGGCTACTTTTAGGCATTCTGCTTGCAAAATGGAACTCTAATTCAATACAAATATTGTAACTCTCCAACTATACAGAATCTTGTTTTAGTGAGTAATCAAAACTTAATGGGGTCACACATTATCAATACCAAAGGACAATATTTTATATTGAATTCTATCTTGCAAATTTATAAATGCACCCTTTGTCTTTCCATCAAATATTGCTGCTACATCTGGTCTGCTGCTTCCAAAGAAGAATCTGCAATGTTATCGGTCTGTCTATATTTCTGAGATGAGGTATTATGTACACTATTTACATTATTCAAACTATTGTCCTCACCTTTGTCACCATGTTTATTACAACGTTTCGGCCGTTGTACACTCTGGCCTTGGAATAAAATTTTAGAAATTATGACTTGGCTGCCTTAATCTCCTAACCTGTCTTCTACTGAATTTGTATGGGATAAATTGAATAGGAGCATTCAAAGAGAATACCCAAAGAGTGAGAGTGAGCTTTTTCAGTGCTTGAACAAATCTTGAGTAGGTCTGGCATTTATTTTTTTTCATAAACTTTTGGAAAGAATGCCAATAATTTGTAAAGAAGTAATTAAGGCAGTGGTGGTTTTACTTTTGAAAACAAAATATGATGCTGTTGTATGATATTTTTTCATAGTTAAGTGCTTATTTTTTTTGTCAAAATAAAAGCAAATACAATGTAATTATGAAAATTTTGTCTTTTATTTTAAAAACTTGCATTTCTTAAAAAAACACACTTTAAAATGAGAAATATTTGTATTTTTTAAGTAGAAGATAAAATTTCAGTAACTGCAGTATATTTCCTTTTATTTTGACAAACATAAGCACTTAACTATAAAAAATTATCATACAAAAGCACCATATTTTTTTTCATCAATAAAACCACCACCTGTCTTAATCATGGCTTTACATAGTGCAGTAAAAACAATCAAAATTGGGACAATTTACATATACACTACAGGTAATAAATTTGGGGTCTCACTGCATTTCTTTAAAATAAACCTTCAACAAATTCTTGGCATTCTTTCCAACAGTTTTTAAAAATGTCATGGCCTTCCACAACTTCCTGTCCCTTGTAGCTCTTATTAAATTTTGTCTTTCTGCTATTTCTCCTAAACCCTGTTCTGCCATCCATTTACTCAAGCTCAGCAAGTATGTTATGTATTGTTTCCCTCTGCCCTGCTTGCCATCTATCTATAACATGATTATCAGATTTCCCAAGACTTCCTTCTTCATTATGCACCTCAGAAATTTCAACTGTCTCTTCCTGACATTATATTTCCTCTGTCATCTAGATTTTTTTTAAAAACTGTCGGAAAGAATGCCAAGGCAGGTGGCAGTTTTATTGATGAAAACAAAATATGGTGTTGTTGTATGATATTTTTTTATTGTTAAGTGCTTTTTTTTTTTTCAAAATAAAAGCAAATACAATGTAAATAGTGAAATTTTGTCTTTTATTTTAAAAACTTGCATTTCTTAAAAAAACACCTTAAAATGAGAAATGTTGGTATTTTTAAGTAGAGGATAAAAATTTCAGTAACTGCAGTATATTCCCTTTTATTTTGACAAACATAAGCACTTAACTATAACAAAATTATCATACAACAGCATCATATTTTGTTTTCATCAATAAAACCACCACCTGTCTTAATCATGGCTTTACAGTGCTTGAAGAAATATTGAGTAGGTCTGCCATTTATTTTTTTTCATAAACTGTTGGAAAGAGTGCAAAGAATTTGTAAAGTAGTAATTAAGGCAGGTGGTGGTTTTATTGACGGAAATAAAATATGATATAAGTTCTTATTGTTTGTCAAATTGTCAATGTAATTAGTGAAATTTTGTCTTTTCTTTTAAAAAATTGCATTTCTTAAAAAACAACTTAAAATGAAACATGATTGTATTTTTTAATGCACCAGTTCAATTCAGGAGAGAAGAATTGTTTCAAACCACACAATGAATCAACTTTTCTTGCAGCAGACCTTGTCAGTGGAAAATGTCAGCCCCAAAATGTGAAATGTGTCACTCTCCTGGATGTTAGTATCAGCCATGCTGATGACAGGCAGAAAGGATTCTCTCAGACGATTAATAGAGAGCAGTTTCATTTTGGAGGTGCTAAGATCAACAAGACATTCCTTGCTCAAGAGGATGTAAGTCATTTTTTAGATCAGCTGCCAATTTGACCTTATCAAACAAATATATGTATATATATATATATATATATATATATATATATTGACCAGAGTTTGATCTCATTACATTTAAGGGAACACCCTTGTTCACATTGACAGTTTAGACAAATATTAGTTGAAAATACGTCAGTGCTCCATCAAGATAATAATGAGAAATAACTTAAAATTCTGGAATCCCTTTATATAAGAGAATTGCGGCCAAAAATAAATAAAGTCAACTATGAGTATTGCAACAAAGTTCTTAAATGTTTGTAGCCGCAAAGTGTTATATGAAACATACTAAATTAAAATACTACAATTAAAAATAATTTAACAATTTTTTTTCAAATCTTTTAAAAAATTCACCTTTGCATAGAGGTAAAAAATATTTTGAATTTATGGTGTTAACATATACCAAATCCATAGATAAGCAAACCCTGAAGATGACCTCAGACGAGATTGAAAGTACTTGGGAAAATAAAAATTACTTGAAAGAAAATTTTGGAATTTTTCTTAATCAATTTTCTACAGAAATTAATTCATGGACTTGAAAGGATTAAAATTAAAATAAACAAAATGCATCTAAATTATTTAACCAAACAATGAAAATATGCTGCCTATCTATCTATCTATCTATCTATCTATATATATATATATATATATATATATATATATATATTTAGTTTACGAAAAACTAGGTAATCCGTATGGGTAGACCCAAGGAGGATAAAATCCAGAGAGCTCAATGTAAATCAGAGTTAATAATTTAAATAAAAACAGACCACTTTAAGGTTCCATATAATAAATTATTTCACCACAGCCCCTTTAAAGGACCGCGGATCATCAGATTTTATTTCCAAATGTTGAAATGAAAAGAAATTTACACATTTATGGCAGTAATAAGTGAACTAACGAAGTAAGGCAGTTAGGAGGGTGAAGGGGGGGGGCAGAGAGACATGATTGAGTTAGGTGCAACACTTCTATTCTTTCAACTTTAAATTGTTTGAGGAAATTCAGACATTGGCACATTAAATCTGTTAACGGAAGTTATATAT
The DNA here is from genome assembly GCA_964036315.1 of Acanthosepion esculentum. Taxonomy (NCBI): domain Eukaryota; kingdom Metazoa; phylum Mollusca; class Cephalopoda; order Sepiida; family Sepiidae; genus Acanthosepion; species Acanthosepion esculentum. The sequence continues at coordinate 20,511,507 of OZ038494.1, read as the reverse complement.
TGATATGGGAGGGGGTAGGACAAAAAGGCATAAAGAGAAAGAGAGAGAAAGAAGTTGTGATAAAGTGTCATTAGTTTTCTTTGTAATGGGCGCTGTTTTTTGCTTTATTTTGAGAGTTCATAAATAATTTTTTTTATATAAGTTTGAATGTTTAAACATTCTAAGGAATTTAATTATATGTTAGTTAAAGTTTTTTAAAAACTTTATTACAAAAATTTGGGGATTTAATATGAAGTAGTCGGTTAGAAAAATATTCATAGAATTTACATTAAAACACTAAACATTTTAATTTCAAATATAAGTTTACTTCTTGTTGTAATTTATTATTAAGGTGATATCTCTATCAGTTTGAATTTTATTCATGAGTTTAATTAGCGACTATTTTTAGATTGGTAATTTCTCTTACTTAAAATTTAGTTTTAAGTTAATATATATACATATATACAGTGTAACCCGGATATAAGAGACCCGGATATAAGAGAAACTCTGATATAAGAGAGATTTTCTCTGGTCCCAAATTAGATTCTGTGTTAATGTATATAATAGACCAAACCCGGATATAAGAGAAACCCGAATATAAGAGACTTCATATCCAGTCCCGACAACTCTCTTATATCCGGGTTACACTGTACATATATATATATATATATATATATATATATATATATATATATATATATATATATATATAGGGATGTAACAGCAAAATTGTCCAATTGTTAGCTTAAGCTTTGAACTGTTGTATCTTAGAAATGACTAAAGATATCTTACTGGAATTCTCAGATGTTTTTATAACACTATTGGACTCTACTTTGAGTAACAAGAATTACTCTCCAAGTTTAACGGAAGAATTGTGATGAAATCGATCATAAACAAATGTCACATGTTCATCATTAATTAATCACAGCTGAGGATTGAAATAAAGTTCAAATATATATATATATATATTATTCCAGGATCATTTTTTAACTTATTCAAGATGATCTTCACCCTCTCTAACCTTCTAACTTTCTGTCCTGGAGTAACAAGATACCACAGAGGTTTCATGTACAGTTTCATTTGCAAGTCTTTTTTCACTGCTCTTTGGACTGTCATAACCGAAACTCCTCTCTCACGTGCCAAACGTCTTATGGATTGAGTTGGATCTTTTCTAATTGATCTCTTTAGCTCTATGTTGAAATGATGATCCCTCTTCTTGTTGTGACCTCCTGATCCAGTTTTCCTCTCTACTGTTCCCTCTTTTTTTAAAACTTATTCACCGTTCTCTTGATGGTTTTTGAATGGACTTTGAGGATGGAAACCAGAGTATGAATGTTGGCACCATTGCTGAAGGCCTGAATGATCTTTTTTTCTCTCACCATTGCTCGGTTGGGAAGACAACGGGTCCAACACAAAACTATTTAACCTGTTCTCTTTCTGGCAGAATAAGTCAAGGCGTTTTTCAGTGATTCTTACGACAGATGGTGTCAAGATGGCTAAATAGTTTACTTGAAAACCTGAAAAAAAGAAATTCAATTAGTTCAGTGTTTATTTTTTTTATAGATTTAAAACATTTTGCGGGATGGACAATTTTGCTATTACATGATTTGGACAATTTTGCTGTTACACCCAGTATATACACATATATATATATATATATATATATATATATATATATATATATATATATATATATATATATAAGGCCCAGAGCAGTTCAAGGTAGACGGTTACTGTGTGACGTATGAGTGGAAGAATAGGTAAGAAGTGAAGTTTATAGGGATATGCAGGAAAGATCACGGTAAATCCTAGACTTGAAGAGGTCGAGATTGTAGTGATTGGAACATAATTTTGTTTTTTTTATTTTTAATCATATCACCCCAAGCAAGGTGGGAGTGCCACTAGCATGCAAGGGGTTACTGAGTGTGAGAGCAAACCTAAAGAGGCGTATTTGAGAATAGAATAAAGAGAAGAACAGGAAAACAAGATCGAAGCATCAGAAGATATCAATTGACATTACATTTGAATATTTGAAGGTTACAGCTATCAGGGAAGCAATTAAGAGGAAGGGAGTTCCACTGTCGGAAAGTGTGAGATAAGAAGTTATTGGTTTAGAGGAAATGTCTATATCTAACCTTTACGACAGTGAAAGGGTAGGACCGAGATGCCAAACTAGTAGCAAGCTTAAATTCATGTAGTTTAGGAACCAGCAAAAGTAGCTTGTCAGAACAGTTGCCATGAAAATACTTGTAGAAAAAATAAATGGAAGCGACAGCATGTCTATAAGAAAGTGACTATAACTGAGATGCCAGATCAGAACCTATCACATTGCATATCCATCTCTGGATTTTGTCGAAGACCGTAAGACGAACAACGGGGGCACCAGATCATATAAGGAAGCAGTATTCCATGCAAGGGCGAATGGTAGATTTATAGATTTGAAGGATGAACTCGGGTGAGGAAAACTTTCTGGCATAACACAAAGAACCAACTTTCCTTGTGGTAGATGAAGCTATTGATTCAATGTATTTGTTCCATCTCAGGTCAACGGACAGCGTGAGACCAAGCAGCTGTAATGAGGCGCACTTGAGGAGTTGGGCATCAGCCATTCTGATGACTGTAACCAAGATGCCAGATCAGAACCTATCACATTGCATATCCATCTCTGGATTTTGTCGAGGACCTTAAGATGAACAGCGGGGACACCAGACCATATATGGCAGCAGTATTCCATGCAAGGGCGAATGGTTGATTTATAGATTTGAAGGATGGACTCTGACGAGAAAAACTTTCTGGCATGGCTCAGAGAACCAACTTTTTTTGCTGTAGATGAAACTATCGATTCAATAATGTATTTGTTCCATCTCAGGTCAGCGGACTGCGTGAGATGAAGCAGCTGTAATGAGGCGCTCTCAAGGAGTTGGGCACCAGCCATTCTGATGGTAGGCTGGGAGGGTTCTCTGTGGTGCGTAAAGGAAAGCAGTTTCATTTTGGAGGCATTAAAAGTTTACAAGCCATTTCCTGCCCCATTCAACCACAGATTGGAGGTCCTTTTCAAGACCAACGGCCAGATTAGTTTTGTCAGCAATACCAGATTTACTATTGAGGCAGGAGTAAATAGCAGTGTTGTCTGCGAAGAAGCCTACTTGGGATCTGATGACATCAGGAAGATCGTTAATGCAGATTAGAAACAGGACCAGAAAGTGCATAGTAACAAATGTAAGTTAAATTTATTTAAATATTATTATCTCTATCTATAAAAGGCAGGATGTGTGTGTGTGTGTGTGTGTGTGTGTGTGTGTGTGTGTAACGAATGCACGGCCACAATTTTCGACGGATTTGCACCAGAATTTACATGCACATGCTCCAAGTTAGCAAGAAGTCCAAAACCAACTTTGCATTTCCCAACTCCCATCGATAGTGGAAATAATCGATTTTTTCATGCTTCTACGGCATTTTCATATAGTTGGCGGCCATTTTCTACAGGCTAGAGTGAGAGCCTATAGCTGGCTGCCACGAATAGGCAGGAAGATTCTATTGGCCAGCGTGAGAGCCAACAGCTGACTGACACGAATGTTAACTAGCATGCTAGCATGCAAAAAAAATCAATAGCTGCATTCGTCACAAGTGGGAAAAATTTAAATCTGCATGGCACTTTACTCCAATTGGCTCATTCGCTTGCTTAAATTCAATGTTGATTCTGATTCGGCAGAACTGGGTTGGGTGTGAAAAAGTATTTGTTGTTAACATTCTTTTTTCATTCGGTTTTTCCAGTTACGAGAACTTTTTTAAAGCTGATCGTTTTGTGTTCATTTTGTTTAGTTCTTTTTTCGTAACAGATTTAATGTTTAGTACAGAGATTAGAAAAAATTTGAAGTGTGAGATAGGCAAGAAGTAAGGCATGTAGCAACATCAGCACGGCAAAGGGCACTCCTTTAAAGGCAAGGAAGGGCAAAAATATTTTAAGTCAAGTGATAGTGATTGCTGTATGAGTTGTACGATTTTTTAATCAAGCACGGGCAATGCCGGGCCATGTTGCTAGTTAAATATTAAAATTAATTAATTAAAATTATTAATTAAATTAATTTAATTATTATTAGATATTATTTATTAAAAAGATAATCCCTTCCATTTTCAACAACTGCAGCCATCAGGAAGGCAACAGCCCAATGGAAGTTGGTTCCACAAAGCAGCAGTTCTTGGAAAGAAGATGTCTCAATGGAATTTACTTCCTACTGTTGGAATGCAATGGAGAAGTTCAGTGTAGAGTTTAAAGATTCAAATTATAGAATATAAATACGTTAACTAAGGTAGTTATAATTTTATATTTACCTTTTTATATATATATATATATATTACCATTACCAACTATTTATCTATCTACCAAATTTAAGTATTTCAAATTTAAGACTTTCAAACCTAAGCCTTACATATGTATCAGAGCTTCTTAATATTTATCTGGCTGATCATCTATCACAGTATGTTTCTTATCTATCTGTCTATCTACCTATAAATCTCTCTCTCTCTCAATCTATCAATCTATGTTTATTCATATCTATCTAAGGCTATTCATATGTATGTATCTATCTATTTATCTATGTATCTATTGAATTTAGACATTTCATATTTAATCATTTAAGCTAAGCATTTCATATGTAATGCAGACTTCATATCTATCTATCTATCTATCTATCTATCTATCTATCTATCTATCTATTAGAATGTCTTATCTATCTATCTATCTATCTATCTATCTATTAGAATGTCTTATCTGTCTATCTATCTATCCATATCTAAGTCTACAGGTATATATGTGTGTATGTATGTATATATCTATCTATCTACTGAATTTAAAGATTTCATATTTAAAACTTTCAAATCTAAGCCTTTATTTCATATATTGCAGCCTATTTATAACTATCTATCTATCTATCTATCTATCTATCTATCTAAGTCTATACATAGGTATCTATCTCAGTCCATTCATATCTATCTATCTATCTATCTATCTAAGTCTATACATAGGTATCTATCTCAGTCCATTCATATCTATCTATCTATCTATCTATCTATCTATCTATCTATCTATCTATCTATCTATCTAAGTCTATACATAGGTATCTATCTCAGTCCATTCATATCTATCTATCTATCTATCTATCTATCTAAGTCTATACATAGGTATCTATCTCAGTCCATTCATATCTATCTATCTATCTATCTATCTATCTATCTATCTAAGTCTATACATAGGTATCTATCTCAGTCCATTCATATCTATCTATCTATCTATCTATCTAAGTCTATACATAGGTATCTATCTCAGTCCATTCATATCTATCTATCTATCTATCTATCTATCTATCTATCTATGTACCTGTGTGTTTTTTTGTGTGTGTGTGTATGTGTGTGCACATTTGTGCGTGTATGTATGTGTATAAATTCTGATATAAAGAAAATATAACTGTAAAAAGACAGCATGAATAAAAGGAAAGATAAGATGCCTCAGGGGATGAAACACTTTGGTAAAGAAAAGTTTTCCTCTTGTCCTTATATATATGTATGTGTGTGTGTGTGTGTTTGTGTTCTCTGTGTGTGTGTGTGTGTGTGTGTGCGTGTGCGTGCGTGTGCGTGCGTGCGTGCGTGTTGAACCGGTGGGAGGGGTAAGTTTGGGATCTTGCTGAAATGACAAAAAAAAAATGGCAAAATGTTAAATTTAGATGGAGCCAGAAATGTTTTAAGCCAAATTCAAAAATGAAAAGAAAAGATTTAGCAAATAAATACAAAATCATTTCTTGTTTACAAAGCCTCATGTCCTAGTATTATACTTGTGGTTACTACAGTTCACTTCACCATATACTAATATAAAGTAATATATATATATATATATATATATATATATATATATATATATAAATATATATATATATATATGATTTATTCGCCTGGATTAAGAAAATGGTGGGCTGGTTCCCTCCCCCAGCATTTTGTCACAATACAGTTAAACAACTCTGAAGATGTAACCATCAACTGAAGCTTTTCATTCGGATTCATGCACAGATGATTTTATTGTATTTTTCTGCAATTTATTCACTGGAGATTGGATTGGTATCGTCCAATTGAATTATTGAATTCTGCTGCTTCCATTAAAATAGAAAAGAAAAAGGGAGAGATTATTGAATAAATTTGTCTGAAATTGATTCTCTTCAAAGAATTTTGGTTGTTTTCATGGTAGTTATTTGAACTGGCACTGCACAGAATAGTTTGAGGGCTTTTGCTATTTTGAATCAGACGACAAGGAGACGCTCCTTTTCTCTCTCTCTCTCTCTATCTCTCTCTCTCTCGCTCTCTCTCTCTCTCTCTCTCTCTCTCTCTATTTATCTATGTATCTTAGGATGTTTCTATCTATCTATCTCAGTATTGTTCAATATCTATCTATCTATCTACCTATCTTAGGATATTTCTATTTATCTATCTCTGTAAGAATATATGTATGACTCTTTCTTTCTTTTGTTCTATCTATCTATCTATCTATCTATCTATCTATGACACTTTCTTTCTTTTTCTTTCTTTTTTTGTTTTTTATTTCTTTTTTGTTTTTTCTTTCTTTCTTTCTTTCTTTCTATCTCTTTGTATCTGTCCTAGGCTATTTCTTTCTATCTATCTATCTATCTATCTATCTATCTATCTATCTATGTATTACATTCTGTTAATTATCTATTTATTTTTCTAAGACTCTTCATATCTATCTATCTATCTATCTATCTATGATACTTTCTTTCTTTTTTCTTTCTTTCATTCTTTCTTTCTTTCTATCTATCTATCTCTTTGTATCTGTCCTAGGCTATTTCTTCCTATCTATCTATCTATCTATCTATCTATCTATCTATAAAATTCCATTAATTATCTATTTATTTTTCTAAGACTCTTCATATCTATCTATCTATCTATCTATCTATCTATCTATCTATCTATCTATAAAATTCTGTTAGTTATCTATTTATTTTTCTAAGACTCTTCATATCTATCTATCTATCTATCTATCTATGATACTTTCTTTCTTTTTTCTTTCTTTCATTCTTTCTTTCTTTCTATCTATCTATCTCTTTGTATCTGTCCTAGGCTATTTATTCCTATCTATCTATCTATCTATCTATCTATCTATAAAATTCTGTTAATTATCTATTTATTTTTCTAAAACTCTTCATATCTATCTATCTATCTATCTATCTATCTATCTATCTATCTATCTGATTCTACAGAAGGATACTGAAAATTCCATGGACAGGGTGAATACACAACGTGGAAGTCTTAAAAAATGGTAACAAAAAGAACACAATCAGAAAAAACTACACATAATGGGACATAATGAGGAAGGAATGTTTGGAAAATTTAATACTCATGGGTCATATGGAGCACAAGTGAGAGAAGAATGCAATGAGCCACTTACCTAATAAGCTTGTGTGTATGGCTGGTGGAACATGGTGGCAGGGACCGTAGCAAATAGAAAAAGACCCACACAAGATAGGAAGTTGTAGAGAGCCATGATCACTGATGTCCTGAAGGGACATGGTGCATAGAAGTAGATCTATCTATCTCTGCTCATCTCCTTCAGTTTGTGACTCTATCCGTCAGTTAAAATCAGTCAGTTATGTCCCATGCAAGATACATGCCTAGGCGATTATGTATCTTTTGATACATGACTGACGAGGCAGATTTTTTCCCGCAGTAGGTTGCCATTTCTTTCTGCAGTAGACCAATTGCCATCCATGGCTATAGAATCCGGTCTGTCCTGCAATTTACCCATAGCTGTGGGAAGAGAAGGGGAGTATTAGCACGTAAGTATTCATCCACCTCAGGTCAGTGGAAAACATGAGACCAATAAGGCGCAGTGACACGCTCTCGTGGAGTTGAGCATCAACCAGGCTGATATGAGGCAGGAACATTTCTCTATGGTGAGTAAATGACAGCAGTTTCATTTTGGATGCATTCAAATTCACAAGCCAGTGTGCACGTAAGTGAATGTAATGGATTCGACTGGAAAGTCAGCCAGTCAGTTATGTGCCATGCATGATAAATACTGAGGCGATCATGTATCTTTCGATACATGACTGACGAGGCAGATTTTTTCCCACAGTAGGTTTGCCATCCAAGGCTATAGAACCCGGTCTGTCCTGCTATTTACCCATAGCTGGGAGGAGAAGAAGAGGATTCATACCTTTCCCAAGGGTATTAGTACGTAAGTGAATGTAATGGATTCGACTGGAAAGTCAGCCAGTCAGTTATATGCCATGCATGATACACGCTTAGGCAATCATGTATCTTTTGATACATGACTGACGAGGCAGATTTTTCCCCGCAGTAGGTTGCCATTTCTTTCTGCGGTAGACCAGTTGCCATCCAAGGCCATGGAATCCGGTCTTTCGCAATGGTATTAGCACGTAAGTGAATGTAATGGATTCGACTGGAAAGTCAGCCAGTCAGTTATATGCCATGCATGATACACGCTTAGGCAATCATGTATCTTTTGATACATGACTGATGAGTCAGATTTTTTTCCTGCAGAAGGTTGCCATTTCTTTCTGCTGTAGACCAGTTGCCACCCAAGGCTATAAAACCCGGCCTATTTACCTATAGCTGCAGGAAGAAGAAGAGGATTCATACTTTTCTCATGGGTATTAGCAAAATATGTGAATGTAATAGATTCGACTGGAATTTGAACTCCGATTCCTCAATCCGAGCCGCTATCCATTACTCCACGGTGCCTCCTGTAACTTTATTTGCCTTCCAAAGACATTCCAGTTACATCAATCTCAATTCCTCAACTTTGTCCATCCATTTTTTTCTAAGCATTTCACCCGAAGCAAGGCAGGAGTGCTACTAGTACACAAGGCTCTACAAGAGAGTATAAGTAAGGGAAAAGACTGGGTATACGAGAAAAGGATTAAAAAAAAGAACAGAGGAGGTTAAAAAGAAGATTGGAGGTCAAGGCAACAAAAGATATTGACTGAAATTTAAATTTTTGAAGATTATAATTATCAGGGGATCAAGTAAGAGGAAGGAAGTTCCACTGTTGGGAAGTGCAAGAGAAGAAGCTGTTGGAGTAGAAGAGGCGGTTACATTTAACTGCTTGAACACTAAAAGGGTGGGACGAAGATGCTAACCTAGTCGCACGCTTAAATACATGCATTCAGAGCACCATTGAAAATAGCTTGTCAGAGCAGATGCCGTGAAAATGTTTATAAAAAAGACAGAAGCCACATTACATCAGTGAGAAAGTGACTGGATTCAAGAACCCAAGTCAGGACCGATCACATTGCATATCCATCTTTAGATTTTGTCAAGAACCTCTAGATGAACATCTGGGGCACCAGACCATATATGGCAACAGTATTAAATGCAAGGATGAATGGTAGATTTATAGATGTGAAGGATGGAATCAGATGAAAAAAAATCTTCTGGCATGACACAGAGAACCAACTTTCCTTGCAGCTATTGATTCAATGTATTCATTCCACCTCAAGTCATCGGAGAACGTGAGGCCAAGAAGGCACAGTGAGACGCTCTCATGGAGTTGAGCAACAACCATGTTGATATGAGGCAGGAACATTTCTCTATGGTGAGTAAGTGAGAGCAGTTTCGTTTTCGATGCATTCAAATTCACAAGCCAGTCAATCACAGATTGGAGGTCGTTTTGAAGACCATCAACCAAATTAACTTTGTCAGCAATGCCAGATTTACTATTGAGACAGTAGTAAATGGTATTGTCGTCTGTGTAGATGCCTTCTTGTGAACTAATGACATCAGGAAGATCATTGATGAAGATCAGAAACAGTGTCAGACCAAGGATAGAGCCTTGAGGAACACCAGCATTTGTATGGAAGGAACTGGAAGGGAACCCATTCAGGAGAACCATCATTTCTTTGTTAGTCAGGAATGATTGGATTTAATCAAATAATCATCCTGTAATACAATATCCCTGAAGCTTACATAGAAGGCCAGTATGCTAAACCCTGTTAAACGCCTTCGATATATCTAGAGCCACACTTCGAGCTTTGCTGTTATTATCTTGAAGCTTGAGCTTGATATACATATTCAGTTATGGCCTTAAGCACATCAGCAGTAGACCGGGCAATGTGGAAACCACATTGTCAGTCCATCTCAGAAATTTTCTATCATGTTTTCCTATTACTATTAAATTACTCCAAAGTAAATTTCATCTAAGAATTTGTTTTATACTCCTAAAATTTATTTTTGACTCACCTTACTTATTTATATAGCCAAAAGGATGTTACTTGTTATAATAGAGTAATCTCCCTTGTTTTATGATTGCCTCCCTTTGGAGAACTCTTTCTTTTGTAGAGGACTATAAATAATCATTACGCTTGTATCAATTATTCTAAGCAGAATAAAGCTTCCTTAAGCATAATCCTGCTCTCTTTCGTTATTACGCTGATATTACATAACAGTTCAATAGTCTTTTCTTTGTTTTAAAGAAACTTTCGTGTTTCTTAATACTTTGTTTAGCTTTCAGAAGGGATCTTTTGCTATCCCGTTGCGTCTTCAGATATTGATGATGCATTTTCCATCCTCTGTTAAAACACATCCTCGAGATATTTAAATTTTCGAACCTGCTCGATTTTGGTGTCTCCAATAGGTAATTCGTATCTTGGACTAAGGGTTAGGGTTAGGGTCTCTTTTACTGACAAGCATACAATCTATCTTCTTACAATTGATATTTGGTCTTTTCTTTTCGTTTTCCTATACAAACATCTGTAGGAGTTCTTGTAGTTTCATTACCATGTCAGCTATCGATACTGTGTCATCTGCTTGTCTTATGTTGTTAAGATTGTAGCTGCCAGTAATAAATCCTGGTAGGACTTCTAATTTTCTCAGGATCATCTCACTGTAAACGGAAACCATATTGTCAGTCCATCTCAGAAATTTTCTATCATGTTTTCCTATTACTATTAAATTACTCCAAAGTAAATTTCATCTAAGAATTTGTTTTATACCCCTAAAATTTATTTTTGACTCACCTTACTTATTTATATAGCCAAAAGGATGTTACTTGTTAGAATAGAGTAATCTCCCTTGTTTTATGATTACCTCCCTTTGGAGAACTCTTTCTTTTGTAGAGGATTATAAATAATCATTACACTTGTATCGATTATTCTAAGCAGAATAAAGCTTCCTTAAGTCTTCTCTTGCTCTCTTTTGTTATTACACCAGTTATGCCCTAAAATTTCAGCTTTTTCATTTCCTTTAATACGAGAGAAGGAAAAAGGGAACTATTATCCAATCAATGAAACATGACAGAGAATACATGAATTTAAGAGGTTGTTTTGGTGGAGGAGCTACCAGAAAAGTCAATATCAGTTGATTTGTTTGAAAAGTCTTTTACCATCTGCTAATTCTGCTTATATACTAAAACTAACCTGGAGTTAGCAGATGGTAAAAGAACATGACCTCAGTGTAGTGGCCGTATTTGAAAAGGAAGAATATAGCGACTTTCAGCAATTTCTATACCATCTACCGCAACACTTGCATACCATTTATTATAGTCGTATTAGAAAAATCCTTGAAAAGGTCTAATAGTTTAGCTGAAAGCGCTTGGAATAAACAAACTGTTGGACAATTTCTACACTCATTAAATCCATAAACAACAACACTTGTATGCATACAAAAAAAATGTAATAAAAAAATAAACAAAAGTATTTGTTCAGTGAAAGATATATAATGTCCAGCCATTTCTTTCCGAGCAGCTCTGTCTGTTAAGGGGGCTAGCTTATCCCTGCTGTCACAGACACCTGCTTAGGCATATTTGTGTTTCTTCCACAGTGCCAACATGTGGTTTATAGTGCAATTATGCTGTGTAGACTTTAGTTGCAGTTTTAGGAGAGCGTGCATAGCCACGTGTGATCAGAAGTTGAACAAAGGTCGTATGCTCGAATCCTTATGTGACTCATTCTTCTTTTTCTTTTCTGGTTTTCATTTTTTTTCCTTTTTAATCATTTTAAAACTTTTTCTTTCTTTCTTTTCTAGTTTTTTTTCTTTTGTTGGTCCTTTTCCGATCTTTTCTTTCTTTCTTTTATTTTTCTCTTTTCTGCTTTTTTTTGTTTCTTTTTCAATATTTTTCCTTCCTTCTTTTTTCTCTCTTTTCTGTTTTTATTTCTTTCTTTTTCAATATTTTCCTTCTTTCTTTCTTTTCTTCTTTCTTTCTTTCTTTCTTTTCTAGGTTTTTTTCTTTCTTTCTTTCTTTTATGCTTTTATTTATTCCTTTTACGATTTTTCTTAACTTTTCATTCTTCCGTCTTCTTCCAGCTTTTTTATTTTTCAACACTTCTTTTTCATTTCTTCCTGCAATCCCTTTTTATCTTTTCTTTCTTTTTTCCATCTTTCTTTATTTCTTTTATTTTTTGTTTCATTATTTTTTGTGCTTTTCATTCTTTCCTTTTCTCAAACTTTTTCCTTTATTTTCTGTTTTCATTTCTTCTATATAATAAATGCAAATCACTGTGCCACACTTTTCAACTTTACTCCTAGAGGCCGTAGCCCAACATATCTTACCATTTTGGAATCAGACCAACTCCGTGAGCAAATTAAAAACATTCCAGGCTGGATCTGGACCTGCAATCCTGAAATTTTGGATTCCCAAGTTTTCTTTACTGTGATTGTTTTTGGCAATTTTTTACTTGATTTTCTGTGAAAAAACTTTTTGTAAGTTAACATTTTTTATAACTTGGAAATAAATTTGGCAATAATCAAAATTAATTGCAAAATCCAGTGAAAGTTGCCCATGAAAAATGATTGCTTGTACAGAAAGTAAGGACCTACGTACATCAAATTGTCTTTAAATTAAGCAGCGGCAGAAGAATTATTGTTGATCTTTTAAAATGTAAGCTTAAATATTAATGCAATACTTAAATGCAACGATCAATTTTGAGTTCTTCTGTAGTTTATTGCTGCCTATCGCATCTACTCCTCCCTATCGATTGTGATGAGGACCCAATCAAGAGCCCTTTGCAAGAGCCCTCTGCAAGAGCCAGGTTAAATGCTAGTATTTATTTTCTTTTGAGATTTTCATTCTTTCTTTCATTTTTTTCTTTTTTTCTTTCTTTTCTAACTTTTTTTTCAATCCTTATTTGATCTTTTCTTTCTTTTGAGTTTTTATTTTTTTCCTTTTTCAAAATATTTCAGCTTTTTATTCTTGCTTTCATCCTTTCTTTTTTTCAATCCTTTTTTATTTTTCTTCCTTTTTTTTCTCCACTTTTTATCTTTTCTTTCTTTCTCTCTTTCTTCAATCCTGCTTTGATCTTTTCTTTCTTTCTTTAATCCATTTTTCTTCTCTTTTTCTTATTTTCTTTCTTCAATCTTTTTTCTTCTTTCTTTCTTTCTTTCTTCAATCCATTTTGATTCTTCTTTCTTCAATACTTTTTTGATTTTTTCTTTCTTTTTTTCAAACTTTTTTATCTTTTCTTTCTTTCTTTCTTTAGTTTGTTTCTTTCATTCTTTCTTTTTCAATCCTTTTTGATTTTCTTTTTCCTTCTTTCTTTGTTCTCCTATCCTTTTCTGTCTTTCTTTCTTTTTCAATCCTTTTTTATTTTCTTTTTCCTTCTTTCTTTGTTCTCCTATCCTTTTCTTTCTTTCTTTCTTTTTCAATCCTTTTTTATTTTCTTTTTCCTTCTTTCTTTGTTCTCCTATCCTTTTCTTTCTTTCTTTCTTTTTCAATCCTTTTTTCTTTTCTTTTTCCTTCTTTCTTTGTTCTCCTATCCTTTTCTTTCTTTCTTTCTTTCTCTTTCAATCTTTTTTTCTTTTCTTTTTCCTTCTTTCTTTGTTCTCCTATCCTTTTCTTTCTTTCTTTTTCAATCCTTTTTTATTTTCTTTTTCCTTCTTTCTTTGTTCTCCTATCCTTTTCTTTCTTTCTTTCTTTTTCAATCCTTTTTTATTTTATTTTTCCTTCTTTCTTTGTTCTCCTATCCTTTTCTTTCTTTCTTTCTTTTTCAATCCTTTTTTATTTTCTTTTTCCTTCTTTCTTTGTTCTCCTATCCTTTTCTTTCTTTCTTTCTTTCTTTCTTTCTTTTTCAATCCGTTTTTATTTTCCTTTTCCTTCTTTCTTTGTTCTCCTATCCTTTTCTTTCTTTCTTTCTTTCTCTTTCAATCTTTTTTGATTTTCTTTTTCCTTCTTTCTTCGTTCTCCTATCCTTTTCTTTCTTTCTTTTTCAATCCTTTTTTGATTTTCTTTTTCCTTCTTTCTTTGTTCTCCTATCCTTTTCTTTCTTTCTTTCTTTCTTTCTTTCTTTTTCAATCCGTTTTTATTTTCTTTTTCCTTCTTTCTTTGTTCTCCTATCCTTTTCTTTCTTTCTTTCTTTTTCAATCCTTTTTGATTTTCTTTTTCCTTCTTTCTTTGTTCTCCTATCCTTTTCTTTCTTTCTTTTTCAATCCTTTTTTGATTTTCTTTTAACCTTCTTTTTTTGTTCTCCTATCCTTTTCTTTCTTTCTTTCTTTCTCTTTCAATCCTTTTTTATTTTCTTTTTCCTTCTTTCTTTGTTCTCCTATCCTTTTCTTTCTTTCTTTCTTTTTCAATCCTTTTTTGATTTTCTTTTTCCTTCTTTCTTTGTTCTCCTATCCTTTTCTTTCTTTCTTTCTTTTTCAATCCTTTTTTGATTTTCTTTTTCCTTCTTTCTTTGTTCTCCTATCCTTTTCTTTCTTTCTTTCTTTCTTTCTTTCTTTCTTTTTCAATCCTTTTTTATTTTCTTTTTCCTTCTTTCTTTGTTCTCCTATCCTTTTCTTTCTTTTTCAATCCTTTTTGATTTTCTTTTTCCTTCTTTCTTTGTTCTCCTATCCTTTTCTTTCTTTCTTTTTCAATCCTTTTTTGATTTTCTTTTTCCTTCTTTCTTTGTTCTCCTATCCTTTTCTTTCTTTCTTTCTTTCATTCTTTCTTTTTCAATCCGTTTTTATTTTCTTTTTCCTTCTTTCTTTGTTCTCCTATCCTTTTCTTTCTTTCTCTTTCAATCTTTTTTTATTTTCTTTTTCCTTCTTTCTTTGTTCTCCTATCCTTTTCTTTCTTTCTTTCTTTCTTTCTTTCTTTTTCAATCCTTTTTTATTTTCTTTTTCCTTCTTTCTTTGTTCTCCTATCCTTTTCTTTCTTTCTTTCTTTCTTTCTTTCTTTTTCAATCCTTTTTGATTTTCTTTTTCCTTCTTTCTTTGTTCGCCTATCCTTTTCTTTCTTTCTTTCTTTTTCAATACTTTTTTGATTTTCTTTTTCCTTCTTTCTTTGTTCTCCTATCCTTTTCTTTCTTTCTTTCTTTCTTTCTTTCTTTCTTTTTCAATCCGTTTTTATTTTCCTTTTCCTTCTTTCTTTGTTCTCCTATCCTTTTCTTTCTTTCTTTCTTTCTCTTTCAATCTTTTTTTATTTTCTTTTTCCTTCTTTCTTTGTTCTCCTATCCTTTTCTTTCTTTCTTTCTTTCTCTTTCAATCCTTTTTTATTTTCTTTTTCCTTCTTTCTTTGTTCTCCTATCCTTTTCTTTCTTTCTTTCTTTTTCAATCCTTTTTTGATTTTCTTTTTCCTTCTTTCTTTGTTCTCCTATCCTTTTCTTTCTTTCTTTCTTTTTCAATCCTTTTTTGATTTTCTTTTTCCTTCTTTCTTTGTTCTCCTATCCTTTTCTTTCTTTCTTTCTTTCTTTCTTTCTTTTTCAATCCGTTTTTATTTTCCTTTTCCTTCTTTCTTTGTTCTCCTATCCTTTTCTTTCTTTCTTTCTTTCTCTTTCAATCTTTTTTGATTTTCTTTTTCCTTCTTTCTTTGTTCTCCTATCCTTTTCTTCCTTTCTTTCTTTTTCAATCCTTTTTTATTTTCTTTTTCCTTCTTCCTTTGTTCTCCTATCCTTTTCTTTCTTTCTTTCTTTCTTTCTTTCTTTCTTTTTCAATCCGTTTTTATTTTCCTTTTCCTTCTTTCTTTGTTCTCCTATCCTTTTCTTTCTTTCTTTCTTTCTCTTTCAATCTTTTTTATTTTCTTTTTCCTTCTTTCTTTGTTCTCCTATCCTTTTCTTTCTTTCTTTCTTTCTCTTTCAATCTTTTTTTATTTTCTTTTTCCTTCTTTCTTTGTTCTCCTATCCTTTTCTTTCTTTCTTTCTTTCTCTTTCAATCCTTTTTTATTTTCTTTTTCCTTCTTTCTTTGTTCTCCTATCCTTTTCTTTCTTTCTTTCTTTTTCAATCCTTTTTTGATTTTCTTTTTCCTTCTTTCTTTGTTCTCCTATCCTTTTCTTTCTTTCTTTCTTTTTCAATCCTTTTTTGATTTTCTTTTTCCTTCTTTCTTTGTTCTCCTATCCTTTTCTTTCTTTCTTTCTTTCTTTCTTTCTTTTTCAATCCGTTTTTATTTTCCTTTTCCTTCTTTCTTTGTTCTCCTATCCTTTTCTTTCTTTCTTTCTTTCTCTTTCAATCTTTTTTGATTTTCTTTTTCCTTCTTTCTTTGTTCTCCTATCCTTTTCTTCCTTTCTTTCTTTTTCAATCCTTTTTTATTTTCTTTTTCCTTCTTCCTTTGTTCTCCTATCCTTTTCTTTCTTTCTTTCTTTCTTTCTTTCTTTCTTTTTCAATCCGTTTTTATTTTCCTTTTCCTTCTTTCTTTGTTCTCCTATCCTTTTCTTTCTTTCTTTCTTTCTTTCTTTCTTTTTCAATCCGTTTTTATTTTCCTTTTCCTTCTTTCTTTGTTCTCCTATCCTTTTCTTTCTTTCTTTCTTTCTCTTTCAATCTTTTTTTATTTTCTTTTTCCTTCTTTCTTTGTTCTCCTATCCTTTTCTTTCTTTCTTTCTTTCTCTTTCAATCCTTTTTTATTTTCTTTTTCCTTCTTTCTTTGTTCTCCTATCCTTTTCTTTCTTTCTTTCTTTTTCAATCCTTTTTTGATTTTCTTTTTCCTTCTTTCTTTGTTCTCCTATCCTTTTCTTTCTTTCTTTCTTTTTCAATCCTTTTTTGATTTTCTTTTTCCTTCTTTCTTTGTTCTCCTATCCTTTTCTTTCTTTCTTTCTTTCTTTCTTTCTTTTTCAATCCGTTTTTATTTTCCTTTTCCTTCTTTCTTTGTTCTCCTATCCTTTTCTTTCTTTCTTTCTTTCTCTTTCAATCTTTTTTGATTTTCTTTTTCCTTCTTTCTTTGTTCTCCTATCCTTTTCTTCCTTTCTTTCTTTTTCAATCCTTTTTTATTTTCTTTTTCCTTCTTCCTTTGTTCTCCTATCCTTTTCTTTCTTTCTTTCTTTCTTTCTTTCTTTCTTTTTCAATCCGTTTTTATTTTCCTTTTCCTTCTTTCTTTGTTCTCCTATCCTTTTCTTTCTTTCTTTCTTTCTCTTTCAATCTTTTTTATTTTCTTTTTCCTTCTTTCTTTGTTCTCCTATCCTTTTCTTCCTTTCTTTCTTTTTCAATCCTTTTTTATTTTCTTTTTCCTTCTTCCTTTGTTCTCCTATCCTTTTCTTTCTTTCTTTCTTTCTTTCTTTCTTTCTTTTTCAATCCGTTTTTATTTTCCTTTTCCTTCTTTCTTTGTTCTCCTATCCTTTTCTTTCTTTCTTTCTTTCTCTTTCAATCTTTTTTTATTTTCTTTTTCCTTCTTTCTTTGTTCTCCTATCCTTTTCTTTCTTTCTTTCTTTCTCTTTCAATCCTTTTTTATTTTCTTTTTCCTTCTTTCTTTGTTCTCCTATCCTTTTCTTTCTTTCTTTCTTTTTCAATCCTTTTTTGATTTTCTTTTTCCTTCTTTCTTTGTTCTCCTATCCTTTTCTTTCTTTCTTTCTTTTTCAATCCTTTTTTGATTTTCTTTTTCCTTCTTTCTTTGTTCTCCTATCCTTTTCTTTCTTTCTTTCTTTCTTTCTTTCTTTTTCAATCCTTTTTTATTTTCTTTTTCCTTCTTTCTTTGTTCTCCTATCCTTTTCTTTCTTTCTTTCTTTTTCAATCCTTTTTGATTTTCTTTTTCCTTCTTTCTTTGTTCTCCTATCCTTTTCTTCCTTTCTTTCTTTTTCAATCCTTTTTTATTTTCTTTTTCCTTCTTCCTTTGTTCTCCTATCCTTTTCTTTCTTTCTTTCTTTCTTTCTTTCTTTCTTTTTCAATCCGTTTTTATTTTCCTTTTCCTTCTTTCTTTGTTCTCCTATCCTTTTCTTTCTTTCTTTCTTTCTCTTTCAATCTTTTTTATTTTCTTTTTCCTTCTTTCTTTGTTCTCCTATCCTTTTCTTTCTTTCTTTCTTTCTCTTTCAATCTTTTTTTATTTTCTTTTTCCTTCTTTCTTTGTTCTCCTATCCTTTTCTTTCTTTCTTTCTTTCTCTTTCAATCCTTTTTTATTTTCTTTTTCCTTCTTTCTTTGTTCTCCTATCCTTTTCTTTCTTTCTTTCTTTTTCAATCCTTTTTTGATTTTCTTTTTCCTTCTTTCTTTGTTCTCCTATCCTTTTCTTTCTTTCTTTCTTTTTCAATCCTTTTTTGATTTTCTTTTTCCTTCTTTCTTTGTTCTCCTATCCTTTTCTTTCTTTCTTTCTTTCTTTCTTTCTTTTTCAATCCGTTTTTATTTTCCTTTTCCTTCTTTCTTTGTTCTCCTATCCTTTTCTTTCTTTCTTTCTTTCTCTTTCAATCTTTTTTGATTTTCTTTTTCCTTCTTTCTTTGTTCTCCTATCCTTTTCTTCCTTTCTTTCTTTTTCAATCCTTTTTTATTTTCTTTTTCCTTCTTCCTTTGTTCTCCTATCCTTTTCTTTCTTTCTTTCTTTCTTTCTTTCTTTCTTTTTCAATCCGTTTTTATTTTCCTTTTCCTTCTTTCTTTGTTCTCCTATCCTTTTCTTTCTTTCTTTCTTTCTTTCTTTCTTTTTCAATCCGTTTTTATTTTCCTTTTCCTTCTTTCTTTGTTCTCCTATCCTTTTCTTTCTTTCTTTCTTTCTCTTTCAATCTTTTTTTATTTTCTTTTTCCTTCTTTCTTTGTTCTCCTATCCTTTTCTTTCTTTCTTTCTTTCTCTTTCAATCCTTTTTTATTTTCTTTTTCCTTCTTTCTTTGTTCTCCTATCCTTTTCTTTCTTTCTTTCTTTTTCAATCCTTTTTTGATTTTCTTTTTCCTTCTTTCTTTGTTCTCCTATCCTTTTCTTTCTTTCTTTCTTTTTCAATCCTTTTTTGATTTTCTTTTTCCTTCTTTCTTTGTTCTCCTATCCTTTTCTTTCTTTCTTTCTTTCTTTCTTTCTTTTTCAATCCGTTTTTATTTTCCTTTTCCTTCTTTCTTTGTTCTCCTATCCTTTTCTTTCTTTCTTTCTTTCTCTTTCAATCTTTTTTGATTTTCTTTTTCCTTCTTTCTTTGTTCTCCTATCCTTTTCTTCCTTTCTTTCTTTTTCAATCCTTTTTTATTTTCTTTTTCCTTCTTCCTTTGTTCTCCTATCCTTTTCTTTCTTTCTTTCTTTCTTTCTTTCTTTCTTTTTCAATCCGTTTTTATTTTCCTTTTCCTTCTTTCTTTGTTCTCCTATCCTTTTCTTTCTTTCTTTCTTTCTCTTTCAATCTTTTTTATTTTCTTTTTCCTTCTTTCTTTGTTCTCTTATCCTTTTCTTCCTTTCTTTCTTTTTCAATCCTTTTTTATTTTCTTTTTCCTTCTTCCTTTGTTCTCCTATCCTTTTCTTTCTTTCTTTCTTTCTTTCTTTCTTTTTCAATCCGTTTTTATTTTCCTTTTCCTTCTTTCTTTGTTCTCCTATCCTTTTCTTTCTTTCTTTCTTTCTCTTTCAATCTTTTTTTATTTTCTTTTTCCTTCTTTCTTTGTTCTCCTATCCTTTTCTTTCTTTCTTTCTTTCTCTTTCAATCCTTTTTTATTTTCTTTTTCCTTCTTTCTTTGTTCTCCTATCCTTTTCTTTCTTTCTTTCTTTTTCAATCCTTTTTTGATTTTCTTTTTCCTTCTTTCTTTGTTCTCCTATCCTTTTCTTTCTTTCTTTCTTTTTCAATCCTTTTTTGATTTTCTTTTTCCTTCTTTCTTTGTTCTCCTATCCTTTTCTTTCTTTCTTTCTTTCTTTCTTTCTTTTTCAATCCTTTTTTATTTTCTTTTTCCTTCTTTCTTTGTTCTCCTATCCTTTTCTTTCTTTCTTTCTTTTTCAATCCTTTTTGATTTTCTTTTTCCTTCTTTCTTTGTTCTCCTATCCTTTTCTTTCTTTCTTTCTTTTTCAATCCTTTTTGATTTTCTTTTTCCTTCTTTCTTTGTTCTCCTATCCTTTTCTTTCTTTCTTTTTCAATCCTTTTTTGATTTTCTTTTTCCTTCTTTCTTTGTTCTCCTATCCTTTTCTTTCTTTCTTTCTTTCATTCTTTCTTTTTCAATCCGTTTTTATTTTCTTTTTCCTTCTTTCTTTGTTCTCCTATCCTTTTCTTTCTTTCTCTTTCAATCTTTTTTTATTTTCTTTTTCCTTCTTTCTTTGTTCTCCTATCCTTTTCTTTCTTTCTTTCTTTCTTTCTTTCTTTTTCAATCCTTTTTTATTTTCTTTTTCCTTCTTTATTTGTTCTCCTATCCTTTTCTTTCTTTCTTTCTTTCTTTTTCAATCCTTTTTGATTTTCTTTTTCCTTCTTTCTTTGTTCGCCTATCCTTTTCTTTCTTTCTTTCTTTTTCAATACTTTTTTGATTTTCTTTTTCCTTCTTTCTTTGTTCTCCTATCCTTTTCTTTCTTTCTTTCTTTCTTTCTTTTTCAATCCGTTTTTATTTTCCTTTTCCTTCTTTCTTTGTTCTCCTATCCTTTTCTTTCTTTCTTTCTTTCTCTTTCAATCTTTTTTTATTTTATTTTTCCTTCTTTCTTTGTTCTCCTATCCTTTTCTTTCTTTCTTTCTTTCTCTTTCAATCCTTTTTTATTTTCTTTTTCCTTCTTTCTTTGTTCTCCTATCCTTTTCTTTCTTTCTTTCTTTTTCAATCCTTTTTTGATTTTCTTTTTCCTTCTTTCTTTGTTCTCCTATCCTTTTCTTTCTTTCTTTCTTTTTCAATCCTTTTTTGATTTTCTTTTTCCTTCTTTCTTTGTTCTCCTATCCTTTTCTTTCTTTCTTTCTTTCTTTCTTTCTTTTTCAATCCGTTTTTATTTTCCTTTTCCTTCTTTCTTTGTTCTCCTATCCTTTTCATTCTTTCTTTCTTTCTCTTTCAATCTTTTCTTATTTTCTTTTTCCTTCTTTCTTTGTTCTCCTATCCTTTTCTTCCTTTCTTTCTTTTTCAATCCTTTTTTATTTTCTTTTTCCTTCTTCCTTTGTTCTCCTATCCTTTTCTTTCTTTCTTTCTTTCTTTCTTTCTTTCTTTCTTTTTCAATCCGTTTTTATTTTCCTTTTCCTTCTTTCTTTGTTCTCCTATCCTTTTCTTTCTTTCTTTCTTTCTCTTTCAATCTTTTTTTATTTTCTTTTTCCTTCTTTCTTTGTTCTCCTATCCTTTTCTTCCTTTCTTTCTTTTTCAATCCTTTTTTATTTTCTTTTTCCTTCTTCCTTTGTTCTCCTATCCTTTTCTTTCTTTCTTTCTTTCTTTCTTTCTTTTTCAATCCGTTTTTATTTTCCTTTTCCTTCTTTCTTTGTTCTCCTATCCTTTTCTTTCTTTCTTTCTTTCTCTTTCAATCTTTTTTTATTTTCTTTTTCCTTCTTTCTTTGTTCTCCTATCCTTTTCTTTCTTTCTTTCTTTCTCTTTCAATCCTTTTTTATTTTCTTTTTCCTTCTTTCTTTGTTCTCCTATCCTTTTCTTTCTTTCTTTCTTTTTCAATCCTTTTTTGATTTTCTTTTTCCTTCTTTCTTTGTTCTCCTATCCTTTTCTTTCTTTCTTTCTTTCTTTCTTTCTTTTTCAATCCTTTTTTATTTTCTTTTTCCTTCTTTCTTTGTTCTCCTATCCTTTTCTTTCTTTCTTTCTTTTTCAATCCTTTTTGATTTTCTTTTTCCTTCTTTCTTTGTTCTCCTATCCTTTTCTTTCTTTCTTTTTCAATCCTTTTTTGATTTTCTTTTTCCTTCTTTCTTTGTTCTCCTATCCTTTTCTTTCTTTCTTTCTTTCATTCTTTCTTTTTCAATCCGTTTTTATTTTCTTTTTCCTTCTTTCTTTGTTCTCCTATCCTTTTCTTTCTTTCTCTTTCAATCTTTTTTTATTTTCTTTTTCCTTCTTTCTTTGTTCTCCTATCCTTTTCTTTCTTTCTTTCTTTCTTTCTTTCTTTTTCAATCCTTTTTTATTTTCTTTTTCCTTCTTTCTTTGTTCTCCTATCCTTTTCTTTCTTTCTTTCTTTTTCAATCCTTTTTGATTTTCTTTTTCCTTCTTTCTTTGTTCTCCTATCCTTTTCTTTCTTTCTTTTTCAATCCTTTTTTGATTTTCTTTTTCCTTCTTTCTTTGTTCTCCTATCCTTTTCTTTCTTTCTTTCTTTCATTCTTTCTTTTTCAATCCGTTTTTATTTTCTTTTTCCTTCTTTCTTTGTTCTCCTATCCTTTTCTTTCTTTCTTTCTTTTTCAATCCTTTTTTGATTTTCTTTTTCCTTCTTTCTTTGTTCTCCTATCCTTTTCTTTCTTTCTTTCTTTTTCAATCCTTTTTTGATTTTCTTTTTCCTTCTTTCTTTGTTCTCCTATCCTTTTCTATCTTTCTTTCTTTCTTTCTTTCTTTCTTTTTCAATCCTTTTTTATTTTCTTTTTCCTTCTTTCTTTGTTCTCCTATCCTTTTCTTTCTTTCTTTCTTTTTCAATCCTTTTTGATTTTCTTTTTCCTTCTTTCTTTGTTCTCCTATCCTTTTCTTTCTTTCTTTTTCAATCCTTTTTTGATTTTCTTTTTCCTTCTTTCTTTGTTCTCCTATCCTTTTCTTTCTTTCTTTCTTTCATTCTTTCTTTTTCAATCCGTTTTTATTTTCTTTTTCCTTCTTTCTTTGTTCTCCTATCCTTTTCTTTCTTTCTCTTTCAATCTTTTTTTATTTTCTTTTTCCTTCTTTCTTTGTTCTCCTATCCTTTTCTTTCTTTCTTTCTTTCTTTCTTTCTTTTCAATCCTTTTTTATTTTCTTTTTCCTTCTTTATTTGTTCTCCTATCCTTTTCTTTCTTTCTTTCTTTCTTTCTTTCTTTTTCAATCCTTTTTGATTTTCTTTTTCCTTCTTTCTTTGTTCGCCTATCCTTTTCTTTCTTTCTTTCTTTTTCAATACTTTTTTGATTTTCTTTTTCCTTCTTTCTTTGTTCTCCTATCCTTTTCTTTCTTTCTTTCTTTCTTTCTTTTTCAATCCGTTTTTATTTTCCTTTTCCTTCTTTCTTTGTTCTCCTATCCTTTTCTTTCTTTCTTTCTCTTTCAATCTTTTTTTATTTTATTTTTCCTTCTTTCTTTGTTCTCCTATCCTTTTCTTTCTTTCTTTCTTTCTCTTTCAATCCTTTTTTATTTTCTTTTTCCTTCTTTCTTTGTTCTCCTATCCTTTTCTTTCTTTCTTTCTTTTTCAATCCTTTTTTGATTTTCTTTTTCCTTCTTTCTTTGTTCTCCTATCCTTTTCTTTCTTTCTTTCTTTTTCAATCCTTTTTTGATTTTCTTTTTCCTTCTTTCTTTGTTCTCCTATCCTTTTCTTTCTTTCTTTCTTTCTTTCTTTCTTTTTCAATCCGTTTTTATTTTCCTTTTCCTTCTTTCTTTGTTCTCCTATCCTTTTCTTTCTTTCTTTCTTTCTCTTTCAATCTTTTTTTATTTTCTTTTTCCTTCTTTCTTTGTTCTCCTATCCTTTTCTTCCTTTCTTTCTTTTTCAATCCTTTTTTATTTTCTTTTTCCTTCTTCCTTTGTTCTCCTATCCTTTTCTTTCTTTCTTTCTTTCTTTCTTTCTTTCTTTCTTTTTCAATCCGTTTTTATTTTCCTTTTCCTTCTTTCTTTGTTCTCCTATCCTTTTCTTTCTTTCTTTCTTTCTCTTTCAATCTTTTTTTATTTTCTTTTTCCTTCTTTCTTTGTTCTCCTATCCTTTTCTTCCTTTCTTTCTTTTTCAATCCTTTTTTATTTTCTTTTTCCTTCTTCCTTTGTTCTCCTATCCTTTTCTTTCTTTCTTTCTTTCTTTCTTTCTTTTTCAATCCGTTTTTATTTTCCTTTTCCTTCTTTCTTTGTTCTCCTATCCTTTTCTTTCTTTCTTTCTTTCTCTTTCAATCTTTTTTTATTTTCTTTTTCCTTCTTTCTTTGTTCTCCTATCCTTTTCTTTCTTTCTTTCTTTCTCTTTCAATCCTTTTTTATTTTCTTTTTCCTTCTTTCTTTGTTCTTCTATCCTTTTCTTTCTTTCTTTCTTTTTCAATCCTTTTTTGATTTTCTTTTTCCTTCTTTCTTTGTTCTCCTATCCTTTTCTTTCTTTCTTTCTTTTTCAATCCTTTTTTGATTTTCTTTTTCCTTCTTTCTTTGTTCTCCTATCCTTTTCTTTCTTTCTTTCTTTCTTTCTTTCTTTCTTTCTTTTTCAATCCTTTTTTATTTTCTTTTTCCTTCTTTCTTTGTTCTCCTATCCTTTTCTTTCTTTCTTTCTTTTTCAATCCTTTTTGATTTTCTTTTTCCTTCTTTCTTTGTTCTCCTATCCTTTTCTTTCTTTCTTTTTCAATCCTTTTTTGATTTTCTTTTTCCTTCTTTCTTTGTTCTCCTATCCTTTTCTTTCTTTCTTTCTTTCATTCTTTCTTTTTCAATCCGTTTTTATTTTCTTTTTCCTTCTTTCTTTGTTCTCCTATCCTTTTCTTTCTTTCTCTTTCAATCTTTTTTTATTTTCTTTTTCCTTCTTTCTTTGTTCTCCTATCCTTTTCTTTCTTTCTTTCTTTCTTTCTTTCTTTTTCAATCCTTTTTTATTTTCTTTTTCCTTCTTTCTTTGTTCTCCTATCCTTTTCTTTCTTTCTTTCTTTCTTTCTTTCTTTTTCAATCCTTTTTGATTTTCTTTTTCCTTCTTTCTTTGTTCGCCTATCCTTTTCTTTCTTTCTTTCTTTTTCAATACTTTTTTGATTTTCTTTTTCCTTCTTTCTTTGTTCTCCTATCCTTTTCTTTCTTTCTTTCTTTCTTTCTTTCTTTTCAATCCGTTTTTATTTTCCTTTTCCTTCTTTCTTTGTTCTCCTATCCTTTTCTTTCTTTCTTTCTTTCTCTTTCAATCTTTTTTTATTTTATTTTTCCTTCTTTCTTTGTTCTCCTATCCTTTTCTTTCTTTCTTTCTTTCTCTTTCAATCCTTTTTTATTTTCTTTTTCCTTCTTTCTTTGTTCTCCTATCCTTTTCTTTCTTTCTTTCTTTTTCAATCCTTTTTTGATTTTCTTTTTCCTTCTTTCTTTGTTCTCCTATCCTTTTCTTTCTTTCTTTCTTTTTCAATCCTTTTTTGATTTTCTTTTTCCTTCTTTCTTTGTTCTCCTATCCTTTTCTTTCTTTCTTTCTTTCTTTCTTTCTTTTTCAATCCGTTTTTATTTTCCTTTTCCTTCTTTCTTTGTTCTCCTATCCTTTTCTTTCTTTCTTTCTTTCTCTTTCAATCTTTTTTTATTTTCTTTTTCCTTCTTTCTTTGTTCTCCTATCCTTTTCTTCCTTTCTTTCTTTTTCAATCCTTTTTTATTTTCTTTTTCCTTCTTCCTTTGTTCTCCTATCCTTTTCTTTCTTTCTTTCTTTCTTTCTTTCTTTCTTTCTTTTTCAATCCGTTTTTATTTTCCTTTTCCTTCTTTCTTTGTTCTCCTATCCTTTTCTTTCTTTCTTTCTTTCTCTTTCAATCTTTTTTTATTTTCTTTTTCCTTCTTTCTTTGTTCTCCTATCCTTTTCTTCCTTTCTTTCTTTTTCAATCCTTTTTTATTTTCTTTTTCCTTCTTCCTTTGTTCTCCTATCCTTTTCTTTCTTTCTTTCTTTCTTTCTTTCTTTTTCAATCCGTTTTTATTTTCCTTTTCCTTCTTTCTTTGTTCTCCTATCCTTTTCTTTCTTTCTTTCTTTCTCTTTCAATCTTTTTTTATTTTCTTTTTCCTTCTTTCTTTGTTCTCCTATCCTTTTCTTTCTTTCTTTCTTTCTCTTTCAATCCTTTTTTATTTTCTTTTTCCTTCTTTCTTTGTTCTCCTATCCTTTTCTTTCTTTCTTTCTTTTTCAATCCTTTTTTGATTTTCTTTTTCCTTCTTTCTTTGTTCTCCTATCCTTTTCTTTCTTTCTTTCTTTTTCAATCCTTTTTTGATTTTCTTTTTCCTTCTTTCTTTGTTCTCCTATCCTTTTCTTTCTTTCTTTCTTTTTCAATCCTTTTTTGATTTTCTTTTTCCTTCTTTCTTTGTTCTCCTATCCTTTTCTTTCTTTCTTTCTTTTTCAATCCTTTTTTGATTTTCTTTTTCCTTCTTTCTTTGTTCTCCTATCCTTTTCTTTCTTTCTTTCTTTCTTTCTTTCTTTTTCAATCCGTTTTTATTTTCCTTTTCCTTCTTTCTTTGTTCTCCTATCCTTTTCTTTCTTTCTTTCTTTCTCTTTCAATCTTTTTTTATTTTCTTTTTCCTTCTTTCTTTGTTCTCCTATCCTTTTCTTCCTTTCTTTCTTTTTCAATCCTTTTTTATTTTCTTTTTCCTTCTTCCTTTGTTCTCCTATCCTTTTCTTTCTTTCTTTCTTTCTTTCTTTCTTTCTTTCTTTCTTTCTTTCTTTTTCAATCCGTTTTTATTTTCCTTTTCCTTCTTTCTTTGTTCTCCTATCCTTTTCTTTCTTTCTTTCTTTCTCTTTCAATCTTTTTTTATTTTCTTTTTCCTTCTTTCTTTGTTCTCCTATCCTTTTCTTCCTTTCTTTCTTTTTCAATCCTTTTTTATTTTCTTTTTCCTTCTTCCTTTGTTCTCCTATCCTTTTCTTTCTTTCTTTCTTTCTTTCTTTCTTTCTTTTTCAATCCGTTTTTATTTTCCTTTTCCTTCTTTCTTTGTTCTCCTATCCTTTTCTTTCTTTCTTTCTTTCTCTTTCAATCTTTTTTTATTTTCTTTTTCCTTCTTTCTTTGTTCTCCTATCCTTTTCTTTCTTTCTTTCTTTCTCTTTCAATCCTTTTTTATTTTCTTTTTCCTTCTTTCTTTGTTCTTCTATCCTTTTCTTTCTTTCTTTCTTTTTCAATCCTTTTTTGATTTTCTTTTTCCTTCTTTCTTTGTTCTCCTATCCTTTTCTTTCTTTCTTTCTTTTTCAATCCTTTTTTGATTTTCTTTTTCCTTCTTTCTTTGTTCTCCTATCCTTTTCTTTCTTTCTTTCTTTCTTTCTTTCTTTCTTTTTCAATCCTTTTTTATTTTCTTTTTCCTTCTTTCTTTGTTCTCCTATCCTTTTCTTTCTTTCTTTCTTTTTCAATCCTTTTTGATTTTCTTTTTCCTTCTTTCTTTGTTCTCCTATCCTTTTCTTTCTTTCTTTTTCAATCCTTTTTTGATTTTCTTTTTCCTTCTTTCTTTGTTCTCCTATCCTTTTCTTTCTTTCTTTCTTTCATTCTTTCTTTTTCAATCCGTTTTTATTTTCTTTTTCCTTCTTTCTTTGTTCTCCTATCCTTTTCTTTCTTTCTCTTTCAATCTTTTTTTATTTTCTTTTTCCTTCTTTCTTTGTTCTCCTATCCTTTTCTTTCTTTCTTTCTTTCTTTCTTTCTTTTTCAATCCTTTTTTATTTTCTTTTTCCTTCTTTCTTTGTTCTCCTATCCTTTTCTTTCTTTCTTTCTTTCTTTCTTTCTTTTTCAATCCTTTTTGATTTTCTTTTTCCTTCTTTCTTTGTTCGCCTATCCTTTTCTTTCTTTCTTTCTTTTTCAATACTTTTTTGATTTTCTTTTTCCTTCTTTCTTTGTTCTCCTATCCTTTTCTTTCTTTCTTTCTTTCTTTCTTTCTTTTTCAATCCGTTTTTATTTTCCTTTTCCTTCTTTCTTTGTTCTCCTATCCTTTTCTTTCTTTCTTTCTTTCTCTTTCAATCTTTTTTTATTTTATTTTTCCTTCTTTCTTTGTTCTCCTATCCTTTTCTTTCTTTCTTTCTTTCTCTTTCAATCCTTTTTTATTTTCTTTTTCCTTCTTTCTTTGTTCTCCTATCCTTTTCTTTCTTTCTTTCTTTTTCAATCCTTTTTTGATTTTCTTTTTCCTTCTTTCTTTGTTCTCCTATCCTTTTCTTTCTTTCTTTCTTTCTTTCTTTCTTTTTCAATCCGTTTTTATTTTCCTTTTCCTTCTTTCTTTGTTCTCCTATCCTTTTCTTTCTTTCTTTCTTTCTCTTTCAATCTTTTTTTATTTTCTTTTTCCTTCTTTCTTTGTTCTCCTATCCTTTTCTTCCTTTCTTTCTTTTTCAATCCTTTTTTATTTTCTTTTTCCTTCTTCCTTTGTTCTCCTATCCTTTTCTTTCTTTCTTTCTTTCTTTCTTTCTTTCTTTCTTTTTCAATCCGTTTTTATTTTCCTTTTCCTTCTTTCTTTGTTCTCCTATCCTTTTCTTTCTTTCTTTCTTTCTCTTTCAATCTTTTTTTATTTTCTTTTTCCTTCTTTCTTTGTTCTCCTATCCTTTTCTTCCTTTCTTTCTTTTTCAATCCTTTTTTATTTTCTTTTTCCTTCTTCCTTTGTTCTCCTATCCTTTTCTTTCTTTCTTTCTTTCTTTCTTTCTTTTTCAATCCGTTTTTATTTTCCTTTTCCTTCTTTCTTTGTTCTCCTATCCTTTTCTTTCTTTCTTTCTTTCTCTTTCAATCTTTTTTATTTTCTTTTTCCTTCTTTCTTTGTTCTCCTATCCTTTTCTTTCTTTCTTTCTTTCTCTTTCAATCCTTTTTTATTTTCTTTTTCCTTCTTTCTTTGTTCTCCTATCCTTTTCTTTCTTTCTTTCTTTTTCAATCCTTTTTTGATTTTCTTTTTCCTTCTTTCTTTGTTCTCCTATCCTTTTCTTTCTTTCTTTCTTTTTCAATCCTTTTTTGATTTTCTTTTTCCTTCTTTCTTTGTTCTCCTATCCTTTTCTTTCTTTCTTTCTTTCTTTCTTTCTTTTTCAATCCTTTTTTATTTTCTTTTTCCTTCTTTCTTTGTTCTCCTATCCTTTTCTTTCTTTCTTTCTTTTTCAATCCTTTTTGATTTTCTTTTTCCTTCTTTCTTTGTTCTCCTATCCTTTTCTTTCTTTCTTTTTCAATCCTTTTTTGATTTTCTTTTTCCTTCTTTCTTTGTTCTCCTATCCTTTTCTTTCTTTCTTTCTTTCTTTCTTTTTCAATCCGTTTTTATTTTCCTTTTCCTTCTTTCTTTGTTCTCCTATCCTTTTCTTTCTTTCTTTCTTTCTCTTTCAATCTTTTTTTATTTTCTTTTTCCTTCTTTCTTTGTTCTCCTATCCTTTTCTTTCTTTCTTTCTTTCTTTCTTTCTTTTTCAATCCTTTTTTATTTTATTTTTCCTTCTTTCTTTGTTCTCCTATCCTTTTCTTTCTTTCTTTCTTTCTTTCTTTCTTTCTTTTTCAATCCTTTTTGATTTTCTTTTTCCTTCTTTCTTTGTTCGCCTATCCTTTTCTTTCTTTCTTTCTTTTTCAATACTTTTTTGATTTTCTTTTTCCTTCTTTCTTTGTTCTCCTATCCTTTTCTTTCTTTCTTTCTTTCTTTCTTTTTCAATCCGTTTTTATTTTCCTTTTCCTTCTTTCTTTGTTCCCCTATCCTTTTCTTTCTTTCTTTCTTTCTCTTTCAATCTTTTTTTATTTTCTTTTTCCTTCTTTCTTTGTTCTCCTATCCTTTTCTTTCTTTCTTTCTTTCTCTTTCAATCCTTTTTTATTTTCTTTTTCCTTCTTTCTTTGTTCTCCTATCCTTTTCTTTCTTTCTTTCTTTTTCAATCCTTTTTTGATTTTCTTTTTCCTTCTTTCTTTGTTCTCCTATCCTTTTCTTTCTTTCTTTCTTTTTCAATCCTTTTTTGATTTTCTTTTTCCTTCTTTCTTTGTTCTCCTATCCTTTTCTTTCTTTCTTTCTTTCTTTCTTTCTTTCTTTTTCAATCCGTTTTTATTTTCCTTTTCCTTCTTTCTTTGTTCTCCTATCCTTTTCTTTCTTTCTTTCTCTTTCAATCTTTTTTTATTTTCTTTTTCCTTCTTTCTTTGTTCTCCTATCCTTTTCTTCCTTTCTTTCTTTTTCAATCCTTTTTTATTTTCTTTTTCCTTCTTCCTTTGTTCTCCTATCCTTTTCTTTCTTTCTTTCTTTCTTTCTTTCTTTCTTTCTTTCTTTCTTTCTTTCTTTTTCAATCCGTTTTTATTTTCCTTTTCCTTCTTTCTTTGTTCTCCTATCCTTTTCTTTCTTTCTTTCTTTCTCTTTCAATCTTTTTTTATTTTCTTTTTCCTTCTTTCTTTGTTCTCCTATCCTTTTCTTCCTTTCTTTCTTTTTCAATCCTTTTTTATTTTCTTTTTCCTTCTTCCTTTGTTCTCCTATCATTTTCTTTCTTTCTTTCTTTCTTTCTTTCTTTCTTTTTCAATCCGTTTTTATTTTCCTTTTCCTTCTTTCTTTGTTCTCCTATCCTTTTCTTTCTTTCTTTCTTTCTCTTTCAATCTTTTTTTATTTTCTTTTTCCTTCTTTCTTTGTTCTCCTATCCTTTTCTTTCTTTCTTTCTTTCTCTTTCAATCCTTTTTTATTTTCTTTTTCCTTCTTTCTTTGTTCTCCTATCCTTTTCTTTCTTTCTTTCTTTTTCAATCCTTTTTTGATTTTCTTTTTCCTTCTTTCTTTGTTCTCCTATCCTTTTCTTTCTTTCTTTCTTTCTTTCTTTCTTTCTTTCTTTTTCAATCCTTTTTTATTTTCTTTTTCCTTCTTTCTTTGTTCTCCTATCCTTTTCTTTCTTTCTTTCTTTTTCAATCCTTTTTGATTTTCTTTTCCTTCTTTCTTCGTTTTCCTATCCTTTTCTTTCTTTCTTTCTTTCTTTCTTTTTCAATCCTTTTTTATTTTCTTTTTCCTTCTTTCTTTGTTCGCCTATCCTTTTCTTTCTTTCTTTCTTTTTCAATCCTTTTTTGATTTTCTTTTTCCTTCTTTCTTTGTTCTCCTATCCTTTTCTTTCTTTCTTTCTTTTTCAATCCTTTTTTATTTTCTTTTTCCTTCTTTCTTTGTTCTCCTATCCTTTTCTTTCTTTCTTTCTTTTTCAATCCTTTTTTGATTTTCTTTTTCCTTCTTTCTTTGTTCTCCTATCCTTTTCTTTCTTTCTTTCTTTTTCAATCCTTTTTTATTTTCTTTTTCCTTCTTTCTTTGTTCTCCTATCCTTTTCTTTCTTTCTTTCTTTTTCAATCCTTTTTGATTTTCTTTTTCCTTCTTTCTTCGTTTTCCTATCCTTTTCTTTCTTTCTTTCTTTCTTTCTTTTTCAATCCTTTTTTATTTTCTTTTTCCTTCTTTCTTTGTTCGCCTATCCTTTTCTTTCTTTCTTTCTTTTTCAATCCTTTTTTGATTTTCTTTTTCCTTCTTTCTTTGTTCTCCTATCCTTTTCTTTCTTTCTTTCTTTTTCAATCCTTTTTTATTTTCTTTTTCCTTCTTTCTTTGTTCTCCTATCCTTTTCTTTCTTTCTTTCTTTTTCAATCCTTTTTGATTTTCTTTTTCCTTCTTTCTTCGTTTTCCTATCCTTTTCTTTCTTTCTTTCTTTCTTTCTTTTTCAATCCTTTTTTATTTTCTTTTTCCTTCTTTCTTTGTTCGCCTATCCTTTTCTTTCTTTCTTTCTTTTTCAATCCTTTTTTGATTTTCTTTTTCCTTCTTTCTTTGTTCTCCTATCCTTTTCTTTCTTTCTTTCTTTTTCAATCCTTTTTTATTTTCTTTTTCCTTCTTTCTTTGTTCTCCTATCCTTTTCTTTCTTTCTTTCTTTTTCAATCCTTTTTTGATTTTCTTTTTCCTTCTTTCTTTGTTCTCCTATCCTTTTCTTTCTTTCTTTCTTTTTCAATCCTTTTTTATTTTCTTTTTCCTTCTTTCTTTGTTCTCCTATCCTTTTCTTTCTTTCTTTCTTTTTCAATCCTTTTTGATTTTCTTTTCCTTCTTTCTTCGTTTTCCTATCCTTTTCTTTCTTTCTTTCTTTCTTTCTTTTTCAATCCTTTTTTATTTTCTTTTTCCTTCTTTCTTTGTTCGCCTATCCTTTTCTTTCTTTCTTTCTTTTTCAATCCTTTTTTGATTTTCTTTTTCCTTCTTTCTTTGTTCTCCTATCCTTTTCTTTCTTTCTTTCTTTTTCAATCCTTTTTGATTTTCTTTTCCTTCTTTCTTCGTTTTCCTATCCTTTTCTTTCTTTCTTTCTTTCTTTCTTTTTCAATCCTTTTTTATTTTCTTTTTCCTTCTTTCTTTGTTCGCCTATCCTTTTCTTTCTTTCTTTCTTTTTCAATCCTTTTTTATTTTCTTTTTCCTTCTTTCTTTGTTCTCCTATCCTTTTCTTTCTTTCTTTCTTTTTCAATCCTTTTTTGATTTTCTTTTTCCTTCTTTCTTTGTTCTCCTATCCTTTTCTTTCTTTCTTTCTTTTTCAATCCTTTTTTGATTTTCTTTTTCCTTCTTTCTTTGTTCTCCTATCCTTTTCTTTCTTTCTTTCTTTCTTTCTTTCTTTCTTTCTTTCTTTTTCAATCCTTTTTTATTTTCTTTTTCCTTCTTTCTTTGTTCTCCTATCCTTTTCTTTCTTTCTTTCTTTTTCAATCCTTTTTGATTTTCTTTTCCTTCTTTCTTCGTTTTCCTATCCTTTTCTTTCTTTCTTTCTTTCTTTCTTTTTCAATCCTTTTTTATTTTCTTTTTCCTTCTTTCTTTGTTCGCCTATCCTTTTCTTTCTTTCTTTCTTTTTCAATCCTTTTTTGATTTTCTTTTTCCTTCTTTCTTCGTTTTCCTATCCTTTTCTTTCTTTCTTTCTTTTTCAATCCTTTTTTGATTTTCTTTTTCCTTCTTTCTTTGTTCTCCTATCCTTTTCTTTCTTTCTTTCTTTTTCAATCCTTTTTTGATTTTCTTTTTCCTTCTTTCTTTGTTCTCCTATCCTTTTCTTTCTTTCTTTCTTTTTCAATCCTTTTTTGATTTTCTTTTTCCTTCTTTCTTTGTTCTCCTATCCTTTTCTTTCTTTCTTTCTTTTTCAATCCTTTTTTATTTTATTTTTCCTTCTTTCTTTGTTCTCCTATCCTTTTCTTTCTTTCTTTCTTTTTCAATCCTTTTTTGATTTTCTTTTTCCTTCTTTCTTTGTTCTCCTATCCTTTTCTTTCTTTCTTTCTTTCTTTCTTTCTTTCTTTTTCAATCCTTTTTTATTTTCTTTTTCCTTCTTTCTTTGTTCTCCTATCCTTTTCTTTCTTTCTTTCTTTTTCAATCCTTTTTTGATTTTCTTTTTCCTTCTTTCTTTGTTCTCCTATCCTTTTCTTTCTTTCTTTCTTTTTCAATCCTTTTTTTATTTTCTTTTTCCTTCTTTCTTTGTTCTCCTATCCTTTTCTTTCTTTCTTTCTTTTTCAATCCTTTTTGATTTTCTTTTTCCTTCTTTCTTTGTTCTCCTATCCTTTTCTTTCTTTCTTTCTTTTTCAATCCTTTTTTGATTTTCTTTTTCCTTCTTTCTTTGTTCTCCTATCCTTTTCTTTCTTTCTTTCTTTCTTTCTTTCTTTCTTTTTCAATCCTTTTTTATTTTCTTTTTCCTTCTTTCTTTGTTCTCCTATCCTTTTCTTTCTTTCTTTCTTTTTCAATCCTTTTTGATTTTCTTTTCCTTCTTTCTTCGTTTTCCTATCCTTTTCTTTCTTTCTTTCTTTCTTTCTTTTTCAATCCTTTTTTATTTTCTTTTTCCTTCTTTCTTTGTTCGCCTATCCTTTTCTTTCTTTCTTTCTTTTTCAATCCTTTTTTGATTTTCTTTTTCCTTCTTTCTTCGTTTTCCTATCCTTTTCTTTCTTTCTTTCTTTTTCAATCCTTTTTTGATTTTCTTTTTCCTTCTTTCTTTGTTCTCCTATCCTTTTCTTTCTTTCTTTCTTTTTCAATCCTTTTTTTATTTTCTTTTTCCTTCTTTCTTTGTTCTCCTATCCTTTTCTTTCTTTCTTTCTTTTTCAATCCTTTTTTGATTTTCTTTTTCCTTCTTTCTTTGTTCTCCTATCCTTTTCTTTCTTTCTTTCTTTTTCAATCCTTTTTTATTTTCTTTTTCCTTCTTTCTTTGTTCTCCTATCCTTTTCTTTCTTTCTTTCTTTTTCAATCCTTTTTGATTTTCTTTTTCCTTCTTTCTTTGTTCTCCTATCCTTTTCTTTCTTTCTTTCTTTTTCAATCCTTTTTTGATTTTCTTTTTCCTTCTTTCTTTGTTCTCCTATCCTTTTCTTTCTTTCTTTCTTTTTCAATCCTTTTTTATTTTCTTTTTCCTTCTTTCTTTGTTCTCCTATCCTTTTCTTTCTTTCTTTCTTTTTCAATCCTTTTTGATTTTATTTTTCCTTCTTTCTTTGTTCTCCTATCCTTTTCTTTCTTTCTTTCTTTTTCAATCCTTTTTTATTTTCTTTTTCCTTCTTTCTTTGTTCTCCTATCCTTTTCTTTCTTTCTTTCTTTTTCAATCCTTTTTGATTTTATTTTTCCTTCTTTCTTTGTTCTCCTATCCTTTTCTTTCTTTCTTTCTTTCTTTCTTTTTCAATCCTTTTTTATTTTCTTTTTCCTTCTTTCTTTGTTCTCCTATCCTTTTCTTTCTTTCTTTCTTTCTTTCTTTCTTTTTCAATCCTTTTTGATTTTCTTTTTCCTTCTTTCTTTGTTCTCCTATCCTTTTCTTTCTTTCTTTCTTTTTCAATCCTTTTTTGATTTTCTTTTTCCTTCTTTCTTTGTTCTCCTATCCTTTTCTTTCTTTCTTTCTTTTTCAATCCTTTTTTATTTTCTTTTTCCTTCTTTCTTTGTTCTCCTATCCTTTTCTTTCTTTCTTTCTTTTTCAATCCTTTTTGATTTTATTTTTCCTTCTTTCTTTGTTCTCCTATCCTTTTCTTTCTTTCTTTCTTTTTCAATCCTTTTTTATTTTCTTTTTCCTTCTTTCTTTGTTCTCCTATCCTTTTCTTTCTTTCTTTCTTTTTCAATCCTTTTTGATTTTATTTTTCCTTCTTTCTTTGTTCTCCTATCCTTTTCTTTCTTTCTTTCTTTCTTTCTTTTTCAATCCTTTTTTATTTTCTTTTTCCTTCTTTCTTTGTTCTCCTATCCTTTTCTTTCTTTCTTTCTTTCTTTCTTTCTTTTTCAATCCTTTTTGATTTTCTTTTTCCTTCTTTCTTTGTTCTCCTATCCTTTTCTTTCTTTCTTTCTTTTTCAATCCTTTTTTGATTTTCTTTTTCCTTCTTTCTTTGTTCTCCTATCCTTTTCTTTCTTTCTTTCTTTTTCAATCCTTTTTTATTTTCTTTTTCCTTCTTTCTTTGTTCTCCTATCCTTTTCTTTCTTTCTTTCTTTTTCAATCCTTTTTGATTTTATTTTTCCTTCTTTCTTTGTTCTCCTATCCTTTTCTTTCTTTCTTTCTTTTTCAATCCTTTTTTATTTTCTTTTTCCTTCTTTCTTTGTTCTCCTATCCTTTTCTTTCTTTCTTTCTTTTTCAATCCTTTTTGATTTTATTTTTCCTTCTTTCTTTGTTCTCCTATCCTTTTCTTTCTTTCTTTCTTTCTTTCTTTTTCAATCCTTTTTTATTTTCTTTTTCCTTCTTTCTTTGTTCTCCTATCCTTTTCTTTCTTTCTTTCTTTCTTTCTTTCTTTTTCAATCCTTTTTTATTTTCTTTTTCCTTCTTTCTTTGTTCTCCTATCCTTTTCTTTCTTTCTTTCTTTTTCAATCCTTTTTTATTTTCTTTTTCCTTCTTTCTTTGTTCTCCTATCCTTTTCTTTCTTTCTTTCTTTTTCAATCCTTTTTGATTTTCTTTTTCCTTCTTTCTTTGTTCTCCTATCCTTTTCTTTCTTTCTTTCTTTTTCAATCCTTTTTTGATTTTCTTTTTCCTTCTTTCTTTGTTCTCCTATCCTTTTCTTTCTTTCTTTCTTTTTCAATCCTTTTTTATTTTCTTTTTCCTTCTTTCTTTGTTCTCCTATCCTTTTCTTTCTTTCTTTCTTTTTCAATCCTTTTTTATTTTCTTTTTCCTTCTTTCTTTGTTCTCCTATCCTTTTCTTTCTTTCTTTCTTTCTTTCTTTCTTTTTCAATCCTTTTTTATTTTCTTTTTCCTTCTTTCTTTGTTCTCCTATCCTTTTCTTTCTTTCTTTCTTTTTCAATCCTTTTTGATTTTATTTTTCCTTCTTTCTTTGTTCTCCTATCCTTTTCTTTCTTTCTTTCTTTTTCAATCCTTTTTTATTTTCTTTTTCCTTCTTTCTTTGTT
This sequence comes from Acanthosepion esculentum, assembly GCA_964036315.1. Classification (NCBI taxonomy): domain Eukaryota; kingdom Metazoa; phylum Mollusca; class Cephalopoda; order Sepiida; family Sepiidae; genus Acanthosepion; species Acanthosepion esculentum. Next base: position 20,475,463 of record OZ038494.1, on the reverse strand, counting down.
CTCCTATCCTTTTCTTTCTTTCTTTCTTTTTCAATCCTTTTTGATTTTATTTTTCCTTCTTTCTTTGTTCTCCTATCCTTTTCTTTCTTTCTTTCTTTCTTTCTTTTTCAATCCTTTTTTATTTTCTTTTTCCTTCTTTCTTTGTTCTCCTATCCTTTTCTTTCTTTCTTTCTTTCTTTCTTTCTTTTTCAATCCTTTTTGATTTTCTTTTTCCTTCTTTCTTTGTTCTCCTATCCTTTTCTTTCTTTCTTTCTTTTTCAATCCTTTTTTGATTTTCTTTTTCCTTCTTTCTTTGTTCTCCTATCCTTTTCTTTCTTTCTTTCTTTTTCAATCCTTTTTTATTTTCTTTTTCCTTCTTTCTTTGTTCTCCTATCCTTTTCTTTCTTTCTTTCTTTCTTTCTTTCTTTTTCAATCCTTTTTGATTTTCTTTTTCCTTCTTTCTTTGTTCTCCTATCCTTTTCTTTCTTTCTTTCTTTTTCAATCCTTTTTTGATTTTCTTTTTCCTTCTTTCTTTGTTCTCCTATCCTTTTCTTTCTTTCTTTCTTTTTCAATCCTTTTTTATTTTCTTTTTCCTTCTTTCTTTGTTCTCCTATCCTTTTCTTTCTTTCTTTCTTTTTCAATCCTTTTTGATTTTATTTTTCCTTCTTTCTTTGTTCTCCTATCCTTTTCTTTCTTTCTTTCTTTTTCAATCCTTTTTTATTTTCTTTTTCCTTCTTTCTTTGTTCTCCTATCCTTTTCTTTCTTTCTTTCTTTTTCAATCCTTTTTGATTTTATTTTTCCTTCTTTCTTTGTTCTCCTATCCTTTTCTTTCTTTCTTTCTTTCTTTCTTTTTCAATCCTTTTTTATTTTCTTTTTCCTTCTTTCTTTGTTCTCCTATCCTTTTCTTTCTTTCTTTCTTTCTTTCTTTCTTTTTCAATCCTTTTTGATTTTCTTTTTCCTTCTTTCTTTGTTCTCCTATCCTTTTCTTTCTTTCTTTCTTTTTCAATCCTTTTTTGATTTTCTTTTTCCTTCTTTCTTTGTTCTCCTATCCTTTTCTTTCTTTCTTTCTTTTTCAATCCTTTTTTATTTTCTTTTTCCTTCTTTCTTTGTTCTCCTATCCTTTTCTTTCTTTCTTTCTTTTTCAATCCTTTTTGATTTTATTTTTCCTTCTTTCTTTGTTCTCCTATCCTTTTCTTTCTTTCTTTCTTTTTCAATCCTTTTTTATTTTCTTTTTCCTTCTTTCTTTGTTCTCCTATCCTTTTCTTTCTTTCTTTCTTTTTCAATCCTTTTTGATTTTATTTTTCCTTCTTTCTTTGTTCTCCTATCCTTTTCTTTCTTTCTTTCTTTCTTTCTTTTTCAATCCTTTTTTATTTTCTTTTTCCTTCTTTCTTTGTTCTCCTATCCTTTTCTTTCTTTCTTTCTTTCTTTCTTTCTTTTTCAATCCTTTTTTATTTTCTTTTTCCTTCTTTCTTTGTTCTCCTATCCTTTTCTTTCTTTCTTTCTTTTTCAATCCTTTTTTATTTTCTTTTTCCTTCTTTCTTTGTTCTCCTATCCTTTTCTTTCTTTCTTTCTTTTTCAATCCTTTTTGATTTTCTTTTTCCTTCTTTCTTTGTTCTCCTATCCTTTTCTTTCTTTCTTTCTTTTTCAATCCTTTTTTGATTTTCTTTTTCCTTCTTTCTTTGTTCTCCTATCCTTTTCTTTCTTTCTTTCTTTTTCAATCCTTTTTTATTTTCTTTTTCCTTCTTTCTTTGTTCTCCTATCCTTTTCTTTCTTTCTTTCTTTTTCAATCCTTTTTTATTTTCTTTTTCCTTCTTTCTTTGTTCTCCTATCCTTTTCTTTCTTTCTTTCTTTCTTTCTTTTTCAATCCTTTTTTATTTTCTTTTTCCTTCTTTCTTTGTTCTCCTATCCTTTTCTTTCTTTCTTTCTTTTTCAATCCTTTTTTATTTTCTTTTTCCTTCTTTCTTTGTTCTCCTATCCTTTTCTTTCTTTCTTTCTTTCTTTCTTTCTTTTTCAATCCTTTTTTATTTTCTTTTTCCTTCTTTCTTTGTTCTCCTATCCTTTTCTTTCTTTCTTTCTTGTTCAATCCTTTTTTATTTTCTTTTTCCTTCTTTCTTTGTTCTCCTATCCTTTTCTTTCTTTCTTTCTTTTTCAATCATTTTTTGATTTTCTTTTTCCTTCTTTCTTTGTTCTCCTATCCTTTTCTTTCTTTCTTTCTTTTTCAATCCTTTTTTATTTTCTTTTTCCTTCTTTCTTTGTTCTCCTATCCTTTTCTTTCTTTCTTTCTTTCTTTCTTTCTTTTTCAATCCTTTTTTATTTTCTTTTTCCTTCTTTCTTTGTTCTCCTATCCTTTTCTTTCTTTCTTTCTTTTTCAATCCTTTTTTATTTTCTTTTTCCTTCTTTCTTTGTTCTCCTATCCTTTTCTTTCTTTCTTTCTTTCTTTCTTTCTTTTTCAATCCTTTTTTATTTTCTTTTTCCTTCTTTCTTTGTTCTCCTATCCTTTTCTTTCTTTCTTTCTTTTTCAATCCTTTTTTATTTTCTTTTTCCTTCTTTCTTTGTTCTCCTATCCTTTTCTTTCTTTCTTTCTTTTTCAATCCTTTTTTGATTTTCTTTTTCCTTCTTTCTTTGTTCTCCTATCCTTTTCTTTCTTTCTTTCTTTTTCAATCCTTTTTTATTTTCTTTTTCCTTCTTTCTTTGTTCTCCTATCCTTTTCTTTCTTTCTTTCTTTCTTTCTTTCTTTTTCAATCCTTTTTTATTTTCTTTTTCCTTCTTTCTTTGTTCTCCTATCCTTTTCTTTCTTTCTTTCTTTTTCAATCCTTTTTTATTTTCTTTTTCCTTCTTTCTTTGTTCTCCTATCCTTTTCTTTCTTTCTTTCTTTTTCAATCCTTTTTTATTTTCTTTTTCCTTCTTTCTTTGTTCTCCTATCCTTTTCTTTCTTTCTTTCTTTTTCAATCCTTTTTGATTTTCTTTTTCCTTCTTTCTTTGTTCTCCTATCCTTTTCTTTCTTTCTTTCTTTTTCAATCCTTTTTTGATTTTCTTTTTCCTTCTTTCTTTGTTCTCCTATCCTTTTCTTTCTTTCTTTCTTTTTCAATCCTTTTTTATTTTCTTTTTCCTTCTTTCTTTGTTCTCCTATCCTTTTCTTTCTTTCTTTCTTTTTCAATCCTTTTTTATTTTCTTTTTCCTTCTTTCTTTGTTCTCCTATCCTTTTCTTTCTTTCTTTCTTTCTTTCTTTCTTTTTCAATCCTTTTTTATTTTCTTTTTCCTTCTTTCTTTGTTCTCCTATCCTTTTCTTTCTTTCTTTCTTTTTCAATCCTTTTTTATTTTCTTTTTCCTTCTTTCTTTGTTCTCCTATCCTTTTCTTTCTTTCTTTCTTTCTTTCTTTCTTTTTCAATCCTTTTTTATTTTCTTTTTCCTTCTTTCTTTGTTCTCCTATCCTTTTCTTTCTTTCTTTCTTTTTCAATCCTTTTTTATTTTCTTTTTCCTTCTTTCTTTGTTCTCCTATCCTTTTCTTTCTTTCTTTCTTTTTCAATCCTTTTTTGATTTTCTTTTTCCTTCTTTCTTTGTTCTCCTATCCTTTTCTTTCTTTCTTTCTTTTTCAATCCTTTTTTATTTTCTTTTTCCTTCTTTCTTTGTTCTCCTATCCTTTTCTTTCTTTCTTTCTTTCTTTCTTTCTTTTTCAATCCTTTTTTATTTTCTTTTTCCTTCTTTCTTTGTTCTCCTATCCTTTTCTTTCTTTCTTTCTTTTTCAATCCTTTTTTATTTTCTTTTTCCTTCTTTCTTTGTTCTCCTATCCTTTTCTTTCTTTCTTTCTTTCTTTCTTTCTTTCTTTTTCAATCCTTTTTTATTTTCTTTTTCCTTCTTTCTTTGTTCTCCTATCCTTTTCTTTCTTTCTTTCTTTTTCAATCCTTTTTTATTTTCTTTTTCCTTCTTTCTTTGTTCTCGTATCCTTTTCTTTCTTTCTTTCTTTTTCAATCCTTTTTTATTTTCTTTTTCCTTCTTTCTTTGTTCTCCTATCCTTTTCTTTCTTTCTTTCTTTTTCAATCCTTTTTTATTTTCTTTTTCCTTCTTTCTTTGTTCTCCTATCCTTTTCTTTCTTTCTTTCTTTTTCAATCCTTTTTTATTTTCTTTTTCCTTCTTTCTTTGTTCTCCTATCCTTTTCTTTCTTTCTTTCTTTCTTTCTTTCTTTTTCAATCCTTTTTTATTTTCTTTTTCCTTCTTTCTTTGTTCTCCTATCCTTTTCTTTCTTTCTTTCTTTTTCAATCCTTTTTTATTTTCTTTTTCCTTCTTTCTTTGTTCTCCTATCCTTTTCTTTCTTTCTTTCTTTTTCAATCCTTTTTGATTTTCTTTTTCCTTCTTTCTTTGTTCTCCTATCCTTTTCTTTCTTTCTTTCTTTTTCAATCCTTTTTTGATTTTCTTTTTCCTTCTTTCTTTGTTCTCCTATCCTTTTCTTTCTTTCTTTCTTTTTCAATCCTTTTTTATTTTCTTTTTCCTTCTTTCTTTGTTCTCCTATCCTTTTCTTTCTTTCTTTCTTTTTCAATCCTTTTTGATTTTATTTTTCCTTCTTTCTTTGTTCTCCTATCCTTTTCTTTCTTTCTTTCTTTCTTTCTTTTTCAATCCTTTTTTATTTTCTTTTTCCTTCTTTCTTTGTTCTCCTATCCTTTTCTTTCTTTCTTTCTTTCTTTCTTTCTTTTTCAATCCTTTTTTATTTTCTTTTTCCTTCTTTCTTTGTTCTCCTATCCTTTTCTTTCTTTCTTTCTTTTTCAATCCTTTTTTGATTTTCTTTTTCCTTCTTTCTTTGTTCTCCTATCCTTTTCTTTCTTTCTTTCTTTCTTTCTTTCTTTTTCAATCCTTTTTTGATTTTCTTTTTCCTTCTTTCTTTGTTCTCCTATCCTTTTCTTTCTTTCTTTCTTTCTTTCTTTCTTTCTTTCTTTTTCAATCCTTTTTTATTTTCTTTTTCCTTCTTTCTTTGTTCTCCTATCCTTTTCTTTCTTTCTTTCTTTTTCAATCCTTTTTTGATTTTCTTTTTCCTTCTTTCTTTGTTCTCCTATCCTTTTCTTTCTTTCTTTCTTTCTTTCTTTCTTTCTTTCTTTCTTTTTCAATCCTTTTTTATTTTCTTTTTCTTTCTTTCTTTGTTCTCCTATCCTTTTCTTTCTTTCTTTCTTTTTCAATCCTTTTTTGATTTACTTTTTCCTTCTTTCTTTGTTCTCCTATCCTTTTCTTTCTTTCTTTCTTTTTCAATCCTTTTTTCTTTTCTTTTTCTTTCTTTCTTTCTACCTTGAACATTTGCACAAGCTCTTTACCACACTGTTTTCTTTTCCATTTTCTCTTTTCCTCCCCCAGCATTATCCCTGAACCTTGATTCATAATTAGAAGCCTCAGGAGCCTAAATGATGGCCCCTTACTCCACCCAATTCAAACACCCTTTGGGAAACACCCTTTTACCTTATGTCAGAATTCATCTACATTCAGCCCACTCCCTCCTTAGCCCTATTTCTCTCCTCTACCTGGGAATCCCTGCTTCTGGCTTTTCTCAATTATAAAACCCGATGGCTTTTTATCTTTCTCCCTCATTTATTTTTAGCAAACAAACCTTCTCATTTACTTGTAGAATCAAATCAAACACCCTTATTTCTGTTGGGTTCTACCAGCTTTGAAGGAAGATAAAATAAATTGGGTAACTTGGCCTTTATTCTCAGCCTGGGACTGAACCTGTTTTCCTCAGGTACCACACCTGTACACTCAATTAGTTAAGCCTAACTACTAAAAAAAAAAGAAACAGAAAACGTTCGGGCTGTGTCATTCTTTCGAGAAAACTTAATCCTTAAAACCTGACACTCATTATCACAAGTGCATTACGAACGTCATCACTGGGCCCAATTATTAGTTATAGCAAATCTGCTTCCTCTAACGGCTTCCACTTAGGAAAATAACTGATATGCTAAAGAGTAGATGGAAAAATTACTGAAATAAAATCTCTGGGCTTACACACATCACAGACTTTTCTCTGTGATTGTTTTACCAAAGTTACTTATCATATATAACTTGCTCTGATATTCCAATTGATGCGAATATCTCCTTGCATTGTTCTGCATGGTGCTTGCATAAAATGCATATTGCGACTTACATCTTTTATAACAACCAATTAACTGTTATTGCGAATATAAACATGAAATATTATATTACCTATAAATCATTTTTGGCATTCTGATATACAGTGGCATTATTATATTTATGTAGCATAGATATCACCATAGATTATGCCAGAATAAGCTTTGCACTCGGATAAACCTGATAGATGACCTATCATTCCAAAGTCAAGTGACAGACCAGATGCACATGATTTTGCATGATTGACAGAGATACACTACAGGCAAACAATTTTGGGCCACCCTGCATTTCTTAAAATGGGATATTTAAAGTAAAAGATAAAAATCTTCAGGTGATATACATTGGAATTTTGAACTGAACCCTTTATTTAGTTACCATGGCAGTAGATTGTTCTAGTGCTGCATCTTTATCAGGTTATCTCAGTATTAGGAAATTCCCTTAAAACTCTGTTTTGTGCTCGTCTGCTGTGGCCAAGTATTAAACTCACACTTCTTTAGGACAAGTCATGGGATTTGTTTAACCAAATCTTTTATCCAGTGGGCCACTTGGGAAAATTAGTGTATGAATTTTTGAGACTTATAAACATAATGTCTGAGTAAACATTTTTTTACCAGAGCTCTTATTAAAATTTGTTGTTATTGTTCTTTTCCTGGTTCCCATATTGTATTCATATCTATGCTTGGCTGGCTTAGGAGATTTTTATAATCTAGCATATGTGCTGATTCCCTATGTTTTCATATCTTCCAATGATTTTCACCATTATTTCAACTTCAACCCACAAAGTCAGTGATCTCTCTTTTCCCTCCATATAAGGCCAGTCACACCTGATTTTTCTATTTCCCCTCATGTTATGGCTTTATAGACATGACACATGGCTCAGTGGAGAAAAGCATAGGGTGAAGTAATACAAAAGGGACTTGATCTCAAGGAGTTGTGAGTTCAATACCTGGCCACAGCAGAGGTGAACAAGACTTGGAGAGTTGAGTTACTAAGGGAATTAACCAAGAGAACCTGAAAAAGCGTGGCTTGAAATACTAACATATATCACTTGAAGAAAGCTGGAGTGTACAACAGCCGAAACATCATGAATATGGCAATAAAGATGAGGACAACAGTCTGAATGATGTAAATAGTGTAAATAGTTACAATTACTCCATTCAGAAATACAGTCAGATCCTGAAGAAGGCTGGCTTGTACAATGGCCGAAATATTGTGAATATGACAATAAAGATGAGAACAACAGTCCAAACAATGTAAATAGTGTAAATAGTTACAATTACTCCATTCAGAAATACAGTCAGATCCTGAAGAAGGCTGGCTTGTACAATGGCCGAAATATTGTGAATATGACAATAAAGATGAGAACAACAGTCCGAACAATGTAAATAGTGAAAATAGGTAGAATAACTCTTTTCAGAAATATAGTCAGATCCTGAGGAAGGCCGGGTTGTGCAATGGTCGAAACACTGTGAATATGACAATAAAGATGAGAACAACAGTCCGAATGATGTAAATAGTGTAAATAGTTGAATGAGAAAGCTCAGAAATATAGACAAATGTCTTAGATTTATTTACACTGGAATTTAATATATAAAAGGACCAGTTGTAGAGGGATCAGTCTATATATTAATTGTGATAGAGAATTGATCCCCCACATTATATACACATAATAATTATATAATTAATTATATTATTATTTCACTTATGTGCAAATACTCTTGAGAAAGGTATAGATTCACATCATCTTTTCCCAGCTATGGGTTAAATAGTAAATCATTATTACCTAGCCCCAAAATTCCTGCAATCTAAAAATATTTTCTGGCTTTAAATAACCTACAAAGGGTTGATAAACAAGAGAAAATGAATCAGTCTTATCAAACTTTGGTGCCATGATGGGTACATTGTTTTTTTTTAAATTTGTACACCAGAAGCAATTTGTTGACATTCTGCTCTTAAAAAACAGTAATAATAATAATGTTGTTGTAGTAAATAATATTAGGCAGTCAGGTAGATGGAAAGGACTATTTCAGATAAAATTATAGATTATTACTAGCATTAGGCACCTTGGGGATAAAAAGCCTCAACTTTGTATGTAAGATACAAGGTAAATTTTCAGCCAATTTCCGGAAAAATTTAATCTTATGGATAGGTCAGTTAATATTACTAAGTCTGACACGAAGCTATTATGTAAGAACACACTGAGGATCAAATTTGTATGTAAGATACAAGGTAAACTTTGAGCCATTTTTTGGGAAAATTTAATCTTATGGATAGGTCAGTTAATATTACTAACTCTGACACGAAGCTATTATGTAAGAGTACATTGACGATTAAAATTTAAAATCTTTGGTGCATAATTTTCAGTCTGTTAATCTGTGTAATTGTATCTGTCTAAATGTATACATATATATATATATATATATATATATATATATATATAGAGAGAGAGAGAGAGAGAGAGAGAGAGAGAGATTTTGCCGCCTGTGGATCTCCTTTCTGTTTACTTGCTTCCCTGAAAACCACATCCTTCAAAAATTTAAATGAAACATTAATCGCCATCTTCTATCTTCTTGAGTCTCGTTCATCATTTATCCTTTCCTGAATCCCCTCTATTCCCCTCCCCTTCATTCTTTGTAACAGTGGCATTCTTGCCTTGCTTGGGGTGAAATGATTAAAAGATGAAATTATCTGTTTTTTATGGGTGCGAATCATTCATGTGGGTGTTTGTTAATATCAGCCAGGACTAAAGCCAAGAAGACACCTAACTGCCATTTGCTTTTTGCAAAAAAAGAATTCTTCCCTCTATTCTTGGAGAGTTTCATCCACTTCTTATCTTGGGGAAGGTCACGGTGGAACCCAGGAGACAATATAGTTCAGAAGAACCATGGCACATCCAACATAAGGGCCCAATTAAAACTTAAGAGGAATCACATTTTGTAAAAGTGTTTTTAACATTTCCCCTCTCTTCCAGGCCATTTGTTCGATGAGTCATCTGGGGTTAGTGGGAAAGCAACAATACTACACCCACTCACCTGACCGAGATGAAAGAAGAGAATGGAAAATTTGAATATTTAGAAAATGAGAGAGTGCTTTATGTCTTTCAAAGAGAAATGAAAGGAGTCAGAATAGAATGGAGAGGAAACAAAGAGAGAGTGATGATAATAGTAAAAGTGATGAAGAGGTAGTTGAGGAGGAGGAGGAGGAGGAGGAGGAGAAAGTGTGTCAGGGAAAGAGTAGTTGGGGAAGGAGGCGAAGAAAGGTGTTGGACAGAATATGAGCAGAGGCAGAATGGAAGAAACTGAGATACAATATACGGCGTGCGATGGATAAATTGTCGTCTAAATGATGCAAAAAAAAAATGAAATTGACACTGACACCTCATTTTAACAGATATACAGGGTGCGATGGATAAATTGTGATCTAAATGATGCCAAAATGAAAATAACACTGACATCCCATTTTAACAGATATACAGGCTGTGATGGATAAATTGTCGTCTAAATGAAGCAAAAATGAAAATAACACTGACATCTCATTTTAACAGATATACAGGGTGTGATGGATAAATTGTCGTCTAAATGAAGCAAAAATGAAAATAACACTGACATCTCATTTTAACAGATATACAGGGTGCGATGGATAAGTTGACGTCTAAATGAAGCAAAAATGAAAATAACACTGACATCTCATTTTAACAGATATACAGGGTGTGATGGATAAATTGTCGTCTAAATGAAGCAAAAATCAAAATAACACTGACATCCCATTTTAACAGATATACAGGCTGTGATGGATAAATTGTCGTCTAAATGAAGCAAAAATGAAAATAACACTGACATCTCATTTTCACAGATATATTTACCAAAATTACACAAAAATATTTTGAAATACTTAGGTGTAAATGTATTCAATAAAATCGCCATTGTCTTCAACCACGGCCTCCAGATGACTTCTGAATCTCTTGCACCTCTTCTGGACGGTCTCCTTGTTTAAGTTGGTGAATGCTACCCTAATCTTTGCCTTCAGTTCATCTTTTGTGTCACAAGAAGTTTTGTTGCTCTCTCATTCAACATATCATAATCAAGGGAGTTGCAGTCTAGGGAGTTAGGTGGACAGATGTAAGGAGTGATGTGGTTGCAGAAATTGTCTGACAGCCATGGCTGGGTTCTTCTGCTTTGCAGCATGGTGCAGAGTCCTGTTGCCAGACATAGGTTCTTCCAGAAGCCACTTTCTTGACATAGGGCAGCACTACCTTCTCAAGGCACTTGATGTAGGCCACCATGTAGAGTCTGAGGTCCTCACTAACTAATTTGGGAGTTCTTTTTTTATCAGAATGATCAGAGTGAGTTTTCCGAGCTGCCATAACTTAATAATCCCCATTAGACTCATCCAATTCTTTCTGAATCCTTTGTACTGTCCTCAGATTGACACCCAGACACTCTGAAATGTTCGTATTGGAGCTTTCGGCTCAAATGCCAAGCAGTACAGCATGCCGTTTTCAAATTTCTGGAGGAACAAATTGCATGATAGCAGTCTTTTTCTTACAGACAGTGCCCAACTGACCCTATTGTATTGTACAGTCGATGAAATAAAGAATATAAAGTGACGACAATTTATCCATATATATATATATATATATATATATATATATATATATATATATAGATATATATATATATATATATGCTCAATTTCTTAATTTATTTTTATCTGCTGGCCTGAATATTCAAGGATTCTTAATAAACCCGTGTTCACCTATTTCAGCCTTGCTTGATCTACTAATTTCTTCATGGCTTTGTTGGTTAAAGCCTTTTGAGTCTAATGACGATTTCTTTTGCCTAGTGAGAGGATACAGGTTCAAATCCCGCTGGAGAAAGCATACTTTTCTTTAACAAGATTTCTCAAATATTCAGGTCGGTAGAGAAACCTGTGGTTTAACTATGCTGATTGGACCGTAATTACATTTTCTTGGAGAGAGAGTGCAAAATCTGGCGTGATCGGCAGTTTGAACAAGGCCAGTCTGACCAAAACCTCAGACACGATGACATATGACTTGTGGCCACACAAGCATTGACAGTTTCAGTCAATTGTATTAACAAGTCCTGGGTAAACCTGGAGTATGCTTGTTTTTAAATATGGTCCAAAGGCAAAGGCACACTGGGTTCGCTTCCTCAGGCCGATAACTGACAACTCATATCTTGCTAAGATACGAAACCAAGTTTTGTGCGTGTGTGTGTGTATATATATATATATATATATATATATATATATACACACACACAGACACACAATGTATATATATATATATATATATATATATATATATATTTATATATATATGAAGAAATATAGTCTTAAGGTGTGCTATATTTATGGGATAAAGTGCTCAATACCAGAGATAGAGCATGTGTAAATATAAAAGTGAACATTGAAGTCAACACTTAGAGGTCATAGGCTGTATCATGCTAGACACAATTGTCAGGCCTGACGATTACATCTAGCATGAAACAGCCTGTTGCCTCTAAGTGTTGACTTCAATGTTCACTTTATATATATATATATATATATATATATATATATATATATATATATATATATATATATATATATAATTGTGTATTTAGGCAGCAATCCTTCATTTATATATTTCATTAAAGATGACAGACAAGGTACTATGATTAAGCTTTTTATTTAATTTTTCTTGTGTTTGAACAAGTGTTTTCTTTTCTGGATTCATGTAGCAGTGTGACATAAATAATTACATTGGTCACATTACTACATTCCTATCCAGACACTTTACGTTACACGTATCTGACCACAGCTCTATTAGAATACATTTAAACACACACACAAACTTACCAGAATCCATCCGAAACATACTAGTAGAATCTACAAACATGATAACATCCTCCACATGTAAAAAAAGATTAAAAATAATGGAAGCCTTAATAATAAAAAAGAAAAAGCCAAGACTCTATAATATCAACTATGAACACGGCCACAATGTGCTGGCAGTGTTTGGAAAATGAAACATCCCTATAACTTTAGAAACATAGACACAACCCATACACTCAATTAAAAAGCAAAAATAAAATCATCCTTGATGATGGCTAAAAGTACAATTGAAAGCGCTCGGAATTACAGGACATTTGGACAGTTTCTACACACTACTCTGTGTCCAGAAAAGAAAACACTTAAAAACATATATCTATATCTATATCTATATCTATATAAAAAAAAAAAAAAATGACCTGATAAAACCGGAATTTATAAACAAGGATCATACCATTCATTAACAGATTCGAGGTTAATGTATTTTATTATTAAAAATTGTTTACGAGATTGATTCTTGCCATATCATTAACTTCATTATCTGCTTTTCGTATGAATAATTTGCGTAATATATATATATATATATATATATATATATATATATATATATATATATATATAAAAATATAAAAGTGAACATAGAAGTCAACACTTAGAGGCAACAGTCTGTTTCATGCTAGATGCAATCGTCAGGCCTGGCGTCAGTGGCCTGACGATTGCATCTAGCATGAAACAGACTGTTGCCTCTAAGTGTTGACTTCTATGTTCACTTTTATATTTACACACGCTCTATCTCTGATATTGAGCACTTTATCCCATAAATATAGCACATTTTAAGACTATATTTCTTCATATATATATATACACACACACACACACATATATATATATATATATATATATATATATATATATATATATATATATATATATATATATATGAGTAGGTAGGTAAGTACATCAATTAAATTAAATAGTCTAATGACAAGAAATTCCTTTATTTTACGAAATAAATATTTCTTTTTCTTCATAATCTTCTTCCTTGTCACTGCACTTAATTTAATTGTATTATGACCAGATCACATTGAGACACTGGTTCCCTTACGATCACTGAAGGTAAGCAAAGTTAAGCCTGGTCAGTACCTAAATGGGTGACCACTTGGGAATACCAGGTATTGTAAGCTTGGATGTGTGAATGGTGTAATGGATAGACACAGAATTGTTAATTATAGGGCCAAGTTCTAACTCACGTTGGATTTGTTATATTCGCATATACTCTTGGGAGAAATATGGATTCACCTCTTCTCCCCCAGTTATGGGTTAATTAGTAAGACTTTTATCACTAAACAATTATTATCTTGCCCACCCACCAAAATACTTATGACCTAAAGATGTTTTCTGGATTTCAATTACCTAAATTTCAATTATTATAAAAATTCTACAAAAAATGAATGAACCAATCAATTGTTTTTGGGAGATGTCTGACATGTTCATTTCGTCATTAGAACCCCTGCCAGAAATGTCTCCAAATGGTCCCATATTTCCTTTGTCGAAAATGCTATGCAAAACATCCACCTATAAGGAGGTATTAATTAGAAATTTACAGTGGCCAAACCCATTAACAGTCTCTTTCACGCAGTGGGATTTTAAAAATGGGCATTTCTTTCCAAGCTCTATCTTTCTTTTCCACATTTTTAAAACGGATATGTCAGCGTGACAAGATTTCAAAATAGTGAATTCTGTTGATTTATTAATCCAATCGGGTTCTTGAATTATGATTTTCAGTTACTTTACATTTCAGTTTCTTCCTATTTTATCACTTTCTTTCTTTCTTTCTTTCTTTCTTTCTTTTTCCCTTCTTATTATTTTATCACTTTCTTTCTTTTTTCTTTTTCCTTTCTGTCTTTCTTTATTTCGTTCTTTCTTTCTTTCTTTCTTTTTTCCCTTCTTCTTATTTTATCACTTTCTTTCTTTTTTCTTTTTTCTTTTCCGTTTTTCTTTCTTTCTTTATTTCCTTCTTCCTATTTTATCACTATCTTTCTTTTTTCTTTCTTTTTATTTTATCTCTTTCTTTCATTTTGCTTATTCCTAGTTTATCACATTTTCTTTTCTTTCTTTCTTTCATTCTTTCTTTCTTTCCCTCTTTCTTTCTTTCTATTTTATCACTTGCTTTCTTTCTTTCTTTCTTCCAACTTTATTACTTTTTTATAACTTTCTTTCATTTTGCTTATTCCTAGTTTTTCATTTTCTTTCTTTTTTCTTTCTTTCTTTCTTTCTTTTTATTTTCTCACTTTTTCTTTCTGTCTTCCCTTCTTCCTATTTTATCACTTTCTTTCTTTTTCCCTCCTTCTCATTTCATCACTTTCTTTCTTTTTTCTTTCTTTTCCCTTCTACCCATTTTATTATTTTCTTTCTTTCCATTTTATCACTTTCTTTCTTTTTTTATCACTTTCTTTTCTTCTTTCTTTTTTTCTTGGCATGTTGAAGGTTTTTGCTTGGTGGGTACCACGTCTTTTGACCCCTGATTGAAAGTGCAATAGTTTTATCAGATCACGAGAAAATCTGACATTGTTTGAGGCAGATCCTCTTGGTTTCTTTCAATGTTTCCTAACCCGGATCGGGTGCATCACTTTGAGCCAGAGAGAAAGAGACAATCCGTACAGTGGAAACATCCCTCCTCACTTGCTCCAGAGAAGTAGTTTATCTTTCATGGGGCCTGCAAAACTATTCAACACCATGTGTGAGTATTTGAAAGTGTACACCAGTCAATGATCCGACAAGCACAGGCATATGTGGAAGCAAATGGAGGACATTTTGAACATGTTACCAGTTGCTGTGTTGAATTACAACAATGGCCTTTTGGACATATATTTATATGGATATTTTACCTTATTTTGGAGTAAGGAACCCACCCACAAAGTTTGTAAAAGTATTTTTGGTTTGTATCTTGGATTGTACATTTAACAGCATCTACCTTAAATTTTAAAATTAATAACTCAAAAATGAAGAATTTGTGGATATATGTTTACATGGACTTTTGTCCTTGTTTTGGTGTGAGGAATCCACCCCCCCAAGTTTGTAAAAATATTTTTGATACACCCTGTAAAAATGCTGCCTTCCTTGATGAATTTCATCTTAACATCAAGAAACTGATTAGACAACAGGAAAGGATCAGTATAAAAATAATGACATAATACATCAATATTATTCAAAGAAAAATGTTTGAATGCTGCCTAAATATACATAAACATATTTTTGTTTTTTTTACAGTAAGGTTCACACTTTATAAGGCCCTTGGGCCACTCAAGATAGAGGGTCACATTTGGAGGCCATTTGTGTACATAGGAGTGGAAGATAACGGTTAACTCTAGCCTTGAACAGTTTAAGATTGCAACGATCAGAGAAACATTGTGAGAAGCTGCTGCTCAAGTGGAACTTACTTCTCACCAATCGAATACAGAGGAAATGCGGGTGGTTTGCTGCTACTATGTAAGTGACATGGAGTGTCCTTGCCGAGAAGGTTTGACTTGGTGGGACCAGGAAATGTAGTTCGCCAGAGCACTTTCTGTGGAAGGAAGTAGCAGTAGAGCAGCGAGAGGTTTGCCACATCCCACCTGAGGGAGAGAGTTTGAAGGGTGGAGAATAATTCGTCACCCACAAGGGCTCGGAGATGCATTTGAATTCTATCAAAGCTGGAGAGTGAGGTCTGGGCAGCTACAGCCCAAGTATGATAATAGTACTCTGTTTTAGGCGTGATCTAGCTCTTGTAAAGGCAGAGGATAGCCAACGGAGTCACGTACTTACTGGAGCGGTACAGGGAGCTGACCATTTTACCTGCATCTTTAGCAATGGACCCTTTGTACGAGTTCCACTTCAGGTTGGGTGTGAGTTTGAGGCCCAACACTCTTTCAAGGCACGATGCTACCCTGAGAGGACCTCCGTTTATCTTGATTGGTGGTAGTTTGAAGTCAGATTGGCAATCCTGGTAAGTAACTAGCTTAGTCTTCAAGGCACTGAACATAATCAACCAGTTTTTACCCCATTGGGTAGTTTGTACAAGATCAACAGATCCATTAGTTTTATGTTACACCTATCCGACCGCAGCTCTATTAGAACTCATTTAAGCACATTCGAAACATACTAATAGAAAATACAAGCATCCACGTGTAAAAAAAGATTAAAAAGAATGGAAGCCTTAATAATAAAAAAAAGAAAAAGCCAAGACTCTATAATATTAATTATGAACACAGTCAAAATTTGCTGTGTCCAGAAAATAAAACATCCCTATAACTCTAGATAGATACACACAATCCATACATCCAGTTAAAAAGTACAAATGAAATCATCCTTGATAATGGCTAAAAGTATAGCCAAAAGCACTCAAAATTACAGAACATTTCAACACTTTCTACACATTCTGCTTCCAGAAAAAAAATACTTGTTTCAATGCAAGAAAAATTGAATGAAAAGCTTATTCGCAGTATCTTGTCAGTAACTTGTCTGTTGTCTTTAATGAAACATGTATAAAAGAGGAATTGCTGCCTAAATACACAATTTTATATATATATATATATATATATATATATATATATATATATATACATTAAGAAATATACATAATATCTTACATGATATATATATCAAATAGCTCTGTTACTTTACACTGAGCACTGTTTTTTCTTACGCTATAAAGTATTTATATTATATTTATTTGTATACAATTGCTCACTCATATACCTACCTATATTTACCCATTTGATTATATATATATATATATATATATATATATATATATATATATATATATATATATATATATATATATATATATATATATATACATATATGGTGTGGACTCTCCTGTTGTATTCAATGTAGGAGGGCCAAGCAGCTCAGTTCCTAGGAACCAACAGCCACATACCAGCGCATATGATTTGATTATAGTGGCAAAGGTTTTGTGCAGAACCAACCACACTTTTTGAAGGGCTGAATTCAGAGACCTGGTGCACTACATGGCACAAGTTCCCTAAATGACCCTCCGCAGGTTTTGAATTCAGAGTTGTCCTTCTCCTAGACCAGTTGCCATCCAAGGCTATAGAACCCAGTCTGTCCTGCTATTCACCCATAGCTGGAGGGAGAAGATGAGGATTCATACCTTTTCCAAGGGTATTAGCACGTAGGTGAATGTAATGACCGGAATTCGAACTCAGCTCGCAATCTGAGCCGCTATCCACTAATCCACCATGCCTCCATATATATATATATATATATATATATATATATACATATATACATACATATATATATACATACATATATATATATATATATATATATATATATATATATATATATATATACACACATACATATATATATATATATATATATATATATATATATATATATATATATATATATATATATATATATATATATATATATATATATATATACACTATATCTATGTATGTACATTTGAGTTTAAGATAGAGGAGGTGGCTGTAACAAAAGTGGTGGCTGGAAGATTTTCACAATTATTTCTAATTTCCAATAATTATCTTTTATTTTATTTGATAACAGTTGAAATCATGGAGTCCCCAACCCTGTGCCCGAGTTAATTGTGACCTCCATAATCTTTTCATTGTCCAGCTTGTGCTCATATGAACTGGTTTTGAATTTCATATTTGTACATCATCTAGACTGGCTGTGAAAGATGGCTCGAGAGTCTAGTCTGTCCCAGTATGTATCCCTTAGCAAGGGTGGGGTCGGGGAGGTGAATTAATACCTTTTTCCCAGCATTTGTACAAAAGTGAATGCCATATCCCCGAGTGGAATTTGAACCTGGCTCCCCAATTTCAATTTCCTAGCTGCTAAGCGTTGTAGTACTTGCATGTTTGGTAATGAAATACTCCCAGCCTAAATTAAAGAGTGGGCAGAATTTTCCTGAATGTTTAACACAAGGGTAGGTGATATGAAGATGCCCTCGGTGGGTTTTTCTCCCCAAAAGGATTCTCTTGGCCTGTCTATTAGAAACTGAATGGTATCTGTATAGGATAACATGCAAGTGTGTCTTTGAAGGTCACCTGTCTTTACAACATTCAAGTAGCTGTTAAATATCTTCTCGTTACTACGGCTAATTCAGTTGGAAACATTTACAGCATACAATGATTTGGAATTACGTTTCTTCTCTTAAAACCTGCTGTGTAAAAATAGATGTTCAGGCTTTCCAGCCTCCAGTAAGTGGCTCTCACAAAAGTGCTATAAGTGTGTTCGTTCTCGGCATCATAGAAAATTGTTATCTTGAGGAAGCAATTTGGAAACAAGAGGACTTTAACAGACAATAATGCTATTCTCAGCATCTCAATGTTGAAAAATACAAGGCCCAAGAGTCACTCAAGGTAGATTTGAGTGATTCATTCATTTTCTACAGCTTATCAACCCTTTGCAAGTTATTTATAAGTCAGAAAATATTTTTAGATTGAAAGAAATTTTCTTTTCAAGATAATGATGACCTAATGATACAAGTCTTTCTAATTACCATATTTGACAGCATATACAGCGCACTTTGTTTACTAAAAATATCTTTTAAAATTCCCTTGCATCTTATATGCCATATGTAGGTTTTACTAATTTTACTAATTACTAATTTTTTCTTGATTTGCACTGCTGAAATTGGGGTGCGTCTTATACACTAGTATGTCTTATATTATACTCCTGTGCATCTTATATGCCATCAAATACAGTAACCCATAGGTGGTGGAAGAAGAAGTAGATTTTTAATTTTACCAAGGGTATTTGCACATAAGTGAATATAATGAACCCAATCTGAATTGGAACTTGGCTCTCTGATTAACAATTCCAAACCATTATCCATTACATGATGTGCACATCCATGCTTATGGCACTTAGTGTTCACAAGCAGTCACCCATCTAGGTACTGACCAGGCTTGACTTTGCTTAACTTCTGTGATCATACGTGAACCTATGTTTCAAAATGATGTGGCCGTAATCACATTAAACTATCTGCATATCCAAGCTTACAGCAACTGGTATTCCCAATCAGTCACCCATCTAGGTACTGACCAGGCTTGATTTTGCTTAACTTCTGTGATCGTTCATGAACCTATGTTTCAATGTGATCTGGCCATAAGCAGATTAACCCATCCACACATCCATGCTTACAGAACCTGGTATACCCAAGCGGTCACCAATCTAGGTACCGATCAGGCTTGACTTTGCTTAACTTCTGTGATCATACATAAACCTATGTTTCAATGTGATTTGGATGTAAGTGCATTAAAGCATCTGCATGTCCAAGCTTACAGCACCTGGTATTCCCAAGCAGTCACCCATCTAGGTACTGACCGGGCTTGACTTTGCTTAACTTCTGTGATCGAACGTGGACCTATGTTTCAATATGATCAACATGATAAGCAGATTAAATCATCCACACATCCGTGCTTACAGAACCTGGTATTCCTAAGTGGTCACCAATCTAGGTACTGTCCAGGCTTGACTTTGCTTAACTTCTTTGATCATACATGAACCTATGTTTCAAAGTGATGCAGCCATAATCATATTAAACTATCTGTACATCCATGCTTACAGAACCTGGTATTCCTAGGCAATCATCCATCTAGGTACTGACCCGACATGACTTTGCTTAACTCTGGTGATCATATGGGAACTGCTGTTTCAACCTGATGTGTGTATAAGCCACTCAAGGTACAGGGTTACTTAATGAGGTTATTGCATGGACATAAAAGGAGAGAGCAAGTGCAGATTAAGATTATACATAGGATAGATAGTGGTTCTGCCTAGAAGAGGTTAAAATTGTAGTCATCTGGGAAGTAATTGGAAGAGAATTTCGCATGCAAGATATGTGAGAAAAGAAACTGCTAGCATAGAACTTATGGTTATATTGTGCCATTTCAAGTGTATGTTACAGTTTTTTGGATACCTTTTGGATACTAGTGAGCCAACCAAAATGAGCTGACTCATTTTATAGTTCGCCAATAGAAGGTTAATCAATCAGAAGACTTAAAATATTCAATCCGACGTGTATAAAGGCAGTCATTTTATTTTCTCTCCGAATATTCACTGCCAACCTCTGATATGGAAGACCTTAAGAATTATTGAACAGCTGCTACTAGATATTCGTGTTGTTTCATTGAACAAATTACTTACGACGTTGGATTCTACATTTAGACTATGGTGAACATGTATAACAGTGTAAAATAATGAGATCTTGCGACCAATCTGGGTACTGCACATAAATTCATAAAGTCTAGGTACCATAGAGGAAAGTTCATAAGAAAAATTACTATGAAAGTTAATAAGATGCAAAAAAAAAAAACATTATTAAGGCTCTCTTCCAGTTCCTTTCATGCAAACACTGGTGTTCCGCAAGGCTCTATCCTGAGTCCTACACTGTTTCTGATCTCCATCAATGATCTTCCTGATGTCATCAGCTCTCAAGTAGGCATCTATGCAGACGACACTACCATTTACTCCTGTCTCAATAGTAAATTCGGCATTGCTGACAAAGTTAACCTGACCGTTGGTCTTGAAAACGACCTCTAATCAGTGGTTGATTGGGGCAGGAAATGGCTTGTAAACTTTAATGCCTCCAAAACAAAACTGCTCTCAGTTAATCACCATAGAAACTTTCCTGCCCCCTATCAGCATGGTTGATGCTTGACATCACAAGAGTATCTCACTGCAGCTTCTTGGCCTCATGTTTTCCACTGACCTGAGGTGGAACAACTACATTGAATCAATAGCTGCATCTACTGCAAGGAAACTTGGTTCTATGTGTCATGCCAGAATGTTTTCCTCATCTGAGTCCATCTTACACATCTACAAATCTAACATTTGTCCATGCATGGAAGACTGTTACCATATCTGGTCTGGTGCCCCAGCTGTTCATTTCAATCTTCTTGAGAAACCCCAAAGACGGATATGCAATGTGATCAGTTCTGACTTGACATCTCTACTTCATTCACTTTCCCACAGATATGATGTGGCTTCCTTCTGTCTTTTCTACAACTTTTTTCATAGCAACCAATGTGACGAGCTATTTTCCCTGGTGCCCTGACTACTTGAATTTAAGCATGCTACTAGGTTGGCATCTAGGTCCCACCATTTTCCTGATGAAACAGTTAAATGTAACCGCCTCTTCTACTCTAACAGCTTCTTCTCTCGCACTTCCCGACAGTGGAACTCCCTTCCTCTTACTTGCTTCCCTGATAACTATAATCTTCAAAAATTTAAATGTAATGTCAATCAACATCTTCTGATGCCTTGATGCCCGTTCTACTTTTTATCATTTCCTCAATCCCCACTGTACTCAGTCTTTTATTTTACTTTCACTCTGTGTATTCCCTTGGGTAATCATGGCACTCCTGCCTTGCTTGGGGTGAAATGCTTAAAAAAAAAAAATGGGAAAGATAAAAGAATAAGAATTAGGAAAGCAGAAGATTGCATCTAAATTTTTTTTATTCCACCTAAAGTAAGGCAATAAAGCCACTAAGATGCAAGAGTTTACTGAGTGTTAGAGAATATGAGAAAAACTGCTATTAAGGAGAGAGAACAATAAAAGGACAAGAATTAAAAAGGCAGAAGATAATGATTGACATTGCATTTAATCTTTTGAAGATCAAAGTTGACTAGAAAACCAGAAGTTGGAAGAGAGTTCCACAAGGGAAAAGTGTGAGAGAAGAAACTGTTAGCATAGAACTTATGGTAGCATCTAGCCATTTTTACTGCAAAGAACATGCCAGAACTACACCATGGTAATAGCAAGAAAGCAGCAAAAGCAGCAAAAGGCTTGTGATGTTTCATTTGTGAGACAGGCTTTGTAGAGTGGAGAATAATTTGTCATCTAGATGCCTTTGGACCTTGTAGAGTTCAGAAAGTGAAGACTGAGCAGCTCCTGCCAATATATGTCAACAGTACTGCTTTTTTTTTTTTTTGGTCTGACCTGGCTCTTGTAAAGGTAAAAGATAGCAAGAGGAGTGAGGTGCTTGCAGGAGTGGTACAGGGAGCTGACCATTTTACCTGCATCTTTATCGATGGATTGTATATATGAGTTTCAGGCTGAGTTTAATTCCAAAAGCCACTCAAAGTACGATGCCTCCATTAGCATTTTTGTAAAGAGAAAGCATGATAGAAGGAGTCGGATACTTTTTGGGTTGATGATTTTGCGTCTTCTTTAACAATGGATTGTATATATGAGTACCACAAGGTCTGGAGTGAAGTTGAAAGCCAAAGCATGAAGCCACTTTGAGAGTTAAACTGCATATGAGAAAAAATTTGGGGTCTGGATAGTGGTGATGAAATGATATCATACTGGTTTAGGTTAAGGTTATTGAAATGTAACACACCGTTTTTTTTTTTCCACCTTTAAGTCATTGGCACTAGATCAGAGCAGAGGTCGGAGGCAAGGCAAGGCACCAATCATCTTGGTTTTTAGAATTGTGACCGTGAATTGTGACCGTATCATCATCTGCACGGACATTTACTAGTGACTTGAGAATGTTAGAAAGAGGAATGTGGAGAAACAGATATATGGAACGGAAGAGAGAGGGAAGAAGCTTAGATAAAAACAAAAAAAATAGGCAGGTATTTTTGAAGCAGTCTTCAAGTCAGAAGGAATTCACAGGTGGGCCTGGTTACTTGGTGAGGATGTGGAGTAAAATGATACTGAAGCGTTTGCTGCATCTTCATATCAAGGATGGCATGCGGTTGTAGAGGGTAGAGAAAAGACAAAGGAATTAGCAACAGGAATTCCACCATTTTTTTGTGTTCTTGCCGTTCACACGTTCAGATCCAAAATGGAAGTAAGAAAAAAAGAACGACTGACGAGAAAAAATGAGTAAAAACAAAAAGAAAATTTTGACATGGAAGAAGATAATAAAGATAAAATCTGGCATGTCGTTGTGAGAGTAGAAGTATTGATTTGTTTTTTTATGGTTTATCAACCCTTTGCAGGTTATTTAAAGCCAGGACATATATTTAGATTGTAAGAATATTTTGGCTATAATAATGATTTATTAATACAAGCCTTCCTGGGTATGATGATAAACTACATCTGCATCCTGGGTAAGACGATAAACTACATCCGGCAGCAAGGCCTCTAATCAGGAAGTTTTGAGGAGCATGGAACCACCTCTTAATTGCTGGTGTTTCCAGGTTCACCCTAATCTGGGGTCTTAGCACTTATTAGGATCCCAGCTATGGGTAAATAGTTAAACTGCAAACTGGGGTCAAAACATGTAAAAATAGGTTTTAATACCAGCAAGACATTTTTGTAAAATATTATTACCAGCAGTAAATTATTGAAGAAAACATTATTACCAGCAATATATTTTTTGAAAAAATATTACCAAAAATACTTTTTGGAAAATAATATTACCAGCAATAAAAATCTTGTTGGCTTTAAATAACCCATTAAGGTTGATATACCGTAAAACAAACCAAACCAAACTAATACTAGTTCTACTAATTAACCCATAGCTGGGGGAAGAAGAAGTGGATTCACAAGTTTTCCAAAAGTATTTGTGTGAAAATGAATATTATAAAGCCAACTGGAATTGTAAATCGGATTTCAGTTGAGGGTGGGGTAGAAAGAAGAGGAAAAAAAGCACTAACAATAATTTTCTGCATCAATGAAAGAAACCAAAAAAAAGTAAGTGACAGAGAAAGAAGAAATAAAAACAAGGGAACAAGCTAGAATAAAAGAACATGCAAGACATGAAGATAAAGAACAGAGAAATACGATAGGAAGAGTTCATCCACAATGAGGATTGACATTCATTGGACTATCAGTAGTACACCTAAAACATGTCGTCCTGGGTATGACGATAAACTACATCTGCATCCTGGGAAAGACGATAAACTATGTTCAACAGCAAGGTTTCTGATCAGGAGGTTTTGAGGACCCCCTCTTAATTGCTGGTGTTCTCAGGTCCACCATGATCCTGGGTGGTAGCACCTGTTAGGGTCCCAACTATGGGCACATAGTTACCCCCAAACTGGGGTCAAAACATGTAAAAATAGGTTTTAATACCAGAAATACATTGTAAAAAAAATTATTACCAGCAATACATTATTTCCAGCAATACATTTTTGAAAAAAAATATTACTAGCTATACTTTTTTGAAAAAAATATTACTAGCTATACTTTTAAAAAACAAATATTACCAGCAATACATTTTTGAAGAAAAAATATTACCAGAAATATATTTTTGAAGAAAAAAAATAAAACCAGCAATAAAAATTTGGTCGGCATTAAATAACCCATTAAGGTTGATATGCCGTAAAACAAACCAAACCAAAACCAAACCAAGCCTAAAACATTTGCATGCATCAGCAGATCAGTGTTGCCAATGATTATCAATAAAAGAATAAACCAGTCTGCCAATGCTTCTCTGTAGTTGCATGGATTTTGTATCTCATGCCGTGCCTATGATGGATCATGGCCGCTTGTTTCCTTGGAACTAAAAATATTCCATCTTTCAATTCTCTCCCTCAACTTATAAACATGTTCTTACATGTCCAAGTCTCAAGCTCTTATATTTAACAATTCACCTGCCATATTGTTTATTTGTTACTCCCTGTAGGTTTGACTGGACATAATATTTTTATCAACACGACAAACAGTAGGCATGAAACAACTTCTTTCTGTGTTCTGTTAAAAAGCCAAATATCAAGACAAAAAAATATTACTGTTGCCATATTTGGTGCTCCTAGTGTGCATTGCGAGATTCTGGACAAAATTCAGAGAAAGGTCTGCAATACAATCGGTCCTGACCAGGCATCTCATCTCCAGTCACTTTCTCATTGATGTGATGCATGTTCTACAAATATGGCAACTGTACTGACAAGCTTTTTTCCCTGGTGCCCCAACTACATGAATTTAAGTGTGCTACTAGATAGCCATCTAGGTCCCACCCTTTTACTATTGAAGTAGTTAGATGCAGCTGTCATTCCTACTCTAACAGTTTTTTTCTCGCACTTCCCACCTGTGGCACTCCTTTCTGATTTCTTGCTTCCCAGATGACTACAATTTTCAAAAATTTAAATGCAGCGTCAATCGTTATCTTCTGTCTTCTTGATCCCTGTGTCTTTTATTGCACTTTTCTCAATCTTCCTTCTTCAGGTTTTGTGATCTCTCAATCATATTTTTAAAATGCGGAGAGAAAATGCAATTAAAATGGCTTTTTTTGACATTTCTGCTTATTTCCTTAACCTGTCTATTTTTTTTTTTTATCATTTCACCCCAAGAAAGACAATAAAGTTGCTAAGATGTAGGGGTTTACTGAGTGTGAGTGAATATGGCAAAAAGAAAAACATTATTAAAAAAACATTGTGTAGCAGACATAATTTGGAGTTTGATGTGTGAATTGTGCATATTTGGCAGTTAAAACACATTAAAATAAAGGATTTCTATTTTTATTAATATGGTTTATTTTATTATCTTGATTTTTGGAGTTAATGCGTCCAACTGACAGTCCTTAGCACTGAATCCAGTTCAATTTGTTTTTATAATAGTAACAGAGTCTTATATTCAAAAATTATAAAAAAAAAGGATCCATATTTTTTCGAGATATTTTTAAAACCTAAACATATTTTTCTTTTATTTCATTAATTGGAACCTTTCAAACATAAACATATTTTCCTTTCTTTTCCATTTTTTTTTTTAATCATTTCACCCCAAGCAAGGCAATAAAGCTAGGAAAGAGCACGGGGTTACTGAGTGTGAGAGAATTAGAGAAAAAAAAACATTATTAAGCAGAGAGAACAATAAAAGAAGATGAATTACTTTTTTAATAATTTCATCCCAAGTAAGGCAATAAAGCCACTAGCACACAAGGGGTTACTGAGTGTGAGAGAATAATATGTTATTAAGGAGAGAGAACAACAAAAGAATAGAAATTAATTTTCTTAATCATTTCACCTTAAACAAGGCACTAAAGCCACCAAGATGCAAGGGGTTACTGAGTGTGAGAGAAAATGAGAAAAATAATACGTTATTAAGAAAATTAATTTTTATTCTTTTGTTGTTCTCTCTCCTTAATAATGTATTATTTTTCTCATTTTCTCTCACACTCAGTAACCCCTTGCATCTTGGTGGCTTTAGTGCCTTGTTTAAGGTGAAATGATTACGAAAATTAATTTCTATTCTTTTGTTGTTCTCTCTCCTTAATAATGTATCATTTTTCTCATTTTCTCTCACACTCAGTAACCTCTTGCATCTTGGTGGCTTTAGTGCCTTGTTTAAGGTGAAATGATTAAGAAAATTAATTTCTATTCTTTTGTTGAGAGAGAACAACAAAAGAATAGAAATTAATTGGTTGTTCTACTCAGATTAAAGCAAAAAGGAAAACTTATACTTGACATCAGGAAGAGGAAACTGAAATTTCTGGTACATGTAATGAGAAAGGAGGGCTTGAAAAATCCGATACTCACAGGGTAGATAGAGGGAAAGAGGAAAAAAGGAAAGCAATGCGTGACACACTTAATAGGCTTAAGCAAGTGGATTGATGAACAAGGTCTGGGAGAAATAACAAAAAGCCACCTACGATCATCTATGTCCTGAAGGGACACATCACATTAAAGAAGAAAGATCTTTCTTTGCTTGTCAAGTCAATTTCATAAGCTCTCATTTTTCTTGACAAGTCAATCTATTTTATGATTTCTCAATTTTTTTTATGTTATTTTCTTCAATGGTCTAGTTAATTTGATAACCTGTCTATTTTCTTGACTTGTCAATTTATTTCTTGATCTATTAAATTTATCTTCATCCTTTCAACTCTTTTGGCATGTTATTTTTCTTTGCTTGTCAAGTTAATAACCACTCAGTATTCTTAACAAGTCAATCTATTTTATAATCTGTCATGTTTACAGTATTCTTGTCAATTTTCTTAGTATGTTAATTTTATTTGCTTGTCAAGTTAATAACCTCTCAGTATTCTTAACAGGTCAATCTATTTTATAATCTGTCATGTTTATCATATTCTTGTCAATTTTCTTAGCATGTTATTTTTCATTGCTTGTCAAGTTAATAACCTCTCAGTATTCTTAACAGGTCAATCTATTTTATAATCTGTCATGTTTACCGTATTCTTGTCAATTTTCTTAGCATGTTATTTTTCATTGCTTGTCAAGTTAATAACCTCTCAGTATTCTTAACAGGTCAATCTATTTTATAATCTGTCATGTTTACCGTATTCTTGTCAATTTTCTTAGCATGTTATTTTTCTCAAATCATTGAGTTAATTTCATAATCTATAATATTTCCTTGACTTGTCAATTTATTGTCTTTTCCTGCTTCTTTCATTACCAGCCAAACAATTCAAACTGGTGCCAACATTTGGTTGTTCTGCTCGGATTAAAGGAAGGATTCCAATGATTGAATAAATAAAAGATGCAATATTTTTGACAGCTGTCACAATACAGTCAAAAGTGATTTTTCTTTCTATGAGACTTAATACTTCTAATGCTACTTAAAATCAAAAATAGAAATATTTTAGCCAACAATAATTTTGTGATTCAAAATTATTTCTGGCTGATTTTATATTATAAATCAGGAATAAAGACAGAAGGAAAACTTATCTGAGCTGATGCATTTTATCCTCTGAGGGACATTATCAAGGCAAATGTAAAGATTTTATTTTTTAACAAGTAATTATATACAAGAGTTAAAACATTATTAATTTTTCAAAATGAGGTAATGGTTAATAAGCTCATCGGCTTTAACTATGGTGGACGTGATGTGATATGTCACATCATATCCTCCATAGTTTGCTTGACTTATCAAATTAACTCGACCATTGAAGAAAATAACGTCAAAAAAATTGAGAAATCATAAAATAGATTGACATGTCAAATAAATGAGGGCTTATGAAATTAACTTGACAAGCAAAGAAAAATCTTCTTTCTTCTTTTATGGGCTGTGAACCTTCAGGACGTAGGTGGTCATGGCTCTCCACTTCTTCCTATCCCTTGTAGCTCTCAGTAAGCTTTCACGTTTTTTTATTTCTTCCAGACCCTGTTCGGCCATCCACTTGTTTAAACCCGCTAAGTATGTCATGCACTGTTTTCCCGTGTCTCTCTTTCCCTCTATCCACCCTGTGAGCAACACATTTTCCAAGCCCTCCTTTCACATTATATGTCCCAGAAATTTCAGCTTCCTCGTCCTGATGTTAAGTATAAGTTTCCACTTGGTTTGCATCCTCTCCAAAACCTCATCATTGCTCACATGCTCGGTCCATGGTATCCTTAGCATCCTTCTGTAGAACCAAACATCTGTTGCCTCGAGTCCCTTCATCATCTTTGAGGAGATCGTCCAACATCCACAGCCATTCGATGTTTAATAAACGAAAGTGAGTAAATGATATTATTGATTTTTTTTTTAATGTACATTTATATTATTTAATTTATTTAAATTATTTTAGTAATAAACTTTTAAAACTTTGGAATGTATTCACATCATTGCTAGTTAATATTATAGGCCATTATGACTTTGAAACAAAAACTAGTCTGACTGGCCATTATTAATCTGTAGTAAAAGCTAATGTATGCTTAGCAGATGTCTCAGCCTGAGTAATGGTTAATGAGCTCATCGGATTGAATGATTCTATTCTGTAGTGAATTTGCCCCAAACATGCAATGTTCTGCTTAAGCATGTTTATAAAATAACAATTTGTACCTATTATAGAACTAGCATGACTGTAGTATTAATACTATTTAACTGATTAGTACTTATTACAATTAGTACTTATTATACCGTTAGTACGTATTCACATCATTGGTACTTAATAATATTATTGATCCTTTTGGTATTTCTTACACTGACTTTTAATTAGCAACAGCAAATGTGCCACTGTTTAACGTGTTAAATGTAAATCGATAAATCTTTTTCGTTTTCTCTTTTCAAGACGTTTCCTTTCACACAGAGATAATGTTCCATTCACAGACGTCATACTGCATTTGTCACTGAGAACAACCTGGCTGATTAGAGGTTGCTCAGTATTTTTTTATCAGCCCCAGCCACACACGTTCCTCTGCACTGAAAGAGAGACGGAAAATTGATGGTTTCTGCCAGTCCGAGATATAGAGCATTACTTACTGAGAAGTGAGATTATGGGTTTTGCAAGTCACACATTAAGAAAAGAAAATGAAACTAGAAATGAGAGACTTTATTGTGATTTCTATCTTCAGAGAATTTTATTTGTACAACATAATTATGGTTTCTCAAAGAAAACAGATATTTGTAAATTTCGGGAATTTGGAAGGTACAGTGGTTAGTGGCTTGGATTGAGGAATCAGAGAGCTGAGTTCAAATTCTGGTTGAGATTTTTCTCATTTTTTTGTGATGTTAACGAACACTCGTTGCCACTTTTGTGATGCCAATGAATACTCGTTGTCACTTTCGTCTTGCTCATTGTAGTAGAGACTTTGTAATTGCAGATTACAACTATAGCAACGCAGTTGAACAATACTCGTGTCAGATGACTTTGAATAGCACTCACACTAATAGTACTTGCACGATGACACTCAATCAAATAGTAATCTGTATAGAGAAATAGTATAGTGAATAGAGTAGAGAATAGTGGTCCGTATAGTAATAGAGGATAGACTAGAAATGGAGATCAATTATACACAAAGCTATTTCCTATATATACATTTCATCTAGGGTCACGTGATCTACTAAATTCAATAATGGGATTGCCTGTGTTTGCTCCCTGGCAATCTATGTTCAAACTCAAGTGTCAGCCGTGACACTTTATTCTTATATAACACATTTCACCCCATACAAGACAGTAAAGCCACTAAGACACAAGGGGTTACTGGGTATAGAAAAAAATAAGAAAACAGAGAAATATTATTCACCCTTTGAGCCCTGGCCAACACTTTACCAGTGGTAGAGAAAAATGAAGTAACGCCCAACCACCAGTTGAACAGTGGTAGGGAAAAATGACTTAATGCCTAGCCACCAGTTGAATGGTGGGCAAACACTTGCATCGTGTTTTGCTATTGGTTGTCTCATTTTTAGGTCGACTGTGAAATAGAATTGGGTCGGTGCATAATTATCAGGCGATTTTGTTGGCGAGTTATTTGTTAATAAAAATTGCTGTTTTCTTTACTTTATTATTTTATTTTCAGCTTATAAAAATGCGTGTCGATAATCATACGCTCCGGAATAATCATTTAAAAATGTCATTGTTGAATTGTTGTTTCTTTTTTCATAATAAATATCGTTTAAAAACGCCTGATAATTATGCACCAACCCAATACATACCAATTATTTGCGGATTTTGACTCGGGAGCGCTTAGGCAGAAGAGATAAAATTGTTCAGGAAACCAGGGCTCAAAGGGATAAGGAGTGGGAACAATAGAAAAGTAATCAGGAAGACACTAGATAATAAATGGCATTGCAAAGTTGACTGGAAAGCATGGAACTAGAAGGGTGTTCCAAAAGCATAAAATATGAAAAAAAGAACTGTCAGCATAGAAGTTACAGTTCTTCAGCTGCGAATTAATGAGACCTTGTTGCTAATCTAGTAAATTATAAAGTCTAGATACCATAGCGAAGAGTTCATCAGAACAATTACGATGAAAGTATCAATAGAAAAGGCAGAGGGAAGCTACATTATGGCAGTGAGAAATTGACTGAAGTTGAGATGCCAGGTCAGGACCAATAACATTGCTGATTTCTCTTTTGATTTTATCAAGGAGCTCTAGGTAAATAGCAGGATCACCAGACCATACATTTAGCCATTACAACTGTAAAATGATGAGACCTTTCTGCCAATCTAGTACTGCGCTTAAATTCATAAAGTCTAGGTATCATAGTGGAAAGTTATTAACAGCTACAAAGGAAAGGAAATTGTGGAGATCCATGATCACCAATGTCCTGAATGGACACAGAACACAGAAGAAGAAGAGGAAGAAGAAAAAGCATGAAACTGAATATTAATAAAATTATTCTGCAATTTTAATTAGAGTTACAGAAAAATAGAAACATAAAAATATATTCACTGCATTAGTTGCTTACCGTAATGAGTTTAACCATAATTTTGATTTAAAAAAATACGATTTTAATTAAAAAAGAAAGCAATTTACTAAGATGGGAGTCTATAGAAAGTGCTTTAATTGCTAGATCCTTCTCAGTAAATGTTCACTCAGGTCCTTACAACATTTCACCTCTCTTGACAGATCTTCTATTATCACAGTGTGGGATATATATTAACAAAAATTGTAAAAATATGTAAATAAAAAGAAAATGGCTGAAACAGTGCTCCTGAACCGCCAAGTTCCAATTCTCATTGGGTTTGTTGAATTCACTTACAGACAAATACCCTAGGGGAAGGTATGAATCCACCTATTCTTTCCCCAGCTATGGGTTAATTAGTAACACTTGTATCACTAAAAACATTATTATATCCCCCACCCCTAAAAAAATTCTTAAAATCTAACCATGTTTTCTGGCCTTAAATAGCCTGCAAAAGGGTTGATAAGCCATAAAAAATTATTTAATTAATGACTCTAGTTTAGGGTTAACCATTATCTTTCATGCATAGCCCTAGGAACTTCTTGCCTTTTCTCATGCTCATACAATTCCCCATAGTATCTCTCTACCTTGAGTAGCTCTTGATCCTTGGATTGTGTGAACATCAGTAAAAAAAAAAAAAGAATATGCCAGAGGAAGTTCAGAGTGTATTTGGTTGAAACAATGTGAAAAACAAAGACAAATGAAAGAATGGACAATAAATAAATAACACTTTATTAAATAAAAATGTTGCTTTCTTCATGATAGGAACAAACTAAATCCTTCTTTGTTAGTGTCATTGGTCAGTGTTTAAACACGGGGAAAAAATCCAGATTACGAAAGCTTGTCTTCAGTTTTGCCTACTGGTATAGGAAATTATATTGCCTCAAAAATATAGTTTCCTGTATCAGGAGGCGTGACTGAAGGTTTGTTGTTTTAGCATCCACTTCAATACTCTAACCCAGAGTTAAACCAGTGTTCCCTTGGAACCTAGGCTTCCACAAGAAGTTACTAGGGGCTACGTAAGAAACAGTAATAAATAGGCTAATGCCTTTTGGAGTCATTTTTGTTTAATTCTATATTCGTAATTTTACTATATATTCACGGCATATTTTGGAAAATCCTTGCTTATTATAATAAAGGCTTCAACATCTTATATTATTTAAAATTATAATAATCATAGGGAATGTATTTAGTGATGTTTATATGGCATCAGTGTGTAACTGCCTTCACTGGTCAAAGGACAGGTCTTGTACACGACAGATTCATGTATCATTGAGTGACTCACTGAGTACAGGACGAGTGTTTATATATTATGTTTTGAACAATTACATTGAATCAATAGCTTCATCTACCGCAAGGAAAGTTGGTTCTTGGTGTCGCACCAGAAAGTTTTTCTTGCCCGAGTCCATCCTTCAAATCTATAAATCAACCATTCGCCCTTGCATGGAATACTGCTTCCATATATGGTCTGGAGCCCCTGCTGTTCGTCTTAGGGTCCTCAACAAGATCCAGAGATGAATATGCAATATGGTTGACCCTGATCTGGCATCTCGATTACAGTCGCTCTCTCACAGATGAGCCATCACCTCCCTCTGTCTTTTCTACAGATACTTTCACAGTAACTGCTCTGATGAGCTACTTTCGCTAGTTCCCAGACTGCATGAATTTAGACGTACTACTAGGTTGACATCTCAGTCCCACCCTTTCACTGTCAAAATAGTTAAATGTAGCCATCTCTTCTTCTCCAATAGCTTCACATCTCGCACTTCCTGTCTGTGGAACTCCCTTCCTCTTACTTGCTTCCCTGATAGCTATAATTTCCAACTATTGAAATCCAATGTCAATCGACATCTCCAAATGCCTTGATATATTCCCCATACTTCTCTTCATCCTTTCCTCTTTCACTCCTCTTTACCCTTGCTCCCACTCTCTGTAACCTCTTGTGCGCCCATGGCACTCATACCTTGCTTGGGGTGAAAGGCTTAAAAGAAATATAAAAGAGATAGATATTAATAATGGCATATAATATTTATTTATGCAGGGGTTCCCTGACTCATGATAACTCTTTAAAGGTTGACACAAGGGTAAAAAGGTTGTGAAACACTTGTCTAAATGATGATGACAAACTGACTAAACTTATAATGTCCACAATACACTCATTGTATTAGCTATGTTATATTATTTTTAAATGTAATACTCTAACCTAGTGTTAAACCAATGTTCCCCTGAACCCTAGGGTTCCACAAGAGGTCAGTAGAGGTCATGTGAGAAACAGTAATAAATAGGCTCTAATACCTTTTTGAGTCATTTTTGTTTGATTTTATCTTCATAATTTTACTATACACATACGGCATATTCATCTATATCTCTGAGATGAGGTATTATGATTACTTGCATTATTTACATTATTCAGACTGTTATCCTCAGCTTCATTGCCATATCCACAATGTTTCGGCTGTTGTATGCTCCAGCCTTCTTCAGGTGACTGGAAATTTGAACCAAACCCTTTATTTCATCCACCAGGGTAGATTGTTCTACTTCCACGTGCCATGCCTCTTCCAGATGTCACAGTTATGTGAGTTCAATACCAGACCACAGCAGTGGTGAACCAAAACTTGGAGAGTTGAGTTAAAGGGAAATAACTGAAACATCTGGAAGAGGCATAGCACGTGGAACTAGAACACTCTACCCCAGTGGACAAAACAAAGGGTTTGGTTCAAAATTCAAATCATCTGAAGAAGACCAGAGCATACAACAGCCGAAACATTGTGAATATGGCAATGAAGATGAGGATAACAGTCCAGATAATATAAATAATGCAAGTATGGCATATTGTTTGAAAATCCTTGCTTATTATAATAAAGGCTTCACCCTCTTATATTATTTAAAATTATAATAAATAAACATAGGGAATGTATTTAGTGATGTCTATATGGCGTCAGTGTGATACAGTCTTCATTAGTTAGCGGATAGGACCGGTCTGTGGGGGATTCGTGTATCATTGTGTGACTTATACGAGTACAGGACAAATGTATGTCTACTACGTGAAAATTCATGAGTTGTATCAACTAACATTCTCAACCTTGTTTGGTTCTTTTATTACATTTTGGTCGATGCATTCTCTGGCCTTCCTTATGGTGTGAAATTCTAAACTCAGTCATCGTCATCATAGCAGTGATGAAATTCTATATAATATCAGTTCTTGGATATGGCAGTGAATTTTAGACAATTTCCTCAAAAAGGAAGAAGAGACTTGTGGTAAAAGAGATGTACTGGGAATTCCATAGATTGGAACATGTGAACAA
>OZ038494.1:20411179-20433679 GCA_964036315.1 Acanthosepion esculentum | reverse complement strand
TTTTTTCCTGCAAGCAAAGTTTGCAAGTTTTGGATTGGTTGTTGTAGGCTGATGATCTTTTCCTTATTTTCCAAGATATTTTTGGTGTGGTTTGCGTTTTGTTTTTAATTTCCCAGATATACTTAAAAAGCATTGTGCTGTTCGCGTATTTACTATTTGTGAAAGATATTTTGTGTACATAATTTCTTTGTTTCCAGGGTCCTTCAGTTACTGCTATGTATACTTTTTCTTCGTTATCTGGTGATTTTATCATAGCTTGGTATATTACGTTGTTTTGTAAGCAATTACCGTTTGGGACATTCTTTCTTTATTCTGCAGTTACACATGGGTTTAATTTGTTCGTGTAGTTTGTTGATAGTTTTCCTGTTGTACTTTTTTATTATTTGTGCCATGTTCTTGGTGCAACTGTATGTGCAATACATGAACAGCACAATGCTTTTTAAGTATATCTGGGAAATTAAAAACAAAATGCACATCACACCAAAAAGATGTCAGCTATCAGTTATCTCCTGTTAATTCCCTCTCCAAGTTCTCCACTGCCTTAACCGGGTACTGAACTCACACTCTTTGGGTCCTGTCACTGGATCTAACCAACGCCTTGAGGACACATGGCACAGTGGATAAAGGTGTTGGTTAGATCCAGTGGAGAAACTAAGTGTCCAATACAAATGAACTAATAAAAATGATCTCATAAATTTCTATTCTCATCCCCCACAAAAAACAATATACACTACATTTCAAAAGCTTGAAGCATCCCTGGTAATTTTATTAAATTGGCCCAAAAAGTAGTTGCTTTGTACTTTAAATAAGAGTAAATTATTATACATGGTTAAAAAACAAATGAGACGTGATAGTCTATTAGAAATTTTCTTATGACAAAAAGCAAAAAAAGCATTTTATAATTATTTTGCTCTCATCAAAATATCCTCCTTCAGCCTTCATTACTGCAGCACATATTTTTGGCAGTCATTGCAAGTGTTTCTCAAAGCTTATGTTTGATAATTGATTCCATTCTTTTTTAAATGACTCTAAGTTCATCCCATGCTAATTCTAGAGGTTTCTTCAAACTTTTTAACTGTAGTGTAATCTGGAATAATCATTGGATTCTATTTAAGAGCATTCAAAATTTGGACCCCTCAATATTTACTTGAAGAGGAGAAATACAGGGAAAATACTTTCAAGGCTCTCCAAAACCCTAATTATTTCATATTTAATGTGAATAAAATATTCCAATCGAAAAAAAACCCTCCTAACAAACCTAGTGAATCAAAAAATATATTATTCTACCCATCAACTTTATCACAAATACAATTGAAAAGAATTTATCTAAGTTTAACATAATATTTGTTAAAACCACTTCTAAAACAATAAAAGACTTAATTAATACAAAACAAAATAATAATAGGCTAAAACTTGAAGGAAGAATTTACTCTATCACCTGTAATGATTGCCACTAGGAATACATAGGGGAAACCTCAAGGAATTTGAAAAAAATCTATGTGAACACAAAAGGGATCTTTTACAAAACAACACATTAAATGTTTTAGTTGCTAACTGTATTCTCTCTGGCCCTAATTTTAATTAAAAATGCTACTCAAATTAAAAAAGAAAGCAATTTAGTAAGATGAAAATATATAGAAAGTACTTTAATCACTAGATCATCTACAGTAAATTTACGTCCTGGTTCTTATATCATTTCCCCTTTCTTGGCAGATCTTCTGTTATCACAATGTGGGATATCTAATAACAAAAGTGATGGAAACATGAGCAAAAAGAATTTAAATGAAATCAGCTACACTATATAATCCAAACATATTTTTAAAGAAAACTGTTTAAATTTAAATATAAAATTCTCAATGTCTCCTCTCCTTCATGCATATGTGTAATGTAATTCCATCAACATAAACATTACTTTAGTCTTATGTAGTCCAAAAGGCTGTTATGCAATATCAGAAATTCTGATATAAATTATATACATGTCTATTTATAATTGTCTATCTGCACTTATGTGTGTGTGTGTGTGTGTCTGTGTGTTTATGTGTGTCTGTCTTTGTGTGTGTTAGTGTTTTTCTGTATGAATGCGAGGATGTTTCAGTGTCAATTTTATTGATTTTTTTTTCTTCGTGTTCTTTAATTTAAGAAAAAACACAAAAAACCTATTAACTGCCAGGCTTAATGTTCATAAAAATTCGGGGGAAAAAAAAGGTACAGAAATATTAAATATCTTCATCCTTTTCTGGTTCGTTACTTAAATATCGATTACCTGCTGTTTACAAGGTGACAGTTTCTTTCATTTTCTCCGACACTGATACACATCCATGTGCACACAGACGGAGACACACACACACTCACACACATATATATGCTCAAGTGCATGCATACATCAATATATATATATATATACATCATCAAATAATAATTAAGATATAATGAAATATGCTTAAGATGATGAAAAACTAATTTAAAATATTAATTAAAATAAAAATGTAATTATCAGAGTAAAAATTTTTAATTTTCATATGGCATCAGTTGATGTGATAAAGTTCTTCATATGGATGCATTACACATGAAAATATATATATATATATATATATATATATATATATATATATATATATATATATATTTGAATTGGACATAGTCCAACAATTTATTTAAAGACATTTATATATATTATGTTTAACGTTCTTTTTAAATACTTGTATCTATAAAAAGAACGTTAAACATAATATATATAAATGTCTTTAAATATATATATATATATATATAATAAAAATATAGTTTTGAGGTATGCTATATTTATGGGCTAAAGTGCTCAATATAAGAGATAGAGTCTAAGTAAATATAAAACTGGGCATTGAAGTCAACACCCAGAGCAACAGTCTGTTTCATGCTTAAATGCAATCGTTAGGCCATCATCAATATATATATATACGTAAATATATATATATATATATATATATGTAAAATGAGGAAGGAATAGGGTACAATTTCAATGTTCATAACATAAAAGAGGGCTTGATACAAAGTAGATCAATATTTTTTATTTTAGGATATTACATCAAAAACATGCCAAAAAAACACTACACAATTGCAGTCGTGTTTTGATGTGAATTAATACATCTCATCAGGTAATAATTAGTAAATAACTGGTAAGTAGACAATTTATTGGGAATTACAAGCAAGATAAACCCTCTTTTCATGAGAAAGGAAAGAAAAAGGAAAAGAATAAGAAAAAAAGAAGAGGAGATGGTTGCAGGGTTTGTTTAGTTTTACTCGGATCAACCAATCAAAATGACCTAGGCTAAGTTTAAACATCAGGGAGAAGCAAAAGTTAAGAAGCGGCCATTTGTAATGGGTCATAACCTATTACTCTTTTTCTTTCACATTTGAAATACTTCTTCTTCTTCTATGAGCGATGTCCCATCAGGACGTTGGCTCTCCATGATTTCCTGTCCTTTGTACCATGTAATAAATCTTGTCTTTTTGCTATCTCTCTCAAACTGTGCTTTGCCATAATTTCACTGAAGTTCACCTGGTAGGTTATGTGCTGTTTTCCTCAGTCCTTCTGGCCTTCAATCTGTCCTGTGAGCATCAAATTTTCCAACCCTCTTTCCTCATTATGTACCTAAGAAATTTCAGCTGTCTCTTCCTGATGTGTCTTTTTTGTTTCCATTGTCTCGAAATGCTTATTATTTTTACAAGTAACACACGCACGAGAACTAAACCATTCCTATTTAAATATATATAACAAAATACTATGAAGTAAAAAAAAAAAAGTAAATCAGTTTGTCTGATGATAGCAAAAGCGTGAAACCAAGTGTTACAAACTCATATCCATACAACTGAATATGTTAGCTCTGTCACTGATATTGAGTAGTTTTGAATAAGTACCGTGCATACGCATATATAATATTTATAGAAAATATATATATATATATATATATATATATATATATATATATATATATATATATATATATATATATATATATATATATATATATATATATATATATATATATATATATTTAAAGACATTTATAATATGTTTAACGTTCTTTTTATAGATACAAGTATTTAAGCAAATGCTCTGTTTTATAATAAACAGTATTAAATAACA
Organism: Acanthosepion esculentum; assembly: GCA_964036315.1. Lineage (NCBI taxonomy): Eukaryota > Metazoa > Mollusca > Cephalopoda > Sepiida > Sepiidae > Acanthosepion > Acanthosepion esculentum. The sequence continues at coordinate 20,429,556 of OZ038494.1, read as the reverse complement.
TTTACCGGCCTGAATGTCCGAGAAATTTTCATAGAAAATTTTCGTTCTCCGACAGGAATTGAACCTGTATCCTATTCGGAGAATGAAAATTTCCTATGAAAATTTCTCGGACATTCAGGCCGGTAAATGTTATTTAATACTGTTTATTATAAAACAGAGCATTTGCTTAAATACTTGTATCTATAAAAAGAACGTTAAACATATTATAAATGTCTTTAAATAAATTGTCGGACTATGTCCAATTCAAAAATATATATATATATATAATCATTTATTCGGAAATTATAACATAAAAATGTTATAAAATCACTACAAAAATAGCCATTTTGTTTCAATGCTTCTGGTGTCTTATCAAGTGATAGTGTTGAATGTACAATAAAGGGTTTTAAAAGGTTCAAATCGATCAAACACCCCTCTCTAGGGAAAACGCTGTTACATAAGCTGAAATGACCAATCAAAATAAAAGTTTATGAGAATTCAAAATACTTGACAACGAACTTTGGCTATAACAATTATTTAATGCTTTAATGTTAGGGTTAGACTAAAATACAATTCATTCTAACTAATTAATATTAAATTATAGTATAAAATTTAAAATTCAAAATTACCAATTTTAAATTTTAAATTTAATCTAAATTAAGTTTAAAATTATAAAATTATTTAAAGAAACTGAGGAAAAAATACATATGTTTTTTCATTTATTTTGTTGAAATTAAGTTGAAATAAATGTTAAGATCTAATGCTGCTCTGAACTCCATTACAACTTAGATACATTCGAATGGATGATATGGGTTAGGGATGGAGAAATCTTGCAAAAGACAATACATACACGATCAGATTATAATACACAAACACGCAGACATATGGCTGGTGTATATTGATTTTCTAAGCTTAGCTTAGATGTGGCACAAGGCCGAAAGTATGGGACACCCGGTGAGGACTCACTATTCAGTCGTAACTGTTTTAGCAAGACAAGCTTGCTAATCATTATACCACGCTGAGGTGCCCAAAATGGCTTGTGTATATCATAAACTATAATCACTACAATATAGTCACTAAGATGCAATGGAGTTACTGAGTTTTAGAAAATATGAGGAAAAGACATTATTAAGGAGAGAGGACAAGAAAAGGACAGGAAGTAAGAAGAGAGGAAATAAGAATTGACATTGCATTTAAATTTTTGAAGGTCAAAGTTGAGTGGGAAACAAGAAGCCGGAAGAGAGTTCCACAAGTGAGAAATGTGAGAGAAAAACTTATGGTTACATCTCGCCATGTCAACTAGTATTACACTCAAATTCATAAAGTCTAAGCACCATGGTGTAAAGTTAATCAGAACAATTACTATTTACAGAAAAGTCACCAGGAAGCTACATTACGGCAGTTAGAAAATAACTGAAGCCGAAATACCAGGCCAGGACCAATAATATTGCAGATTCTTCATTGTATTATATCAAGAATCTCTAGATATATAGCAGAAGCATCAGACTAGATGTGGCAGGAATATTCATAGCATAGACATATGGTAGATATTAAATATGTAAAATAGTTTCTGGTGAGAAAAATTGTCTGACACAGTAAACCAATATTCCTAGCAGCAGACCGAGCAATGGATTCAATATAATCTTTCCACATCATATATATATACATATAATACCAATTGGTAATTGTTACGGATAATTCCAAGGTGGGCATTAATCCAAAGAGAGCTCAATGTAAATAACAGAACACTATAATAATAATAATAAGTAAAGTATTCATCTCTTTAGGCCAAAGCCTTTTTGCTTTTTTCTTTCTTTCTAAAAAACCTTTACTCTGAAGAGATGAATATTTAAATAAATATATTCATGAAATAAGTTATAGCCGAAATAAATTTTTTAGGGTTGTCATGACCTGTCTACATTTCTGAGATGAGGTATTATGTACATTATTTACATTATTTGGACTATTGTCCTCATCTTGGTCGCCATATTTATTACAACGTTTCGGCCTTCTTCAGCTGGTTGGAATGTTGAACTGAACCCTTTATTTCGCTAACTGGTTCTAGTTCCATGTGCCATGTTTAATGGATGTCAGTTATCAGTTATCTCCTGTTAATTTTCCCTCTGAAAGTTCTTCACTGTCTTAACCGGGTGAGTGTGAGTTCAATACCCAGTTAAGGCAGTGGAGAACTTGAAGAGGGAAAATTAAGAGGAGATAACTGATAACTGAGATCCATTAAATATGGTACGTGGAACTAGAAGAGTCTACCCCAGTGAGCAAAATAAAGGGTTTAGTTCGACATTCCAACCACCTGAAGAACGCCGGAGCGTAGAACGGCCGACAAAGATGAGGACAATAGTCTGAATAATGTAACTATAAGGTTGTCATTACTTATTATATATATATATATATATATATATATATATATATATATATATATATATATATATATATATATATAAACGTACTCCACAAGAAAGAAGTGTAATTGAAGAAACTGTTAGCATAGAACTTATGGTTATACCTAGCCATTTCATCTGTAAAATGATGGGACCTTGCTGCCAATCTAGTACTGTGCTTATATTCATAAAGTCTAGGTACCATAGAGGAAAGTTCATCAGAACAGTTAACATGAAACATATTTATAGAAAGACAGAGAAGCCATGTTCTGGCAGAAGGATAGTGACTGAAGCTGAGATGCCAGGTCAGGACTAATAATATATACACTTGTTCAACATACAGCTTCACATTGAGCCTTTTGTTGTTTTGAAGCATTTCATCTCCGTACACAGCACAAATGTTTCGAGTAGCCTTTTCAGCTTTGTGGTCTTGATTAAAAGCAGAGTGAAGACGTCAAACATACTCTTCCTGAAAATTTCTCTAACAGATCCACAAGACAAGCAGAGTTACTAAGAAGCAAAACTGCTATGAAAGATTATTCTTCGAGATCATTCACAGAACATCAGTGAAAATGAATGACTATATTCAAGAACCAAACATTTGGAGCCCTGCCTGATGATCCCTCAATGAAAAGGGTGAAACTTGAGTAGCATAGGTAATGTTTTTTTTACATTTTATATTTTCCATTTTATTAACTTTGTACTGTATTTTATTGAGCTCTTTTTTAATTGCCTTCATTGTAAAAGTAGAACTTTGCCAACCCACAAGTGTTTGTTACAATATTCATCGGAGACACAGAACATGCAACGAGAAAGATTATTTTTCGAGACCATTCCGAGAACACCAGAAAAAAATGAATATGTATATGTAACAAATGAAACAAAATTGGTTGTTTTTTTTATGAAAGTATTTATTTCTGTGTTTTTGTATATATTTATTTATTTAATATTTCAGACCACCTAGGTCTTTCCTCAGAAATCAAATGAGATACTGTGTTTGTGTGTTTGTATCTCATTTGATTTCTGAGGAAAGACCTAGGTGGTCTGAAATATTAAATAAATAAATATATACAAAAACACAGAAATAAATACTTTCATAAAAAAAACACCCAATTTTGTTTCATTTATTTTATCCAGATATTATATACATATCAAGAAAGTATACGTGGCCTCTCATTATGCTATATGTAACAAACTAATATTAAATGAAAAAAATGAAAATATTATTTTATCTCAGTGATTAATTTATGTTTTTATTCCAGACCAGATCTAAGTATTTTGTCATGGCTTATCCATTAGCCAAACTCAGGCTCATTATTATTGAGCTGTGAAAGCAATCCTCATTGTTTCTCTCCACACCACCCGAGAAAGAAAATTTGGCATTAAATAAACCAATAAGGGTTGACATTCTGCAACCTTTTGGTGGTTGGAGCATAAAAGATTACAGAAAAAAATGTAATATGGTGAAAGGAACGATGAAGAATGTCTGGGTCAGTAAATGTGACGAGCTGGGTTAATGATGGCAGAGTGAAGACCAACACCCTCCCCTGCTCTCACCCCCATTCCATTTGAGGCTTTGTGTCGTATTTTTCATTAATTTTTTTTTAGTGTGTTTTCTATGAAAGTAAATAATGACAACAGAGTAGGAACCGTTTGCTTCCCACGAAGGAAAAGTTATTTTCAAAAAAAAAAAAAAAAAAAAAAGCAATCAGATGTTATTTGTCAAAAAGACAATTCTTCCGCCTACGCTGCAAATAGGGACTTGCAAACAAGACCAAAAGGCCCACGACCTGGTCAGTGTCCAGAATTGAACCCTTTCAAAAAAATAGATATTAAATGTAAACTGGGAAAAAATGTCCACTATTTACATTGTTCAGACTGTTGATTTATCTTTACAATCGCATCTACAACATTTCGGCCAGTGTACACTACAGCCTTCTTCAGGTGATAGTTAACAGGAAAGATTGTTCTAATTCCATATGCCATGACTTAGGATATCTTAGTTTTAGTTAATTCACTTTATCGAACTCTGTAATCACACATGGCCCAGTGGATAAAAGTGTTGTCTAATCCAGAAAATAACTTGAAACCAAGGAGTTGCGAGTTCAATCTCTAGTGGAAAGAACAAACCTTTGAAGAGTTAATAAGATTAATTAACTAAAAAAACTGAGATATTTTAATTAAATAGTTACTTCTAAATATTCTTCATTCCGAGATGAGATATTGTAACTATTTACACTATTTACATTGTTCGGACTGTTGTCCTCGTCTTTACTGTCACCGCCACGTTTCAGCCATTGTACGATCAGGCCATCTTCAGGATTTGTCTATATTTCCAAGATAAGGTATTGTAACTATTTACATTGTTTGGACTGTTGACCTAATCTTTACTGTTGCATCCACATTTCAGCCGTTGTACGATCCCAGCCATCTTCAGGATTTGTCCATATTCCCAAGATGAGGTACTGAAAGTATTTACACTATTTACATTGTTCAGACAGTTGTCCTCATCTTTACTGTCACAGTCATGATGCTTCAGCCATTTTACACTGTGGCCTTCTTCAGGGCTTTTGTTTGCTAGAATTTCAAACCAAACCCTTTATTTAGTTCATGCTTTAGTTAATTTTTCCTTGATTTAACCAATGCTTTTTATCCACTAGGCCATGCATCAGTTATCAAAGTGAATTAACTAAAACTTTTTATATAAAGTTTTTGTATCATCCTAATTTGTTTTAATATTATACTTGGCCATTTAGTTGGATATTATACTTGGCCATTTAGCCATTTAGTTGGATATTGAGAGCTGAGGAATGGTAATGTCATATATCAGCCCAGGAAATAAACATGGGAATATCATCTACACAAATCTTATTGAACCAATCTATGAATACTGCTGCCATATCTGGTCTGGTGCTCCTGCTATTCATCTCAAGATTCTTGACAAAATCCAAAGAAGGATTCTGTAATGTAATCGATACTGACCAGGCATCTTGATTCAGTCACTTTCTCACTGATGTGACGTGGCTTCACTCTGTCTTTTCTACAAATATTTTCATGGCAACTGTTCTGATTTGTTTTAGAAGACAGTGCATTGCTCGAGAGCTCAAGTCAGTGTTGAAGACAGTTCATTGTTGAAGCGCTCAATTTGCTGTAGAAAAACACTTCATTGCTAGGGAACTCAAGTTGCTGTAGAAGACAGTTAATTACTGTGGAACTCAAGTTGGTGATGGAGACAGTTCATTGTTGAAGAGCTCAATTTGCGGTAGAAGCCAGTTCATTGCTAGGGAACACAATTTGGTGAAGAAGCTAGTTCATAGCTGAGGAGCTTAAGTTGTTTTAGAAGACAGTTCATTGCTGGAGAGCTCAAGTTGCTGTAGAAGACTGTTAATTGCTAAGGAACTCAAGTTAGTGTAGAAGCCAGTTCCTTGTTGAGGGGCTGATGTTGGTGTAGAAGACAGTCCATATACAACAGATCAGTGGTGCTAAAAAGGCTTTGAGTGACTGAAGCCTGAAGTTCTTGGCAAAGTTCATCCATTTTTGAACATTGTGGACTGGTACTACAGAATCACAAGTAAAAAACTGTACCAAATAACAGAAACCACATCAGTTGAAGACTACCAACAGCAGCAAGAACTAAAATGGATAGCACATGTAACATGGAGGGAAAATAGTGACACAATCAAGATGTTTGACATTCCACACTACTTCAAATGAAAGTGTAGGAAGGAAACTCCCATCAATAATGGAAACAATAATCAATAACAGTTACTGGAATTGAGAAATCTGTTTTCGTCAAAAAAGGGTTTTAAGAGAAAGATTTGATAAATTTCAACTGAAAGCTGTACTGGCTGTTTGGTCATTGAATGCCAAATGATTCCTTATAAAACGGTTAATACCATATTTAACATTACCATTTCCTTCGTTCTAATTTTAATATTTGATTCTTTTTTAACTCATTCATTTGAATGATTTTGTTCTTTCATCTCTCTTATTTTAATCTTTACTTTATTTTTCTCTCTTTCTCTCTCCTTAATATTTCTATTTTCTTCTCTCTCTCTCTCTCTTTCTCATTTGAATGTTTTCATATTCTCTCTCTCTGTCATTTTTATTTTTTCTTTCCCCAGCTCATTTTTCAATCTTTTTTCTCTCTCTTTCACTCATTTTGATATTTTTTTCTTTTTAATCTTTTCTTTTTTCTTTCTCACTACCTTAAACGAAAGCTTTGGAAGGGAACCCTCATCAATACTGGAACGAGTAACGACAGCTACAGGACATGAGAAACATTTTCCTTTAAAATTGTTTTAAGGGAAAGATTTTATAAACTTCTATTGAAAGCATTTCTGGTAGCTCAGTCAATGAATGCTGAATGTTTCCCTATAGGGAAATGGCAAATACTACCATTACCATTAGACCTTTTCAAGGGTTTTGTTGTTAAATTTTGTAATGTAGTAGTAGTAATTTTAGGCTTTATAAAAGGAAATGGCCGTAAATAATTGGAAAAAACAACAAACTGAAGGGGAGCAGACTTTTGCAAATAAATTGCTCGATATTAATAAAAGTAGAGTATCAATAGTTAATAGATAAATAAAAAGCTCAATGTTTTATCGTCTGGCTAAAACTTTTGCCAAGTTTACTTGTCGGAGAAAGATAAATCTATCAAATTTATTTACAGACATACTATTTATTTTAAAATACTGGACATAAAAATAACAAAAAAATTGATTATTATAGAGATCAAGTAAATTTAAAATTCAAGTCAGAAGATGAGACTTTATTTATCTGTAAAGCAAGAAAGGATTCTCCAACAAATTCTAGTGTTTTGTTATTTTGGAAAATCAGTCTCTCTCAAGGGCATATTCTATTTTTTTAATTAACGTGGACTTCAGCTCACCTTATTGGTCCTGAACTGGCATGTTAGCTACCGTCACTTTTCTACTGCTATAGCTATGAAAAAAAACTTGCACCAATGAAAAGTGCATATAAAAAGAAAAATTGTGAATAAGTCGTCAATTGCTGATATCCCCTGACGAGTGGCCAGAGTGATTCCCAAAGGACCCATCTACAAAACTCTGGATTTGGGATGCTGATGGTAACACCAGGCAGTTAAGTGACAAACCTTTTACTTGTATTAATTCTCTCTCTCTCTCTCTCTCTCTCTCTCTCTCTCTCTCTCTCTCTATATATATATATATATATATATATATATATATATATATATATATATATATATATATATATGTTGTAAGCTAGGGAAGGTTACTGAATAGAATAATCAAACGAAAGTTGGTAATGAATGATAATACTTAGGACAAGAACAACACATATAAGATTCGCCAGCTGTGAACAGAAGTAGATAACTGCTAGAAGTAAGTCAAGTGAATTCCACAATGAATCTCCACCTGCAGACCAACATACAGTATTTACTACTGTATTTATGTGAATGAGGACATTTTCATCCGTAGGTATACTACAACAATATATAACAAAACAAATCAAAAAAATCTAATTATAGACTTCAAGGATATTTAAAATTTATGTCTGAAGATGAGACTTTGTAGTTATCTGTTAAGCAAGAAAGGATTCTTCAACAAATTCTAGTGTTTGGTCAGTTTGGAAAGAACTTCTTTCTTGATTAATCACTTGAAAGACCTCTTCCCACATCCCATCAGCATGGCTGATGCTAACCTCCATGAGAGTGACACATTGTATCTTCTCAGTCTAACATTTTTGTCTGATGTAAAGTGGAAAGATAATATTAAATCCATTGCTTGGTCTGCTGGTAATAAAGTCTGTTCCCTGTGTTGTGCTAGACAATTTTTCTCTCCAGAATCTATCTTAAATGTCTATAAGTCCACTATCCATCCATGGTTAGAATATTGCTGCCACATATGGTCCAGTACCCCTGCTATTTACCTAGAGCTCCTTGATAAGATCCAAAGAAAAATCAGCAATATTATTGGTCCTGATCTGGCACCTCAGCTTCAGTCACTTGTCCATTGCCATAAGGTTGCTTCTCTGTGCCTTTTCCATAAATACTTTCATGGTAATTGTTCAGATGTGCTCTTCGCAATTATACTTAGACTTTATGAATTTAAGCGCAGTATGAGACTGGTGTTGATCAATTTACAGTTGAGCTGGTATGATGTACCCATAAATTCTATGTTCACAGTTTATTTTATCACACTTCTCACTTGTGGAACTCCCTTCCAGCTCTATGCTTTCCAGCCAACTTTAATCTGCAAAAATTTAAATGCAATGTTAGTCGCCATATACTGTCATTCTGATTGCTCTTCACTTGCCAATCATTATTAATGTTTCCTTCACACCCTTTGTGTTTTAGTCGCTGTACTGTCTTGCATGGGGTCATACTGATTATATATATATATATATATATATATATATATATATATATATATATATGTACATATATATACATCTCTCGCGTGCCAAACTTCTTATGGATTGAGTTGGATCTTTTCTAATTGATCTCTTTAGCTCTAAGTTAAAATGATGATCCTTCTTCCTGTTGTGATCTTCTGATACAGTTTTCCTCTCTACTGTTCCCTCTTTTTTAAACTTATATACCATTCTCTTGATGGTTCTTGAATTAACTTTGAAAATGGAAGCCAGAGTATGAATGTTGGTACCATTACTGAAGGCATGAATAAGTTTTGAACACAGACACAAAACAATTTTAATCTGTTCTCTTTCTAGCTGAATAACTCAAAGAGTTTTTCAGTGATTCTTACAACCAATAGTGTCAAGATGGCTAAACGTCTTATCTGAAAACCTGGGAAAAAGAAACTCAATTATTTTCACAGTTTTTTTAGATATTAAACATTTTTTGGGATTGACAATTATGCTGTTATATAATTTTGACAATTTTGCTGTTATACTCTGTATATATATATGTATCAAACATTGTGCAAGAAAATATTCGTCCTCCGACAAGATTCATGGAAGATTGAAGTTTATAAGCAGTAAATTGGACCTTGCCAATCGAACGATCCTCAGTGGGCGAATCGGTTAAGGCACGTCAGGCTATATGACAGTTCTGTATAAGATACAGGTTCGATTCCTGTCGCAGGACAAATATTTTCTATGAAAATTCCTCGGACATTCAGGCCGGTAAATGTTTTTTAATACTGTTTATTATAAACAGAGCATTTACTTAAATACTTGTATCTATAAAAAGAATGTTAAGCATAAAAATGTCTTTAAATAATTGTCAGACTTTGTCCATTTTATAATATATATGTATATATATATATATATATTTTGATTTCAAGGTCATTATTTTGATAGCTTTTTGAAAATCTTCAATAATACATTATGGTCTGCAGGGACTGCATGTCGATATGAAGGCACATTTTTTTGTGGTCTTTGATCATGATGTCTGGGTAATTACCTTCGATTGTTCTGTCTGTGTGTATTCTAAAGTCCCATAAAATTGTTACAAGTCCTATCTTCCTAACCAGGTCTGGGTGATGCTCATACCAATTTCTTGCAGTTTCCTTCCCGTATAAGTTGCAGATTTTCCAATGCAGATATTCTGTCAAGCCAAAATTTATATTTTGTGGGTGCCAATACCGTGCAACCTGATCCAAGATTCTTTCTGCATAGTTCTCACAGAATCTGCATTTTGGGATAACACAATTTTTCAGTATGTGTGCTTGATAATTTCTAGTTAGCAAGCATTGGTCCAGTGCAGCAAGAAAAAAACCTTCTGTTGCAGCTTTTAACCCTGCACTACATAGCTACTGACGGGTACGAGGTTTGTCTACATCAGTTTGTTTGGTACAGGTAGAGTATTGACCACGAAGAGGCTTATCTTGCCATTGTTTCTGCATTTGGTACATTATTATTATTATTATTATTATTATTATTATTATTATAGTTTCTAGTTAGCAAGCACTGGTCCTGTGCAACAAGAATAAAACTTTCAGATTCAGCTTTTAACCCTGCACTACATAGCCACTGATGAGTACGAGGTTTGTCTACATCATTGTTTGGTACAGGCAGAGTATTGACCATGAAGAGGCTTATCTTGCCATTGTTTCTGCATTTAGTACATTATTATTATTATTATTATTATTATTATTATTATTATTATTATAGTTTCTAGTTAGCAAGCACTGGTCCTGTGCAACAAGAATAAAACTTTCGAATTCAGCTTTTAACCCTGCACTACATAGCCACTGATGAGTACGAGGTTTGTCTACATCATTGTTTGGTACCGGCAGAGTATTGACCATGAAGAGGCTTATCTTGCCATTGTTTCTGCATTTGGTACATTATTATTATTATTATTATTATTATTATTATAGTTTCTAGTTAGCAAGCACTGGTCCTGTGCAACAAGAATAAAACTTTCGGATTCAGCTTTTAACCCTGCACTACGTAGCCACTGATGAGTACGAGGTTTGTCTACATCAGCTTGTTTTGGTAGGAGCAGAATATTGACCATGAAGAGGTTTATTATTATTATTATTATTATTATTATTATTAAAAATTTATGCTTATTTCAATGAAACCTGAATATTATTCAACTGCAAAAATGATCATTAGTTTGTCGTTGCTATTGTTAAGAACCAATGAAAAAAGATGCGAGAAAGAGGAGGCAAGCAAGGAGAGTAAGACATTTTGGCCTCTATCACCATGACAACCAAGCTGGAAGCTAACAAGCTTGCTTTATGTTGGGAAGTGATTTGCCTTGAAGACTAGTGTGGGGCTGAGGTGCAGGATGGATTTAGCTAGGGAAAAGAATCTGGGAACTGATAAAAGTGAAGGCTCAAGAGACAGACTTGCTGAGTCAGAGGTAATACGAATAAAATAGATTCTAATGAGAGACAGATTCAAGAAAACGATTCATCAGTCTTTGGCCAAGTTATTGGGGATGTTAAACTTCATGGCTGGAAGTGGATTTTGCTTTATTTTGGAGGAAAATCTTTTAAAACCTTCTTTTTTTTTCAAACTTTTCTCTTTCACATGCATTCTCTTTATAAACATTCCTTTATTTCATTCTATCTTATTTTAATATTTTTTATTTCATTCACACGCATTTTAATCTTTTCTATTTTGACTCTCCCTCTTATTTTAATATTTTTCATTCTTCACTTTCTTTCTCTCTTAATATTTTTCTTTTTTCATTCACTCTCTCTTACTTTAATAATTTTTCTTTTTCCCTCTCTCTCTCTCTCTCTCTCTTATTTTAATATGCTTCTTTCTCCACCACTCTCTTCTTTTCATAATTTTCTTTTTTCCCTCTCTTTCTTATTTTAATATTTTCCTTCTTCCCTCTCTCTTGTTTTAATATTTTCCTTTTTCCCTCTTTCTCTTATTTTAATATTTTCCTTCTTCCCTCTCTCTTGTTTTAATATTTTCCTTTTCCCCTCTCTCTCTCTTACTTTAATATTTTCTTTTTTCCCTCTCTCTATTATTTTAATATTTTCCTTCTTCCCTCTCTCTCTTATTTTAACATTTTCCTTTTTCCCTCTCTCTCTTATTTTAATATTTTCCTTTTTCCCTCTCTCTCTTATTTTAATATTTTCCTTCTTCCCTCTCTCTTGTTTTAATATTTTCTTTTTTCCCTCTCTCTCTTATTTTAATATTTTCCTTCTTCCCTCTCTCTTGTTTTAATATTTTCCTTTTCCCCTCTCTCTCTCTTACTTTAATATTTTCTTTTTTCCCTCTCTCTATTATTTTAATATTTTCCTTCTTCCCTCTCTCTCTTATTTTAACATTTTCCTTTTTCCCTCTCTCTCTTATTTTAATATTTTCCTTTTTCCCTCTCTCTCTTATTTTAATATTTTCCCTCTTCCCTCTCTCTTGTTTTAATATTTTCTTTTTTCCCTCTCTCTCTTATTTTAATATTTTCCTTTTTCCCTCTCCCTCTTATTTTAATATTTTCCTTTTTCCCTCTCTCTCTTATTTTAATATTTTCCTTCTTCCCTCTCTCTTATTTTAATATTTTCCTTTTTCCCTCTCTCTCTTATTTTAATATTTTCCTTTTTTCCTCTTTCTCTTATTTTAATATTTTCCTTTTTCCCTCTCTCTTGTTTTAATATTTTCCTTCTTCCCTCTCTCTTATTTTAATATTTTTTCCCCTCTCTCTATTATTTTAATATTTTCCTTTTTCCCCTCTCTCTTATTTTAATATTTTCTTTTTTCGCTCTCTCTCTTATTTTAATATTTTCCTTTTTCCCTCTCTCTTGTTTTAATATTTTTTTTCCTCTCTCTCTTATTTTAATATTTTCCTTCTTCCCTCTCTCTTATTTTAATATTTTCCTTTTTCCCTCTCCCTCTTATTTTAATATTTTCCTTCTTCCTCTCTCTTATTTTAATATTTTCCTTTTTCCCTCTCTCTTGTTTTAATATTTTTTTTCCTCTCTCTCTTATTTTAATATTTTCCTTCTTCCCTCTCTCTTATTTTAATATTTTCCTTTTTCCCTCTCCCTCTTATTTTAATATTTTCCTTCTTCCTCTCTCTTATTTTAATATTTTCCTTTTTCCCTCTCTCTTGTTTTAATATTTTTTTGCCTCTCTCTCTTATTTTAATATTTTCCTTTTTCCCTCTCTCTCTTATTTTAATATTTTCCTTTTTCCCTCTCTCTCTTATTTTAATATTTTCCTTCTTCCCTCTCTCTTATTTTAATATTTTCCTTTTTCCCTCTCTCTCTTATTTTAATATTTTCCTTTTTTCCTCTTTCTCTTATTTTAATATTTTCCTTTTTCCCTCTCTCTTGTTTTAATATTTTCCTTCTTCCCTCTCTCTTATTTTAATATTTTTTCCCCTCTCTCTATTATTTTAATATTTTCCTTTTTCCCCTCTCTCTTATTTTAATATTTTCTTTTTTCGCTCTCTCTCTTATTTTAATATTTTCCTTTTTCCCTCTCTCTTGTTTTAATATTTTTTTTCCTCTCTCTTTTATTTTAATATTTTCCTTCTTCCCTCTCTCTTATTTTAATATTTTTCTTTTTCCCTCTCCCTCTTATTTTAATATTTTCCTTCTTCCTCTCTCTTATTTTAATATTTTCCTTTTTCCCTCTCTCTTGTTTTAATATTTTTTTGCCTCTCTCTCTTATTTTAATATTTTCCTTTTTCCCTCTCCCTCTTATTTTAATATTTTCCTTTTTCCCTCTCTCTCTTATTTTAATATTTTCCTTCTTCCCTCTCTCTTATTTTAATATTTTCCTTTTTCCCTCTCCCTCTTATTTTAATATTTTCCTTTTTCCCTCTTCCTCTTATTTTAATATTTTCCTTCTTCCTCTCTCTTATTTTAATATTTTCCTTTGTCCTTCTCTCTCTCATTTTAATATTTTCTCTTTTCACTCTCTCTTTCTCCACCACTCTCTTCTTTTCATAATTTTCTTTTTTCCCTCTCTCTCTTATTTTAATATTTTCCCTCTTCCCTCTCTCTCTTATTTTAATATTTTCCTTTTTCCCTCTCCCTCTTATTTTAATATTTTCCTTCTTCCCTCTCTCTCTTATTTTAATATTTTCCTTTTTCCCTCTCCCTCTTATTTTAATATTTCCTTCTTCCTCTCTCTTATTTTAATATTTTTTTTTCTCTCTCTCTCTTATTTTAATATTTTCCTTTTTCCCTCTCTCTCTTATTTTAATATTTTTCTTTTTGCACTCTCCCTTTTATTTTAATAGTTTTTTAATTCACCCTCTCACATTTTAATATGTCTCTTTTTTCACTCTTTCTTTTTAATATTTTTCTTTTTCACTCTCTTTTTTATATTTTCTTTTTCACTTTCTCTTTTTTAATATTTTTTATTTCACTCTCTCACAATTTAATTTTTTTTTAATTCTCTCTCTTCTTTTAATATTTTTTCCTCTCTCTTTTGTTAATATTTTCTTTTTTCCCACTCTCCCTTATTTTAATATTTCTCTTTTTTCACTCTCTCTCTCCTTTTAATATTTTTCTTTCTTCCCTCTCTTATTTTAATATATTTCTTCTTTCATTCTCTCTCTTCTTTTAATATTTTTCTTTCTTCTCTCCATCCTCTTAATATTTTTCTTTCTTCTCTCTTTTATTTTAATATTTTTCTTTTTCCATCTCTCTCTTATTTTAATATTTTTCTTTCTTCCCTCTCTTATTTTAATATTTTTCTTTCTTCCCTCTCTTATTTTAATATTTTTCTTTTTTCATTCTCTCTCTCCTTTTAATATTTTTCTTTCTTCTCTCTCTTATTTTAATATTTTTCACTCTCTCTCGTTTTAATATTTTTCTTTCTTCCCTCTCTTATTTTAATATTTTTCTTTTTTCACTCTCTCTCTCTCCTTTTAATATTTTTCTTTCTTCTCTCTCTTCTTTTGATATTTTTCCCTCTCTCTTCTGTTAATATTTTCTTTTTTCCCACTCTCCCTTATTTTAATATTTCTCTTTTTTCACTCTCTCTCTCCTTTTAATATTTTTCTTTCTTCTCTCTCTTATTTTAATATTTTTCACTCTCTCTCTCGTTTTAATATTTTTCTTTCTTCCCTCTCTTATTTTAATATTTTTCTTTTTTCACTCTCTCTCTCTCCTTTTAATATTTTTCTTTCTTCTCTCTCTTATTTTAATATTTTTCACTCTCTCTCTCGTTTTAATATTTTTCTTTCTTTCCTCTCTTATTTTAATATTTTTCTTTTTTCACTCTCTCTCCTTTTTATATTTTTCTTTCTTCCCTGTCTTATTTTAATATTTTTCTTTTTTCACTCTCTCTCTTCTTTTAATATTTTCTTTTCTCTGTGTCTCTCTCTGTCGCTCTCTTATTTTAATGTTTTAGAATCACAAAGCACTGCAAAATCACTATCAAAGAACTATATGAAAAGACAGAATCCAGATCATTTGAGGACTTCCATCTATACCAACTTTGTACTCAGGTATATATATATATATATATATATATATATATAATAATAATAATAATAAATGGAGAAAAACCTTAAAGATCCATTTTGGTTATAATTTATTTCATGAATATTGTTATATTCGTCTCTTCAGACCAAAAGTCCTTAATCTGAAGAAATGAATATAACAATTATTCAAAAAATAAATTATAACCGAAATGAATCTTTAAGCAGAAGGACAGCTCATCTAAGTAAGTCTTTTGCGAGATTCAAGCTTTACATGATTACACAGAGGGGCAGGCAATTTTCCAACCTAGGCAACACAGACACACACTATGATTGCCACGTGTGTAAGAAAGATTGTAAAAGTGAAGGTGGCCAGAAGAGTCACTTAAGAGCTCAGGGCAAAGAGTTAGTGCGGATAAAAAAATGATGGAAATAATAAAATTCTGAATGAAAAAACAAAATAAGCTACTGAGTGAAGCAATGGGCTTCTTCTGCAAAGAAGTAACAATTATTATCATCTATCTATCTATCTATCTATCTCAGGCTGTTCATATCTATCTATCTATTTATCTATCTATCTAATTCTGTTCTTTATCTGTCTATCTATCTATCTATCTATCTATCTATCTATCTAATTCTGTTCTTTATCTATCTATCTATCTATCTATCTAATTCTGTTTTTTATCTATCTATCTACCTATCTATCTATCTATCTATCTAATTTCTTTTTTTTATCTATCTATCTATCTATCTATCTATCTAATTCTGTTTTTTATCTATCTATCTATCTATCTATCTATATATCTATCTAATTCTGTTTTTTATCTATCTATCTATCTATCTAATTCTGTTTTTTATTTATCTATCTATTTATCTAATTCTGTTCTTTATCTATCTATCTATCTATCTATGTATCTATGTTTTTTATCTATCTATCTATCTATCTATCTAATTCTGTTCTTTATCTATCTATCTATCTATCTATCTATGTATCTATGTTTTTTATCTATCTATCTATCTATCTATCTAATTCTGTTCTTTATCTATCTATCTATCTATCTATCTATCTATCTATCTATCTATCTATCTGTCTATCTATCTATCTGTCTATCTATCTATCTAATTCTGTTCTTTATCTATCTATCTATCTATCTATCTATCTATCTATCTATCTATCTATCTATCTATTTATCTATCTATCTGTCTATCTATCTATCTGTCTATATATCTATCTAATTCTGGTCTTTATCTATCTATCTATATTCCTACAATCTTCGAAAATTTAAATACAATGTCAATCGCCATTTTCTGTCTTCCTGATTGCTGTTCTTTTATTGTCTTTTCCTCATGAAAGCCTTGTTATTCTCTTTCGTTCCCTGTACCCATCAACACCATAGTGGCAGTACTGCCATGCTTGGTGTGAAATGGCCAAAAAAAAACTAGATCCAACCATTACACATCATATGTATCTTGATAATGTACACTAACTTTCTGCTTCCTTCTCCTTTGTACAACATCCTCATTTAGTGAAAATCTACCTTGAGTGGCTTTTGAGCCTTTTATTGGGTGAACATTTAGTAAAAAAAAAAAAAAATTGAAGAACTCAGCAGTGAGAGTCTGATTTCCTGAAATACATAAAAAACAAAATTACTTTCTTTCTGGATGCATCTGTAACTTTTCTCGTGTGATCATCTTCCTTTCTTTTTTCTTTGATAACTCTTTATCAAGAAATTTAATTAGTAATCTCCTTTTTAATTCTTCTTAATTCTTCTTCTTTGTTTTTTTTTATTTTAATTGTAATTATAATTTTTTTCATCGTTAATCTCATTAAAACATTATCATTTCAGTTGGAGGGCTTTTTAGAAAATTAATAAAAAATTTAATGTATAAAAGTTATTTCCAGAAATTGCAATTTAAATTTTTATAGAAGCTGTATCAAGATGTGTTGAAAGTTGATTATTTAAAAGGAAAATTAAAATTTTTTCCAACCAGAAAATTACTTTCAGTATTTTGATGACACAACTTGAAGCACATCATGCTATACAGGGGTTAGGGTTAGGATTTCCCTTACAAGGGGGTTCAGATTCAAACCATGCCCCAAGACAGATTTTCTTTATTAACGCTAAAACACTAACCATCAATTAAAGTTACACCACTACTAACCATGGGTATATCATACCCAATTTTTTAAATATAAAAAAAATTAAATATGAATCTTTATTTGAAATATTTTACATGCTTTGTACTTTGAGTTATCATTAATAGGAACTGAAAAACATAATTTAAGTAAGAAAATCAGGTACTGAAAATTGTAATTAAAAATAGGAAAATTTGTGCTGGTACTATATAGCCATGGTTAGTGTTCTAGGGTTAAGACTCACAAATAAACATGCAGGTAGATATAATTCATATTGCATAATAAACATAGCATCTACTTAAAAAAAGTATCACTAAAATCATGAATTGAAAGTTATCTAGAATGGCAACTCTTCTAGATCTTTTTTCATTAATGCATATGTCACCCAGAGCACTATCCTTGAATCTAAGTTGTTCTTAATTTTCAACAACAACCTTCCCAAAGGCATCGGTTCTGAACTTTATATCTATGCTGGTGACACAACTATTTATTACTGTCTTAATGGTACATCTGATCAGTCTGATAAGATCAAATTGGCAGCTGATCTATAAAAAATGACCTACATTCTGTTGTTAACCGGGGCAAGAAATGGCTTGTCATTTCATCAAACCTGCTCTCTTTTAATTGCCTTAGAGGAGCTTTTCTGCCTTCCATCAGCATGACTGATGCTAACCTTTAGGAGGAGAGTGACTCATTGCACCTTCTTGAGCTGACATGAAGTGGAAAGATTAGAATGAATTAATTGCTAGGTCTGAAGCTAGGAAAGTAGATTCATTGCATGACAAATTTTAACGACAAAATCTATCTTACTCATTTCTAAATCTACCATTTGTCCATGCTTTAAATATTGCTGTCACATCTGGTCTAGTGCTCTTGGTATATATTTAGAGATTAGAGAATCAGCAATATTATTCATCCTGAGCTGGCATCTCGGCTTCAGTCATTTTCCTACTCCCATAACATACCTTCCCTGTGTCTTTTCTATAAATAATTTCATGGTAATTCTTCTGATGAA
>OZ038494.1:20323679-20408679 GCA_964036315.1 Acanthosepion esculentum | reverse complement strand
AATACAAAATCAGTGAAAATTTTATTTGCCATTATGGCTTCTCTGAGCTATCTGAAAAGAAAAAAGATTAAATTTAAATAAATTTAGTTATAAAATTTAAAATATCACAAACACCATAGTTATAACCCTAACACAAACCCTATTCAACTTACTGTCTTCCTACTCTTGTTACACCCTATTTATATATATATATATATATATATATATATATGAAGAAATATAGTCTTAAAGTGTGCTATATTTATGGTATAAAGTGCTCAATATCAGAGATAGTGCGTGTGTAAATATAAAAGTGAAGATAGAAGTCACCACTTAGAGGCAACAGTCTGGATCTTATCAAGAACCCTGAGGCAAACAGCAGGGGCTCCAGACCATATATGGCAGCAATACTCCATGCAAGGGGCGAATGGTTGATTGCAAGACTTGGAGGATCGATCCAACAGTTTCAACGGTTAAGGGGTGGGAACGGGATGCCAGATATATATTATATATACGCTGTAGTTATTAGAAAGTGCTCAATATCAGTGACAGAGCTAACATATTCAGTTGTATGGACTTCATGGGTTTCATGCTTTTGCAATCATCAGACAAACTGGTTTATTTTTTAAAAATTGAATCTATTTATGTTAGTCTGTGTGTGATTATATTTGGTGGTGGCCGGGGGAGGAAAAATTCCCCTCTGTGTCTGTTTTGGGATGGCACTCATACACGCGCAGACATGCATACAGATGTATGCATTATTACATTATAGTTCACAGAAACGCACGCATATAAACAATGCGAGATTAGACACAGTATATATATAGAAAGAGAGAGAGAGAAACATAGACATTTATTTGCAAACATTGAACTGGCTTCTTAGACAATTTGGAATGGAAAGATTCTTGTTTTGCAAATTATTTTTTAATTTTAAGACTTTCCAGATTTCTTGAAATAGGAATTGGAAAAACAGTTTCTTTGCCACCACAGATTCTGGTATTCACAATACAAACACATAAAATAGAAGCAGAGCTTATCATTTGGCTGGCATATGTATGATTTCTTTATGTAAGTAAACAATGAAGACAGTATTTGAACTTATCATTAGATGTGTTTTTTATGTTAATATGGCATCATATATATTTAGAAAAGTATGAAATACTGGAAAATTTCTTATGACGTGTTTCATCCGTTAGGATTTCATCAGACTGGGCTTTGTTGATGTTGGCACATCTACACATGCACATGTAACAAGAGACACAGGTATTTTCAAAATTTTTTTGAAAGAATTCTTTGTTTCAATCTCACCAAATTCATCTGTATTCTTTTTCTTTTTATCTCCATCACCTTTTTTTCCTGACTATCCGACACTGTGACAATATAAAATCTACCAAGAATGGTTATATATATATTGTAAGAGCCTTATTATTGTCACAGTGTGGGATAGTCAGGGAAAAAAGGTGATGGGGAGAAAAAGAAAAAGAAAACAGATACAGATGAGTTTGGCTCGATTGAAACAAAAAATATTCTTTCAAAAAAATTTTGAAACTACCTGCGTCTCTCATTTTGTGTGCATATGCAGATGGGGCAACATCAACAAAGCCCAGTTCGATGAAATGCTAACAAGAAATTTTTCAGTTTGTTGTATTTTTCTAAATATCTTAATAGTATATCATAATGAGAGGCCACGTATACTTTCTTGATATGTATATAATATCTGGATAAAATAAATGAAACAAAATTGGGTGTTTTTTTATGAAAGTATTTATTTCTGTGATTTTGTATATATTTATTTATTTAATATTTCAGACCACCTAGGTCTTTCCTCAGAAATCAAAATTTTGATTCCTGAGGAAAGACCTAGGTGGTCTGAAATATTAAATAAATAAATATATACAAAAACACAGAAATAAATACTTTCATAAAAAAACACCCAATTTTGTTTCATTTATTTTATCCAGATATTATATTAATAGTATATCAGATATATATGACAAAGTAAAACTGTCAGCTGATCTTTAAATGAGCTTCAATCAGTTGTTAACTGGGGCAAGAAATGGCCTGTAAATTTTAATAAAATCTGTTGCCTTTTAGTCATGTTAGAGACCCAATTTTTATCCTTCATGATCATGTTTGGTCTGATAATAGGATTCTTAACTTAGTGTGCTTTAATAGAAAGTTTCAGCACAAGTTTTACTCACAACTGGATATTAATGCTGGTTTTAAATAAAGAGTTGTCTTCCAAGATAATTTGCCAAACAATTACTTCTAAATTTTGTATTATATTATGCAAAGCTTTTAGAGGCTGCTTTCAAAAGTCCAGTGCCACTACATCTTGGATTTTGGTATTTTGGGGGATTACTTCTGAAATCCCAACATATTAACAAAGAGAGCAGGATTAGGCTTAAGGAAGCTTTATTCTCCCTAGAATAATTGATACTAGTGTATTGACTATTTATAGTCCTCTACAAATGAAAAACTTCTCCAAAGGGAGTTAATCATAAAACAAGGGAGATTACTCCCGATTACTTTACTACAACCATTAACATCCTTTTGGCTATATAAATAAGTAAGGCGAGTCAAAAATAAATTTTAGAAGTATAAAACAAATTCTTAGATGAAATTCGCTTTGGAGTAATTTAATAGTAATAGGAAAACATGACAGACAGAAAATCTCTGAGATGAACAGACAATATGGTTTCCACATTGCCCAGTCTACTGCTGATGTGCTTAAGACCATAACCGAATATGTATATCAAGCTCAAGCTTCAAGATAATAACAGCAAAGCTCAAAGTGTGGCTTTAGATATATCAAAGACATTTAACAGGGTTTAGCATACTGGCCTTCTATGTAAGCTTCAGGAATATGGTATTGAGGTCATGTTCTTTTACATCTGCTAACTCCAGCTTAGTTTTAGTATATAAGCAGAGTTAGCAGACTTTTCAAACGAATCAACTGATATTGACTTTTCTGGTAGCTCTTTCACCAAAACAACCTCTTAAATTGATGTATTCTCTATCATGATTCATTGATTGGATAACAGTTCCTTTTCCTTCTCTCATATTAAAGGAGATGAAAAAACTGAAATTTTAGGGCATAACTGGTGTAATAACAAAAGAGAGCAAGAGTAAGCTTAAGGAAGCTTTATTCTGCTTAAAATAATTGATACAAGCGTAATGATTATTTATAGTCCTCTACAAAAGAAAGAGTTCTCCAAAGGGAGGTAATCATAAAACAAGGGAGATTACTCTATTGTAACCAGTAACATCCTTTAGGCTATATAAATAAGTAAGGCAAGTCAAAAATAAATTTTAGGAGTATAAAACAAATTCTTAGATGAAATTTACTTTGGAGTAATTTAATAGTAATAGGAAAACATGATAGAAAATTTCTGAGATGGACTGACAATATGGTTTCCGTTTACAGTGAGACGATCCTGAGAAAATTAGAAGTCCTACCAGGATTTATTACTGGCAGCTACAATCTTAACAACATAAGACAAGCAGATGACACAGTATCGATAGCTGACATGGTAATGAAACTACAAGAACTCCTACGGAAGTTTGTATAGGAAAACGAAAAGAAAAGACCAAATATCAATTGTAAGAAGATAGATTATATGCTTGTCAGTAAAAGGGACCCTAACCCTAACCCTTAGTCCAAGATACGAATTACCTATTGGAGACACCAAAATCGAGCAGGTTCGAAAATTTAAATATCTCGAGGATGTGTTTTAACAGCGGGTCGAAAATGCATCATCAATATCTGAAGACGCAACGGGATAGCAAAAGATCCCTTCTGAAAGCTAAACAAAGTATTAAGAAACACGAAAGTTTCTTTAAAACAAAGAAAAGACTATTGAACTGTTATGTAATATCAGCGTAATAACAAAAGAGAGCAAGAGTAAGCTTAAGGAAGCTTTATTCTGCTTAGAATAATTGATACAAGCGTAGTGACTATTTATAGTCCTCTACAAAAGAAAGAGTTCTCCAAAGGGAGGCAATCATAAAACAAGGGAGATTACTACCGGTTACTTTATTACAATCAGTCCTCCTATACTGCAGAGAATATTGGACAGTCTCCTCATAGATGAAAGGGACTTGAGATAACAGAAATTTAGTTCTACAGAAGGATGCTGAGAAGACAATGGAATAAACATGTGAGCAACGAGGTATTTTTAAGGATAATTGAAACAAAAAGAAAACACTAGTACTTAGAATCAGAATGCGACAAATGAAATTTCTCGGGAACATAATGAGGAAAGAGGGCTTGGAGAATATGACACTCAAAGAACATATTGAAGGCAAGAGAGACAGAGGAAAGTAGCGAATAAACTACCTTCCGAGCATGTGTAAATGGTTGGCGGAACAGGGATTAGGAGAGATAGCCAAAAAAATAACTTACTAAGAGCCAGAAAGTAGAAAACCACGTTCGTCTACATCCTGAAGAAACATGGCACATAGAAGAAGTACTACTACTACTATTAGTTATTGTTTTTGTGACTACCTGGAGTCAAAATCAAAAGTGTAATGACTATTTATAGTCCTCTACAAAAGAAAGGGTTCTCCAAAGGGAGGTAATCATAAAACAAGGGAGATTACTACTGATTACTTTATCACACCCAGTGCCACTAAATTTTGAATTTTGTAATTTCAAACATTTTGAGACTAATTATGAAATTCCAGTAATTACTACTATTGGAATTTTGCTATTCAAACCTTTTGGGCATAAATATGAAATCACTGTTTTAAATTACCCTACATGAGAATGCTGGTAATTCCAAATTTTTAATTTAGCTGCTTGTGAATATGAGGGAAATCTCTAACGTGCCAGTGCTGCTATGTTTGAATTTTTTTATTAAAAACATTTGGAGATTACTTTTGGATGTCCAGTGATAATAGATTTTTAATTTTGCTTCTTGAAACTTTTGTGGCATCTTTTTAGAATAACTTAGGCTAACTTGGGTTAATCATGATTAAGGAGAAGAGTGTTTGTTCAGAATTTGCTTTCAAATGTAATCCAGCTTAGTGTTTCTAATCCTATATCATAGCCTTAATCACAGGAGCTAATCACACTAAAATCAGAGGAGAAAACCTTGATTAAAAAAATAGAATTCTGACTAAAAGATACTTGAGGGTCTAATCAACTCCATATTGGTTAAGAATCTCACTTTACAGGGTCTTCCTTCAAATAAAAAATATGGTTTTCACTTCTCTAGATCAACAGTGGATCTGTTGACGATGATTGCTGAAATGATCTGTCAAGCTTTAGATAAAAAATGGTGAGAAGCTTGAGCTGTTACTTTAGATATCTTGAAGATGTATATATATATATATATATATATATATATGTACCCAATGCGATGAGAATGAAAGTAATATATAAATTCCAACGTTCGCAGCGTTAATTCAAAGAGGGCTCGATACCAATAGAGCGATAATTATTTATTTATTATAATTTTATCATATAGACAAAACCATTTTACTCACTACAAAGATTCAGTGCATTTCAACTGCATTTCGACGGGTGAGAGTCGAAAATGGTTATGAACAATCCTGCTTGTAGGCAAGCTGTATGTGAAATGTCACTTCCTTTTTTCCATTTGTTCAAGAAGAAAAATATATACATAAAAAAAAATAGGTGTTGGAGTGAAACAATAGTGCTTGTTGATAGCAGTTTGGTGATGAATGGACCAGGTGTTTAATGTTGATTGGTCTGTGGAAACTTTTTCGCTGATAAACATCGGTCAAGAGTTTAGGCACATCATCTCACAAGCGTCCTAAGATTGAGAGGTAGGGGAGGGAAGATAGAGATAGGGGATAATATTGCATTTGAGTAGGTAAAAATTGTAGAGTTAGCTTTAGTAGTAATTGGGAATGTTATTTTTTGGTTTTTCTATAAGATTTCTAAAGTTGAATTGCATTTATTTATGTTGGGGTTATCACTATTAATTTTGTAATCAATGAACGTGTTTTGTGGATTAAAATTTAGAAGTGGTGATCTCCTCTAAGAAAAATAAGGAATGTTAATGAAACCTTTTATAATTAACTTTTTGAAATATTCCTGGACCGTAGAGCGTGTAGAATAAGTATGGGTTTAAAACAATTTAGTTGAAATTATTATCAGTAATATATATGAAAAAAATAAAAATAGGATCATAATTATATTAGTGGAGAGGTACATAAGGCTTGCCTAGAAGCAGGATTGTTCATAACCATTTTCGACTCTCACCTGTTGAAGTGCAGTTGAAATGCACTGAAACCAAGTTGCATCTTTGTAGTGAGTAAAATGGTTTTGTCTATATGATAAAATTATAATAAATATATATATATATATATATATATATATATATATATATATATATATATGTAATTATTTCTTTTTTTGTTTTTAAGCGTTTCACCCCAAGCAAGCCTGGAAGCCACTGGAACGCAAGGGGTTACAGAGAGTTGAAGCTAGAGCAAATAGGAGTGATAGAGGAAAGGATGAAGAGAAGGATGAGAGATAGATCAAGGCATCTTGAAACGTCGATTGACATTACATTTGAATAGTTAGAGATTATAGCTATCAAGGAAACAGGAAGAGGGTAGGGAGTTCCACAGGTGTGAGGTATGAGACATGAAGTTATTGGAGTAGAAGAGACGGCTACATTTAACAGTTTCGACAGTGAAAGGGTGAGAGCGAGATGTCAGCCTAGTAGAACACTTGAATTCATGATTTGGGGAACCAGCGAAAGCAGCTCCTCGAAGCAGTTACCGTGAAAGTATTTGTAAAAAAGACAGAGGGAGGCAACAGCATGTCTGTGAGAGAGCAACTGCAGATGAGATGCCAGATGAGGGCCATTTACGTTGCGTATCCATCTCTGGATCTTATCAAGAACCTTGAGACAAACATAAGGGGCAGCAGATCATATATGGCAGAAATACTCAATGCAAGGGTGAATGATTTGTAGATTTGAAGGATCGACTCCAGCGAGAAAAATTACCTGGCACAGCACAGGGAGCCAACTTTTCTTGCGGTGCACGAAGCTATTGACTCAATGTATTTGTTCCATCTCAGGTCAGCAGTCAATGTGAGGCCGAGTAGTCGCAAAGAGGAGCTCTTTAGAATTCGAGCGTCAGACATTCTAATGGGGGGCTGGGATGGTTGTCTTTGGTGAGTAATAGAGAGCAGTTTAATATGGATATAGACCAACATGCCAAATATATATATATATATATATGGCATGTTGATCTACTTCACAAATTGAAGAATTATGGTGTTTCTGGTTGATTTTTTATTTGGTTCAGTCTTTCTTATCAAATCGAGTAAAGAAAATTGTCTTGATCTTTCTGCATTAATGTGGGTGTCAACCAAAACTCTATTCTTGAATTTATTTTGTTCTTTATTTTTACCAATTTATCAACGTCATAAGTTCTTGACTCACTATCCATGCTGATAATGCAACTCTTTACACCTGTCTTAATAGTAAGTCTAATAGGTTGGATGAAATCAAATTAGCAGCCGATCTCGAAATGACATTTTAATCTGTTGTTAAATGGGGCAAGAAATGACTTTTTAATTTCATAACAGTTGTTCTGTATCTGTCTATATAGACAGATACAGAACAACTGTTATGAAAATATTCATAGAAAAAGCACAGGGAAGCTGTTATGATGGTTGGAAAAATAACTGAAGCTGAGATGCCAGGTTAGGTTCAATAACATTGCAGATTCTACTTTGTAGTTCATCAAGAATCTCTAAATACATAGCAGAAGTAGTAGACCAGATGTGGAAAAAATTATTCGATGCACAGACAAATGGTAGAATTGTCAGTGGGAAACACGGAGCCAAGAAGGTGCAGTGAGTTGCTCCTCTGGAGGTTAGCATCGGCCATGCTGATGGAAGAAAAAAAAAGGTTCTTTAAGATGATTAATAGATAGCAGTTTCATTTTGGAGGAATTGAAATTAAAAAGTCATTTCTTGCCCCATTTAACAACAGATTAAAATGTCATATTGTGAATATGACAATGAAGATGTGGATAACAGTCAAAATAATGTAAATAGTGTAAGATGAGGTAGTTTTATTACTTACATTATTTACATTATTTTGACTGTTATCCTCATCTTCATTGCATATTCACAATATTTCGGTCATTGTACACTTCGGCCTTCTTCAGGTGATTTGAATTCAAACTGAACCCTTTATTTCATCCACCGGAGTAGATTATTCTAGTTCCATGTACCATGGCTTTTCCAGATGTCTCAGTTATTTCCCTTTAACTCAACTCTCCAGGTTTTTGTTCATTGATGTAGCCAGGTATTGAACTCACAACTTTTGGGGTCTAGTCTTTATCCACTAGGTCATGTGTGTATGAATTTTTGGGACTTATAAACTTAATATCTCAGCAATTGTTTTTTTTACCGGAGCTTATATTGCAACTTTTTTTGTTAATCATTGCTTTTCTCTAGCACTCCTTATTACTGGTTTCCATATTGTATTCATTTCTATGCTTGATCGGCTCAGGAGTATTTTGTAGCCTAGCATATGTGCTGATTTTCTTAAGGTTTCGTATTTTCCAGTGATGTTCTCTGTCTATTATTTCAACCTCATCTGGTGAGGTTTACTCTTTGGTATCTGCATGAATTTAAGTGTAGTACTAGATTGGCAGTTAGGTCTCATAATTTTTACTGTTGAAATTACTACTTGTAACTGTATGTTCTATGCTAATAGTTTCTTCTTTAACACTTTTTACTTGTGAAACTCTCTTCCGACTTCTTGCCTTACTGTCAACTATGATCTTCAAAAGTTTAAATTCAATGCCAATCATTATCTTATGTTTTTTTTAAATTACTGTACTCTTATTGTCTTCTCTGTTTCTTTCACTCTCAGTAAACCCTTGCATCTTAGGGGCTTCATCACCTTGCTTTGGGTGAAATGAATGAAAGAAAAAAAACAGCTTTTGACAGTTGATATTGTTTTGAAAGAAAACCTAGCAACTGGTTGATGGTTGGTGATTTGATTTTGCCCCTTGATTCAAATTCTCAGTATTGAGGGAAGCCAGCTAACTATGGGAGCTAACAATAACCCCTAACTTTGATTTTCCCTTCCTTCGTTGCCAATCTTGACTGCTTGCATGGTGGGCGAGGTTTTATAAGTTTGGATGCTAATTGGCAGTGAAAGCAGATGAAGAAAATGAAGAAGAAAGTGTTTTGTTATCAGCAGTATTTTATGATGAGTTCAATTGTAAGAGGTTTAGGGTTAGGGTAGATGGTCATTTGGTATCATGTCTGTTGGGAAGAATGAATTGAAAGAATGAAAGGTGTATAGAAAGAACGGAGGAAGAATAATAATTCAATGCACGGACAAATGGTAGATTTATAAATGTGCAAGATGGATTCTGACAAGAAAAATTGTCTAGAATGGTAATTGATTCAACTGAATCAAAATAATCATTCCACTTCATGTCAGTGGAAAATGTGAGTCAAGGATGTTGTTCTACTGGAGGTTAGCATCAGCTGTATTTAGTAATTGAATGACAAAATGAAAAAAAAACTTTGTTTCATTTCTCATCTCTTAAAAGGAGCTCTTCAGAATAATAATGGTTTTATTGATAGAGTCTTATATAGAGAGTTGTTAGTGAAGGAGAAATATAAATAAAAATTAGCATGCCTGTGCCATCAAAAATAATGGCAATTGTTAAAATATTTTAATAGTGAGATGCAAAGAAATAAAAACCTTGAAACAATGTATTGAGATTCAATTATTCTTCTTTATATGCTGTGTCCCCTCAGGATGTAGGCGATCATGGCCCTCCACAAATTCCTGTCCCCTGTAGCTCTTAATAAATTTTGTCTTTCTGCTATTTCTCCTAAACTCTGTTCTGCCATCCATTTACTCAAGCTCATCAAGTATGTTATGCGTTGTTTTTCTCTGTCCCTCTACTATCTGTCCTGTGAGTATCAGATTTTCTAAGCCTTCCTTCCTCATTATGTGCCCCAGAAATTTTAACTGTCTCTTCCTGATATTAAGTATGTCATTTAGTTTTTTTGAAAAACTGTTGGAAAGAATGCCAAGAATTTGTAAAGCAGTAATTAAAGTAGGTAGTGGTTTTATTGACAAAAACAAAATATGATGCTGTTGTATCATATATTTTTTGTAAAAACGTAATTAAAATAGGTGGTGGTTTTATTGAGTAAAAATAATATGATGTTGTTGTATGATATATTTTTGTAAAGACGTAATTAAGACATGGTGGTTTTATTGACAAAATAAAATATGATGCTGTTGTATTTTTTTTGTAAAGACATTATTAAGACAGGTGGTGGTTTTATTGAAATAAATAAAATATGATGCTGTTGTATGATATATTTTTTATAAAGTCATAATTAAGACAGATGGTGGTTTTATTGAAAAAACAAAATATGATACTGTTGTATGATATGTTTTTTGTAAAGATGTAATTAAGACAGATGGTGCTTTTATTGACAAAACAAAATATGATGCTGTTGTATGATATGCTTTTTGTAAAGATCTAATTAAGACAGGTGGTGGTTTTATTGAAATAAACAACATATGATGCTGTTGTATGATATAATTTTTGTAAAGACATTATTAAGACAGATGGTGGTTTTATTGACAAAACAAAATCTGATGCTGTTATATGATATATTTTTTGTAAAGACGTAATTAAGACAGGTGGTGGTTTTATTATCAAAATCAAAATATGATGCTGTTGTGTGATATATTTTTAAGCGATTATTTCTTGTCAAAATAAAAGGAAATACACTGTAGCTAGTGAAATTTTATCTTTTATTTTAAAAAAATATACAAATATTTTATTTAAAGTTTTTTTTAAGGAAATGCAGGCTGCTGCCAAACTTTTTGCCAGTAGTGTATTGTAATCTAGATTAATTTGGCATAACTGTGGAGTTTGTAATGAAAAGAGAACTAACAAAGAAAGAGCTTGCATAGACGCATAAAAAAATGAATAAAATGAAATAGAATTAAAGGAATTACAAGTGAATTAAAATGGCTTGTTCGTTTTAGTGCTTCCAAAATAAAACTGCTCACGTTTAATCATCTGAGAGAACCTTTTTGTCTTCCATCAGTATGGCTGATGCTAACCTCCAGTAGAGTGACTCATTGTATCTCCACAAGCTAATGTTTTCCACTGACATGAAGTGGAAAGATTATATTGAATCAATTTCTAGGTCTGCTACTGAGAAATTTGCTTCACTGTGACGTGTATGACAATTTTTATTGCCAGAAACTTTCTTGCACATTTATAAGTCGACAACTTATCCATGTATTGAATATTGCTTCTACGTACGGTCCTGCTATAAATTTAATGATTCTTGATAAAATCCAAAGAAGAATCTGCAATGTAATTGGTCATGGCCTGGCATCTCAGCTTCAGTCACTTTTCCATCACCTTAATGTGGCTTCTCTCTGCCTTTTCTATAAATACTTTCATAGTAATTCTTCTTTTCTCTTTGGTACTTAGATTTTATGAATTTAAATGCAGTACTAGATCAGCACATTGTTACGGTTGAAATTGCTAGATGCAACCATAAATTCTATGCTAACAGTTTCTTTTCTCGCACTTATCATTTGTGAAACTGTTCCGGCTTCTTGCTTCCCAATCAACTTTGGTCTTCAAAATTTTAATTGCAGTGACAATCATTATCTTCTAAAGTCTTCTTTTACTGCTTTTCTCTCCTCAATAATGTTTTCCTTTTTTTTCTTATATTCTCTCACACTTCTTGTGCCTTAGTGGCTTTATTGCCTTGCTTGAGGGTGAAATGATTAAAAAAGTGAAATGGAATAAGTAATATATATATATATATATATATATATACACACATATATATATACATATATATATATATGTATATATATGTATATATATATATATATGCATATATATATATATGTATATATATATGTATATATATATATATGTATACATATATATATGTATATATATATGTATATATATGTAAATATATATATATGTATAAATATATGTAAATATATATATATATATATATATATATATATATATATATATATATATATATATATATATACACACATTTCAATGAATACAACAGACAAGGTGCTTTTATTTAGTTTTTTTATACAATTTCTCATGCAATCTAATAATTTTTTTCTTTCCAGATGATAAATTATATAAAAAGTGTCCGAACGTTCTTTTTATCCGAGCGCTTTTGGCTATACATTTAGCCATTTTCAAGGATTAAATATTTTAACTGTTAAATAAGAAATAGTTTGTATTTATGTTTTATAAAATGATTCATTTTTTAAAACACAGTCAAGATGTGTCTATGTTCAAAGTTAATATTATTAAGTGTTGTTTTTTTGTTTTTATTAATAAGGCTTCCATTATTTTTAGCCTTTTTGGCATGTAGATGATGCTATTATATTAGTGTTGTCAACAAGTATGTTCTGAATAGTGTCCAGTAGGTCTCCATGAGTATTTAAATGAGATCTAATTGAGCTATTATCTGAAAGGTGTAGAGTGAGTCTGCGTGTCAAATATGTTGTAGTGTGGCCTATATAATTATTTACATTCAGACAGTTTTTATATAATTTATCATCCAAAAAGAAAAAATTATTAGATTGAATGAGAAATTGTGTAAAAAACTAAATAAAAGCACCTTGTTTGTCATATTCAATGAAATGTGCATGAAAGAAGGATTGCTGCCTAAATACACATATACACACACACACACACATATATATATATATATATATATCGCGAACAAGCGATTTCCGGTAAATGGCGGCCATTATAGACTACCAACAATAAGCTATATAAACAAATTTTTACTACGTTAACCAAAAACACCGATCAAAATAAAAGAATAAATAAATAAATATATAAGATAAAAAATAAAAATAAAAATAAAAAAACAAACAAAAAAACAAGCAAAATAATTTGACATAAATAAATAAACAAATAAGCGACTTCCGGTAAAAGTAACCGCCAAAATATACTACCCATAATGCACCACTGACCCTTATATAAACAGCCGAGAAAAATAACAGCACTAGTCGCCTGACGATTGCACTAGCATGAAACAGACTGTCGCCTCTAAGTGCTGACTTCCATGTCCACTTTTATATTTACACACGCTCTATCTCTGATATTGAGCACTTTATCCCATAAATATAGCACACTTTAAGACTATATTTCTGCATATATATATATATATATATATATATATATATATATATATATATATGCATATATGTATATATAATTATTTATTTTAGGATATTAAAGCAAAAACATGTTAAAAATCGCTAAACAATTACAATTGTGTTTCAACACTACAAATGTGTCTCCTCAGGTGATCATTTATAATGACATAATTGTATATGTGTAGCAATTTTTAACACGTTTTTGCTTTAATATCCTAAAATAAATAATATTTAGCTATACTCTGTATTGAGCCATCTTTTAAATTAAATGTTACAGACTGTGGAATTATACTCCATTTGTTCTCATTTTACCTGAATATACATACATACATATATATATATATATATGTTAAAATGGAAAAACATGTAGAAACATAAGTAAAAGAAAAGAATATAATTAGGAAACTGGAAAACAGGAAATTTTGTTGAGTAGAAAAAAAAAATGAGGAAAGGAAATAAAAAAATAAATAATACCTAACAAAAAAGGCAAAAATGCAAGCATTTATAAAAAAAAGAATTAAAAAAATTAGATGCAATGTCAGAGAGAAAAAAGTGAAAATAAAGCACTAAATTTTTAGCCATCTAAATTGGTATTAGGACTCAAATAGGCAGTTTCATAGCCTCCACCCCAAACACCCTATGGTTATTCAGAATCAGGTCCAGTTAGTCTCTTCCCCAAAATTTACCCAAAGACTTCCTCTTATCAATGGCTGGCTGACTGGGAGCCAGTGCTGTCAAGCAAATTTTGACAGTGACTTCAAAAAAGAGCGAAGTGCCACACAGAAATAAACTACATTTTCATTACTCTCATTATGATAGTGCTGTAGGCTAATGCCAAGATCAATTAGTGAAGACAATATCAAGATAATAAAAGGTAATAAGAAGCCACATACACATATCAGGTATACACAAGTTGGTATATAAATGAATGCGTCAATGTATATATATATATATATATATATATATATATATATATATATATATATATATATATATATATATATATATATATATATATATATATATATATATATATATATATACAAAGTTTATTGAATTAGTGAAATAATTTAACCACCTTTGCCGTCATTGTCATAAAGTTTACATAAAATAAAATAAAATAAAATAATATTTACTTATACTCGATAAGAATAAATAATTTTAAATACTGTAAGTAATCCTAATACATTTACTTGGTTTTTAACTAGAAGTATAGTATATTAAATATTAAAAATAATTTTTTAGAAAGGTGGATAAAACATATTCTAACCTTAACAGTCCCTCAAAATCTTTAAATATACAAATAGAAAAAATACCATAAGAATTTTTGCCGTTAGAAAAAAACCCAGATGACATGAATTTAGCGGATGTCAGAATTTGTTAAAAGATACATCCCTACCCATCCCTAAACATAACCCCGCTTTCAAATGTAACTATTAACTGAGACAACGAAAATTAAAAATTGAACCCTCTACCACCCCTTGTCTAGATGAATGGATTTATCGGTAACCTTGGAAACCCTCAAACTATGAATCTTTCCTGTGCCGTTAACAACCGTAAATTTTAAAAAGTAAGTTACTCCAAAATTCGCTTGATGAGGAAATGGAACTAATGTCTTTGGTTTAATAACAAAATTAAATTCAGGGGCTTTAGCTTCCATTTCTGAAACATGGTTATCACTGTGTAGCGGTAAAACCATATTTTAAATCTATTAATTTATAATATTAATGCTCTGTAAATTTAAATTTACATAGAGCACTATTGTGTAAAAATAAAAATATCTATAAGAACACCGGATTTTATATCTTACTGTTCTTTCCTTTTTATTTATGTATATATATATATATATATATATATATATATATATATATATATATATATATATATATAAATGAACATTGAAGTCAACACTTAGAGGCTACAGTCTGTTTCATGCTAGACGCAATCATCAGGCCACGAGTGTTTTTTTTTTCTCGGCTATTTATATATATCAGTGGTGCATTGTGGGTAGTCTATTTTGGTGGTTATTTTGCCGGAAGTCATTTATTTGTTTATTTATTTATTTATTTGGGTTAAATTATTTTGCTGGGTTTTATTTATTTTTTTATTTTTTATTTTTATTTCTTATCTTATATATTTATTTATTTATTTTAATTTTAATCGGTGTTTTATTAATGTAGTAAAAATTTGTTTATATCCCTTATTTAATAGTTTAGTTTTGGTTTGGGAAGATAATTAAAGCTATTTATTCAATTTTGGGGTTGATTGCTATAGTTTATTCTAACTATTGTTTTGGCAGGAGCAGTATTTAATTTGTTTATTACTTCATTTATTTATTTGGATTGATCATCTTTACTTGTTTTTTCTAACAGTTAATTTATCTTTATATATATATATATATATATATATATATATATATATATATATGTATGTTCCAGACAGACTTAAGCACAAAGTAACCTATACAGATAGAATTGATATATAATCCCATAAGTCAAGTCCCACCCACATTTCTCACCTACACAAGACAGATATGCTTGCAGAGTGTTGAAGTCTCACACATACACACACACTCACACAAATATATACACATACACACATTACACACACTCCCCCAAAACTAAAAGATAACATACACTTAACACCTACATTCTCTTCCCAGCAACCAATAAAACTGTCAAAATGACCAAGGAAGGAATTCTGAGACAGGAATCTCCCAGCCTCTCCCTTAAAAAACAACATGAAAGAGGTGTTTAACTAATACAAGAACTGACCAAAATTAAGGATAAAAAACAAATAAAAACTACAGATAAAGTTCACTTTCTTCAGAGAGAGTCATTCCCTCCTGTAGTTGACTGCTACCAACAAGCAAGGATTTTTCTTTCTCCTAATGATGGCCATACAGGCTGAAACTAGTTGAGGAACCTAATTGATAAAATAAAACAAAAAAATATCAATATATAAAAAAATAAATAATAGGTAACAAAAAAGGCAATAATGCAAGCATTTATAAAAAAAGAATTAAAATTACAGTGTGTCTGAAAATTTTAATTTTTTAATATTTTTTATAATTAAATATATATATATATATATATATATATATATATAATGTGCATGTGGCTAGTGAAGCCTGTGGGTTTTGGCAGAAGACCATTCTTCTTTGTGGACTGGAGCTACATAATTGCAAACAAAGAGTATCCTGGGTATGATGATAAATTACATCCGGCAACAAGATTGGGAGATTGGTAGTTCGGAGGAGTGTGGAACCACCTCTTAATTGCTGGTGTTCCCAAATCCACTCAGACCTAGGGTGGTAGCAACTATTAGGGTCCCATCTATGCACAAATAGTTAACCCACAAACTGGGGTCAAAACACTATGAAAGTGAAAACATAGGATTTAATACCAGCAATCTATTTTGGAAAAAAAATATTACCAGCAATAAAAATTTTGTCGACATTAAATAACCCATTGAGGTTGATATGCCATAAAACAAAACAAAGCAAGCCAAATAAAGAAGTGTACCAAATAACAGAAGCCGCATCACTTGAGGACTACCAGCAGCAGCAAGAACTAAAATGGATAGCACATGTAACTTGAAGAGAAACTAATAACATAATCAAGATGTTGATGTTCCACACCAATTCAAACAAAAGGCTAGGAAGGAAACTCCTATCAATACTAGAAAGACCAATAAGAGTGAATGGAATAAAAAATTGTTTTAAGAGAAAGATATTATAAATTTTAAATGACAACAGTACCGGCTGCTTGGTCAATGAATGCCAAATATTTCCTTGTAGGGAAACAGCTAATATTACCATTAACATATAAGGTATATATATATATATATATATATATATATATATATATATATATATATATATATATATATATATATATATTTGAATAAATTGTGTGAGGTACAAAACTTACAAATAGCTAGAAAGACATAAAATTTATTACTAATGACACATTTATATATATATATATATATATATATATATATATATATATATATATATATATGTATTTATATATATATATTTATATATATATATATATATATATATATATATATACATATATATATATATATATATATATATATATATATATATATATATATACATATATATATATATATATATATTTCTTGGACATACAGGCCAGTAAATGTCGTTAATACTGTTTATTATAAACAGAGCATTTACTTAAATATTTGTATCTATAAAAAGAACGTATAAACATAAAAAATGTCTTTATATATATATATATATATATATATATATATATATATATATATATATATATATATATATCTTAAAAAGAAGAGAGGTACTGCAAACTTTTAAAAAAAAAAATATTATCCTTTATTTTTCAAAATTATGAAAAATAAAGGATAATATTTTTAAAAAAAATCCACATTACAACCAAAAAAGATTGCGGTACCTCTTCTTTTTAATATACACACTTTTCTCTCGTTGGAACCATTATAACCTCTTCATTTTATATATATATATATATATATATATATATATATATATATATATATATATATATATATATATATATATATACATATATATATATATGTGTGTGTGTGTGTGTGTGTGTGTGTGTGTGTATATGTATATATATAAATTAGATAACAGAGAAATCCAAAATGACCTCATGAGTATAGACTATTTTTACCAGCATCAATATGTCAGCTTTTTGAGTTGAATAAAGCCGACATATTGATGCTGGTAGAAATAGTCTATACTCATGAGGCAATTTTGGATTTCTCTGTTATGTAATTTATGTTTGGTCATAATAAATACATTGAGCTCTTTTTGTGGATCAGTTTTAATATTTTATATTATTACGATCCAGTTGGATTATATATCACCGAATTTATTACCTGTAGTATATATATATATATATATATATATATATAGTAGAAGTAACAAATCCGCTGGTATATATCCCAAGTAGATCTTAGTAATATAAAATATTAAAAGTTATCCACAAAAAGAGCCCAATGTATTACAGAGCAAATGATTCATAACCAAAAAAATCCCAAATCACCTCATATGGGGAATAGTCTATTTCGGCAAACAAAACAACCATTGTCTGTCTCAGTAACCCTGGCATAGACTGAGTTCATCTCAGCAACTTAACTTAAAAAGAAAAAAATGGTCGGAAAACTAATACAGTCAGACGAAAGGAACAATATATACAACATATATATATATATATATATATAATACGGATAAAACAACTGAAAAGTTGCAAATTAAAAGAAAAAATTGGGTGCTTTTTTGTGAAAGTATTTATTTATATGTTTTTATATATTTGATATTTCAGACCACCTCGGTCCTTCCTCAGAAATTAATTGAATAACTGTATCTGGGAGTTTGTTTACAATTAGTGTTCGTTGCGGGACGCGGACGTCACGTGATGTGGGATGCAACTGTGTTTGAATTTTTTAACGTAAATCTAATGATAGTATTTTAGATGTTGTTTAAAAAGGTTTTTTTAACTGTATCTAAAAAAAATTTTTAACTATTGAAATATTTATACAGATTTAAAATACCCAAGTCTTTGTTTAACCCTAGTTTATATGTGTCTAATTTTAAAATCCAGTATTTCTCTTTCTTTCTTCATGTGTATGTTGAGCTAAAACCCGAGTCTATCAATAAACATTTACAGTTGTCTAATGAGTGTCCTGATTGATTAAAGTGTTCAGCTATGGGGGAATAAGGATTGTTTTGACGCATGGTTAGTTTGCCGTTGTTGAAACGAAATCTAAAACTAGTTTCAGATTCGCCAATATATCCACTATTAGGACATATTGTGCAGAATAAGTAGTAAATTATATTATGGCTATCACAGGAGAGGTGAGGTGGATGTATTTTGATTTTGGAGTTGGGTGCAGAAACTACACTATCGGTTATTAGGTGTTTGCAAACTCGACAACGAGTTTTATTACATTTATAATTTCCTGTTTGGTTTGTATTATTTAGATATTTGGTAGAGGTGAGGATAGCTGATAAGTTAGGTGTTTGTTTTTTTGCGTTGATGGGTGGTTTAGAGAAAATGTCTTTGAAAAAAAGCTTGGTATCCTTGGAAACCCTCAATTATGAATCTTTGCCGTGCCTTTGGAATCGTAAATTAAAAAAATTAAGTTACTCCAAAATTCGCTTGACGAGGAAATGGAACTAATGTCTTTAATTCAATAACAAAATTGAATTCAAGGGCTTTGGCTTCCATTTTTGAAACATGGTTATCACTGTGTAGCAAAAAAACATTTGAAATCAATTAATTTATAATATATATATATATATATATATATATATATATATATATATATGGGAGAAAATCATATACACATTTTTATATATCAGTACAATATTAGGAATATTACTGACAAAGTGTCAAATGTTCATGTGACACATTTCATTCTTTAAGAATTCATTGGACAAAACTTGACACGTGATTCTTTTTAGAATTTATCATTAATTTTCCTAAACACACACACACACACACACACACACACACACACACACACACACACACATACACACATATATATATGTAAATTAAAACACTTAAACAAACTCTCTTGATAATGGCTATGGTCGCCAAAAGCATCTGGGATAAGGGACAATATAGATAATATTTGCACTCCCTTCTTCCCACTAAAAGGAAAAATGAACGAACGCTGGAAAAACTAAATAAAAAAATTAATAAACTTTCTCCTTGTCTGTCATATTTAAGAATAAACAGTATATATTGATTTGGTTTGTTTTGTTTTATGGCATATCAACCTCAATTTAATGCCAACAAGATTTTTATTACTGATAATATTTTTTTCCAAAAATGTATTGCTGGTAATATTTTTTTTTCAAAAATATATTGCTGGTATTAAAACCTATTTTTACATTTTCATAGTGTTTTGACCCCAGTTTGGGGGTTAACTATTTGCTCATAGCTGGGACCCTAACAGGTGCTACCACCCCAAGTCAGGGTGGACCTGGGAAATCCAACAATTAAGAAGTGGTTCCACACTCCTCAAAACCTCCTGATTAGAGGCCTTGCTGCTGGATGTAGCTTATCATCTTACCCAGGATGGGATGACATAGATCTCAACTTGCTGACGATATAACAATTTACTTTTGTTGTGATTGTAAATCTGATCAGTTTGATAAGGTCAAATTTGCAGCTGATGACAAAAATGACATTCAGTCTGTCGTTAACTCGAGCAAAAGATGGCTTGTTAATTTTCATACCTCCAGAACTGCTATCTTTTAAACATCTGAGAAACCCATTTCTGTTTTCCATCACTATGGCTGATGCTAACCTCCAGGAGAGTCATTCATTGTGCCTTCTTGGTCTAACTTGGTTGACATTCAGTGGAAAAGACAATATTGAATTCATTTCTTAGTCTACTGCTAAGAAAGTTGGTTCTCTGTGTTATTCTAGACAATTTTTATCTCCAGAATCTATCTTACATATCTATATGTCTACCATTTACCCATGCTTTGAATATTGCTGCCTTATATGGTGATTCTGCTACATATTTAGAGATTTTTGATAAAATCCAAGGAAGTATCAGCAATATTATTGGTTCTGATCTGGCATCTTGGCTTCATTCACTTTCCCATTGCTGTAACGTTGCTTCCCTCTGCCTTTTCTATAAATACAGATGAGCTCTTCACTATGGTACCTAGACAATGAATTTAAGAGCAGTACTAGACTGGTGGCAAGATCTCGTCTGTAACTGTAAGTTCTATGCTAACAGTTTCTTCTATAGCACTTCTTGCCTGTGGAACACTCTTCCAGATTCTTGCTTTCCAGTCAACTTTGATCTTCAAAAATTTAAATTCAGCATCAGTTGTTATCTTCTGTCTTCTTAATTCTTGCTTTTTATTGTCCTCTCCCCTTAATAGGGATTTTTTCTCTTACTTTCTAACACTCAGTAACCACTTGCATCATAGTGGCTTTATTGCCTTGCTTGTAGTTAAAAGATAAAACAAACCCTATGTATTGTGTACTTATATTCTCCCTTGATATATATAATTCTATCAACAAAACATGACTTTAGTCTGATGAATCCCTAAGGGACAAAACCCGCTATGCATAATTTTTACTACTTTGTCATTGATTTTTTTTTTTTTCAAGCATATCACCCCAAGCAAGGCTGGAAGCCACTAGTACGCAGGGGTTTACAGAAGGTTTGGAGGAAGAGCAGATAGGAGTGGTAAAGGAGAGGATGTGGAGAAAGATAGTGGATTGATCAAGGCTAGGGGGTTACAGAAGATTTGGAGCGAGAGCAGATAGGAATGAAAGGTGAAAGGATGTGGAGAAGGGAAGTGGATAGATCAAAGCAACTGAAGATGTCGATTGACGTTACACTTAAATAGTTGGAGCTTGTATTTGTCAGGGAAACAGGAATAGGGAAGGGAGTTCCACAGACGAGATGTGCGAGACATGAAGCTATTGGAGTAGAAGAGACGTCTGCATCTAACAGTTTCAACGGTGAAGGGGTGGGAACGGGATGCCAGCCTCGTAGGACATTTAAATTCATGAGGCCTAGGGACAAGCGAAAGCAGCTCCTCGGAGCAATTACCGTGAAAGTATTTGTAAAAAAGACAGAGCGAGGCAACATCGCATCTGTGAGAGAGCGACTGGTTGATTGCAAGACTTGGAGGATCGATTCCGGGGAGAAAAATTTCCTGGCTCGGCACAGGGAACCAACTTTCCTTGCGGTGGATGATGCAACTGACTCGATGTATTTGTTCCATCTCAGATCAGCGGACAGCAGCCGTAGAGAGGAGCTCTCGAGAAGTTGGTCTTCAGACATTCTAATGGGATGCAGGGATGGATCCCTGTGGTGGTTAATAGAGAGCAGTTTTGTTTTAGAGGCATTAAAGTTAACCATCCATTTCTCGCCCCAGTTCACAACCGATTGGAGGTCCTTTTCTATTTGAACTACCAGCTTAACTTTGTCAGCATCACTAGATTTGTGTTTGAGGCAGGAGTAAATTGTGGTGTCGTCAGCATAGATGCCGACTGGGAGTCTATGGTGTCAGGAAGGTCGTTTATAAATATGAGGAATAGAGTAGGGCCTAGGATGGAGCCTTGAGGAACACCTGCGTTAGTGGGATAGGAGCTATATATATATATATATATATATATATATATATATATATATATATATATAAGTAGACACTGAAGTCAGCACTCTTATATTTATATATACTCTATCTCTGATATTGAGTATTTTTAGCCATAAACATAACATACTTTAAAACTATACTTTTATTATATATATATATATATATATATATATATATATATATATATATATATATATATATATATTCAAGCAGATTTGGTTGAATAATTTAGACTTATTATGTCTATTTATTTTATTTTTATTCTTTTCAAGTCCATGAACTAATTTCTTGGTGGCTGGAGAAAATTGAGTTGCTAGTTGCTAAGAACATTTTGTTTGTTGTTAATAGTTAATTTGTTTTCAATAAATTCATTTCGTTTTTGCCTTGAAAAAAGTCCTCATTGGACGAAACGTGTCGGTTAATAATACAGTTTTCTTATGGTCTTTTAACTTTACACATAGTTAAAAGACTCGTGTCATGGGAAAAACTGTCCTTTTGAAATTATATCTGAATAGAAGCATGTTTCTCAGGATTGCAGTGGTCAGGAAAGTATCCGCCTGGGATTGATTCCCATGAAACAATAGTTCCTCGAAAGGAAGCTATCCAAGTGGAACTTACTCTTTACGGATGGAATATGAAGGGAGTGAGTGATTCGCCTTGATGTATGTGGCATGGCAGGTCTTAACTGGGAGGGTTAGAGCTGGAGGAACTAAAGAATGTAGTTCATGTGAACATTTTCACTAGAATTTAAGTGATTAAAACTGAATAAATCATCTGGATTCCCAAGTGTTTATACGATATCGTTAGTTGCTCCTTGATATTCAGAGACTTGAGCTTTCGACGAACCTTGAAGTATTTAGCTTGATTAGCTGACATTTATTCCTGGAAAACTTCGCAAACATTTCCTTTCAGTGCAGATCATGGATTCTTAATAGGCTTGTCAATCTAACCTTAAATCTCTGGCGGCTTTTTAAAGAATTTCTTGTTTTCTTTTCGCCTGTTTTTTTTTGTTTTGTTCTTTAGAAGGCACATTTGAGTGTTTAATGTTCATTAACCTCACTGCAGGCTGAACAGCATGTGTCTTGCTTGCTTGCATCACGTTTTATATTCGCCTGTTTCGGGATTAAATCTTTTTCTCCATCTTTTCAGTTCATTTTGTTCTATTTTTTTAATAAATTTCTGAGATTTGCTAATGTCGTAATTCAAAAATACCTGAACTACATTTGTTGTCCTTATTACTTTGTTTACCTGTTTGTTTTTCCAATTCTCTTCAGGTATGTACTGCATACAAGTGAATAGTGTTAATTTCATTTTTGTCCAAAAGTCTGAGGTATTTTTTTATGTTCAGGAATGTTTTGAGACTATTATCTCCACTTTTGTTGTTTTTATCATTTTGACGAGTGGTTTTCAAATCATTAAGTAGTCTTAATTACAGATTTGTCTAAAAGTAAGGGATGAGTTATGGCTGACATTCAGTAATGTTTTAAAATGATTATCCCTATCTTTGTTGTTTTTATCACTTTGTTTAGTTAGTTAGTTTCTCCAACCATCTTTAAGGTGTTTGCAGAATACAAGTAATTAATCTTAATCTCATATTTGTCTAAAAGTCTGAAATGAGTTATTCAGTAATATTTTAAGATTATTATCCATATATTTATTGTTTTTATCATTTTTTAATTAATCGTTTCTCCAACCATCTTCAGGTGTTGGTAGAATAAAAGTAAATAATATTAATTCCATATTTGTTCAAATTCAGTGACAGTTTAGGTCTACTATATTCGCTCGAACATCTGCCATGGAAATAATCATAGAATAGCAGGAGGCAAGCAATGATTCATTTGTGGGAAAGAGATTGAAGGGTAGAAAACAATTCATCACCCACAAGGCAGCATCAATGCTTTTGAACTTGGAAAGTGAGGACTGTGCAGCTCCAGCCAAGATGTGGTTCCATAAGTAACAACATTCACTCCCCTTTGGTGTTCGAGGACAAAAGTTTCTGGGTGAAAGCCAGCATTGACACTTTCATTCCAGCATGGAAATACCAAGTTAAACTGCATTCATCTTCTTGGTTCTCACCTGCATGCTCAGCCGCTATAGCCCACAGGAATCGCTTCTTCCGGCTGTACCAGAGCAACATGTCTGATTGCAACAGACATCTCCTTGTCTCTGTTTATAGTTAGAGCAAGTGTGTC
The DNA here is from genome assembly GCA_964036315.1 of Acanthosepion esculentum. Taxonomy (NCBI): domain Eukaryota; kingdom Metazoa; phylum Mollusca; class Cephalopoda; order Sepiida; family Sepiidae; genus Acanthosepion; species Acanthosepion esculentum. The sequence continues at coordinate 20,384,137 of OZ038494.1, read as the reverse complement.
CTCAATGAAGCAAAGTTAATGTTTGCTGATAGAATGAAACAATATATAGCGTCTCACAAGTTCAGTTTTTAGAGATTATTGGCGGCTCTGCAAGAGTGTGCAAATCCTCAATTCCTCCTCTATACAATCAATTCAAAGTCCTGGCATCTACAGCAGATAAGGTTTCTCTTCCACCTCAACACTTGACTCATTTGGAGTACCCACACCTGATTTCCCCATTAAAACTTAGGCTCTACTGAGTGATATGTGCATAACCATGTTACTGGTCTCAGATATCATTTCTAAATTAGACTCCCATAAGACAAGTGGAGATGACAGGATCTCAACCAGCATCCTAAAGGAATGTGCCCCACAACCTGGCTTCATTTCTCTCTAAACTCTACAACTATTGCTTTGTTCCTTCCTGCTTTCCACCTTGTTGGAAGTCCTCCTCTGTAGTTCCTGTTTATAAGAACTCTGGAGAACTACTGCCCTATTAATCTCCTGCCACTTTCTGTCAATTAACTCAGTCAGCTATCTCTTCTTTCTCTACCGTTCCCCTTCCTCTCAGGACTGTTGCTTGCTAGATAATATTTCTGATAATACAGACAAGGCCATCTCCCTACACCCGTTTGCAAATATATTTGTGTTCAGTGACTTTAATGCCCACCATGCCAGGTGGCTTAAACACTCTGTCATTGACCCCGCCGGAATCCAGACACCTAATTTCTCAACCGCCCAATCTCTCACGCTAGTGCTGGTCTTGCCCACGTGTTTTCCCAGCAGAAGAGTCACTGTGTGCTGATAAAAATGAAACAATGTATAACATCGCGCAAGTTCGGCTCTAGAGATTATTGGCGGCTCTGCAAGAGTGTGCTGAGCAACAGCAAATACTCAATCCCTCGTCTATTCAATCAATTCGAAATCTTGACATCCTCAGCAGATAAGGTTGAATGCTTTGCTCGTAAATTCTCCTCCAACTCAACACTCAACTCATTTGGAGTACCCACACCTGATTTCCCCACTAAAACTGGCGCTCTACTGAGTGATATGCACATTACCCTGTCACTGGTCTCAGACATCATTTCTAAATTAGACACCCATAAGGCAAGCAGAGGTAACAGGATCTCAGCCAGCATCCTAAAAGAATGTGCTCCCAACCTGGCTTCATTTCCTTCGTGACGTCCCATGGAATGAATATTTTGATCATCCTGTTCAAAAATGCGCATCTTAGGTCTCCTCCTGGGTGGGTGGGTGTATCAGCATTGATGCTTTCGTTCCTGCAAGGAAATACAAAGTTGAACTGCGTTCGTCTCCTTGGTTCTCACCTGCATGCTCAGCCGCTATAGCCCACAGGAATCACTTCTTCCGACTGTACCAGAGCAACATGTCTGATTGCAACAGACATCTCCTTGTCTCTGCTCATAACTGTGCAAGCATGTCCTCTATGAAGCGAAGTTACTATTTGCTGATAGAATGAAACAACGTATAGCATCTCACAAGTTCGGATCTATAGATTATTGATGGCTCTGGAAGAGTGGGTGGAACAACAGCAAATTCTCAATCCCTCGTATATTCAATTATTTCAAAGTCCTGACATCTACAGCAGATCAGGTTGCATGCCCTGCTCAGAAATTCTCTTCCAACTCAACACTCAACTCATTTGAAGTACCCTCACCTGATTTCCCCTCTAGAACCGAGGCTCTACTGTGAGATGTGCATAACCCCATCACTGGTCTCGGGCATCATTTCTAAATTAGACTCCCATAAGACAAGTGGAGGTGACAAATTACCAGTCGTCATATGAAAGAAAAGTCCTACCAAGCTGCCTCCAGTTCTTGTCAAACTCTACAACTATTGTCTCGCTGCTTCCTGCTTTCCAGTTTGTTGAAAGTCCTCCTCTGTAGACCCTATTTTAAACAATTCTGGCGAACCTTCTGACCCCTCTATCACCCTATTAGTCTCCTACCACTTTTTGGCAAAGTATTTAAGGCTGAAATGGTTAAGCATCTTACATCTCACGGCCTACTCTCTCTGACAAACAATATTGATTCTGTTCTGCCCAGTCTACTGCTGATGGGCTTACAGCCATCACTGAATATATATATCAAGCTCTTGATAATAACGGCGAACCTCAAAGTGTGGCTCTAGATATCGCAAAGGCATTTGACAGGGTTTGGCATATGTAAGGTTCAAGGCTATGGTATTACAGGACAATTGTTTGATTTAATCCAATCATTCCTATCAAATCGTGAAATGAAGATCATTCTGAACGGGCTTGCTTCTAGATCCTTTCATACAAATGTGGGTGGGGGTGGGGATGAAGGGTCAAGGCACATTCGTCAGAACTGACAAAAGTAACCTGGCCGCTGCTCTTGAAAAGGACCTCCGATCAGTGGTTAACTGGGGCAGGAAATGGCTTGTAAATTTTCTTGCCTCCAAACTGCCCTCATTTAACCACGATAGAGAAACTTCCCTGCCTGCCATCAGCATACGCCTTCTTGGCCTCATGTTTTCAACTGACTTTAAGTGGAATGACTACATCGAATCAATAGCTGCATCTACTGCAAGGAAAGTTGGTTCACTGTGTCATGCCAGAAGGTTTTCCTCATCAAAATCCTTCATGCACATTTACCATTCATCCATGCATTGAATACTGTTGCCATATCTGGTCTGGTGCTCCTGCTATTCATCATGAGGTTCTTGACAAAATCCAAAGAAGGATCTGCAATATAATCGATCCTGACTTGGCATCTCAACTTCAGTCACTTTCGCACCAATGTGACTTGGCTTCCCTCTGTCTTTTCTTTAAATATTTTCATGGCTACTGCTATGCCGAGCTTTTTTACCCGATGCCCAGAATACATGAATTTAAGTGTGCTACTAGGTTGTCACCCTTTTACTGTTGAAATAGTTAAATGTACTGCCACTTCTACTATAACAGTTTCTTTTCTCGCACTTCCTGCCTGTGGAACCCGCTTCCATTTACTTGCTTCCCTGATAAATACAATCTTCAAAAATTTAAATGCTACATCAGTCACCATCTTCTGTCTTCTTGAATCCTATTTTTATCCTTTTCTCAATCTCCCCCCCCCCATACCCAGTCTTTTCTCTCACTTTTACTCTCTGTACCCCACTGTGTACTAGTGACATTCTCGCTTTGCTTGGTGTGAAATGATTAAAAAAAAAGTGGAATGACTACATTGAATGACTACTTTTAACACTTTTATCAAATTTTCACTTAATTGCTTCAAAATTATTTGATGGGAAAAAGTTTTCTGTGGTGAAATCCAGATTCAAAAATTTGTTTTAAAAGTTTTCACATCAAACCCCGTGGAATTATATTCAATAGATATTAAATTGCTGTCTGATAAGTGGCATCAAGTCCTTGCAAGTAATGGTGAATATAAAATTGAATAAAAAATGTAATTAACAAAGAAAAGAATACTGAACTGTTATGTAATATCAGTCCTCCTATATGGCAGTGAATGCTGGACAATCTCCTCAGAGACGAAGAGCCTGGAAGCAACAGAAATGTGGTTCTACAGGAGGATGCTGAGGATACTATCGTCTGAACAAGTGAACATTGACAAAGTTCTAAAGACAATGGTAATGGAAAGGAAACTTATATTTAACATGAGGAGGAGGTAGTTGAAATTTCTGGAGCACATAATGAGGAACGCAGGCTTGGAAAATTTGATGCTCACAGGACAAATTTAAGATAAGAGAGACAGAGGAAAGCAATGCGCAACCTACATGGTGAGCTTGAGTGAAATGAGGATGGAGCAGGTTTTGGGAGAGATGGCAAAATGACAAAAGGTTTTAAAACCTACAAGAGACAGGGTGTCCATGTTTGCCAATGTCTTGAAGGTCACAGCACACAGAAGAAGAAAAATTCTATTTTAGTTTTTGAAGTTTAAAGTTTATAAACAAAAACGGAAATTATTCATTATTATTAAATAAGCTAATATATTATCCAACCTCATATTATATTCTTAATACATCCCATTCCTATTTTAGTCAGTTCAATTACTACTTGATTCCTCTCATTGCATGTCTTGTGGCCAATGCTTGTGGAACTCTCTTTCAGCCTCTTGCTTTCCTGTCAAGTATCATCTTCAGCCTCTTGCTTTACTGTCAAATATGATCTTCAGCCTCTTGCTTTACTGTGAAGTATGATCTTCAGCCTCTTGCTTTACTGTGAAGTATGATCTTCAGCCTCTTGCTTTCCTGTCAAGTATGATCTTCAACCTCTTGCTTTACTGCGAAGTATGATCTTCAGCCTCTTGCTTTCCTGTCAAATATGATCTTCAGCCTCTTGCTTTACTGTGAAGTATGATCTTCAGCCTCTTGCTTTCCTGTCAAGTATGATCTTCAGCCTCTTGCTTTCCTGTCAAGTATGATCTTCAGCCTCTTGCTTTCCTGTCAAGTATGATCTTCAACCTCTTGCTTTACTGCGAAGTATCATCTTCAACCTCTTGCTTTCCTGTCAAATATGATCTTCAGCCTCTTGCTTTCCTGTCAAGTATGATCTTCAGCCTCTTGCTTTCCTGTCAAGTATGATCTTCAGCCTCTTGCTTTCCTGTCAAGTATCATCTTCAGCCTCTTGCTTTACTGCGAAGTATCATCTTCAACCTCTTGCTTTCCTGTCAAATATGATCTTCAGCCTCTTGCTTTACTGTGAAGTATGATCTTCAGCCTCTTGCTTTCCTGTCAAGTATGATCTTCAACCTCTTGCTTTCCTGTCAAGTATGATCTTCAGCCTCTTGCTTTCCTGTCAAGTATGATCTTCAACCTCTTGCTTTACTGCGAAGTATGATCTTCAGCCTCTTGCTTTCCTGTCAAGTATGATCTTCAGCCTCTTGCTTTCCTGTCAATATTGTCTTGAAAAGTTTAAATGCAATATCAATCATTATCTTGTCTTCTTGATTTCTGTTCTTTTATTGTTCTCACGCTTTAATGTTTCCTCATATTCTTTCGCTGTCAGTAACCCCTTGCATCTTAGTGGATTTATCACCTTCTTTGGGGTGAAATGATTAAAAAAGTATTCTGTCTCCTTGAATCCTTTTCTTTTCATTGTCCTTTCTCCTATGTAATGCTTTCTCCTCTTCTTTCAGTATAACACCTTGCATCTTAGTGGCTTTAGCACCTTCCTTGTGGAGAGAAATGATTAATAAAATCTTGTCTCCTTGAATCCTGTTCTTTTTATTGTCCTTATTGTGCATATTTAATAAGATTTACACCCTAATTTAAAGTTCAAAAGTTTTACACCTTAATATTATATACCTTTATATTACATTATACACCCTAATATTATTTTATACACCTTAGTATTACATTATATACCTTCCTATTATACATGGTGGAACAGAAATACCTCTCACATATACCTCCTAGAAATAACTCCTACAAGTTAGAAAGAGGTATTTCTGGGGAGTATATGTGCAAGGTATTTCTGCCATATGCTGTATTATACACTGTGATATGGTATTATAGACCTTCATTTTATATTATACACCCTAATATCATATTATATACCTTAATATTATATTATACACCCTAATATGATATACCCTGATATTAAATTATACACCCTAATATTATATTATATACCCTAATATTATATTATACATCCTAATATTAATTTGTACTCTCTCATATTATACACCTGAATATTAGATTATACACCTTTTTATTACACAGGATAAAGCATAAAATACATCTCACATATTCGTCCAAGAAATACCTTCCCCATAATGGTAAGGAAGTAAGAGGTATTTGCGTGTGGTATATAGGGGAGGTATTTATTTTGCATGTTGTACTATACACCCTAATCTTATATTATTGCTGTAGCAAACCTACAGACGATAATGGGTATGTCCTCATTCCCATAAATACAGTAGTAAATACTGTATGTTGGTCTGCAGTTGGAGATTCATTGTACAATTCACTTGACTCACTTCTAGCAATTGACTATTTCTTCTACGCACTGCTAGCAAATCTTGTATGTGTTGTTCTTGTCCTAAGTATTATCATTCATTACCAACTTTTGTCTGATTATTCTATTCAGCAACCTTCCCTAGGTTACAACAATTATACAACTTCATATTATATTATACAGCCTAATATTATATTATACACCATAATATTATTTCATACACCCTCATATTATATTATACACCCTAATATTATATTCAACACCTTCATATTATATTATATAACCTAATATCATAATATACACATTCCTATTACATACAATGTTACAGAAATACCTACCACATAATGATAACTTAGTAATAGCTATTTCTGGGATGTATATATGAGAGGTATTTCTGCCACACCCTCCATTATACATTCAAATTCATTATACACCCTAATATTATATTATATACCCTCATACATTATACAACCTAATATTATATTATACATCCTCATATATTATACAACCTAATATTATATTGTACACACTCATATATTATATTATACACCCTCATATATTATACGACCTAATGTTATATTATACACCCTCATATATTACACAACCTAATATTATATTATACACCCTCATATATTATACAACCTAATATTATATTATACACCCTCATATATTATACGACCTAATGTTATATTATACACCATCATATATTACACAACCTAATATTATATTATACACCCTCATATATTACACAACCTAATATTATATTATACACCCTCATATATTATACAACCTAATATTATATTGTACACCTTCATATTATACTCTTAATACAAACCAATCCTCTGCTAGTAGAATAAATTCCCATTTTTCATCTTGGGGTAAAGTATCCTAAGTTTAACGAATCCCAATAATGGTGTGACTCTTGTCAACACATGTATCTCCATCCAAAATTTACTTGCAAGCCATAGCGTATTTAAAAAGGCTAATAAACTTTCTAGATGGCATGTGACATTGATTTTGTTAACATGAAAATTAAAAGTTTAAATACGAAGGTGGAAAAAAATCTTGACAAATGTCATCCTTTTCCAATGAACGCAACGTATGGGATGGGCATCCACCATCTTCTCTCTATGCACTGTAAATTAGTAACCTTGTCCCTTTCTCAGCCTAGTAAACCTGTTCCACCAAAACCAGTAATTGAAACCCTAGCCCTCAGGGCTTAGGGATTCACATGACACAGCTTGTTACTCATGCATGACTTATACTGGAAAGTAGATATGAAACTATCAACATTTTGCTTGGATTCATTCCCCAAGAGGGTAACTGATGTATTTATTACAGAAGCTCACTATTTAATACTTGATATGACAAATGAATCAACATTTGCCTTGACTCTGCTCTGTTCTGGGTATGATGATAAACTACATCAGGCAGCAAGGCCTCTTGATCAAGAGGTTTTGAGGAGTGTGGAACCATCTCTAAATTGCTGCTGTTCCCGGGTCCACCCATACCCAGGGTGGTAGCACCTGTCAGGGTCCCAGCTATAAGCAAATAGTTAACCCCCAAACTGAGGTCAAAACATTATGAAAGTATAAAAACACACTTTTATAGCAAAATTTCCAGCAATATATCTTTGAAAAAAATAAAATATTACCAACAATACATTTTAGAAAAAAATATTACCAGCAATACACTTTTGAAAAATAAAATATTAGCAGCAATAGATTTTTGAAAAATAAAAAATTACCAGCAATACATTTTAGAGAAAAATATTGTCATCAGTACATTTTAGAGAAAAAAAAATATTACCAGCAATACGTTTTTGAGAAAAAATATTTTCAGCAATACAATTTAGAGAAAAATTTTTACCAGCAATACATTTTTGAAAAATAAAATATTGGCTCTATTAGATTTTAGAAAAATAAAATATTACCAGCAATACACTTTTGAAAAATAAAGTATTAGCAGCAATAGATTTTTTAAAAATAAAATATTACTAGAAATACAGTTTAGAGAAAAAAATATTACCAGCAATACATTAAAAAAAATATTACCAGCAATACATTTTAAGGAATAAATATTGCCAGCAATACATTTTTGAAAAATAAAATATTACCAGCAATACATATTTGAAAAAAATAAAATATTACCAGCAATAGATTTTTGAAAAAAATTACCATCAATACATTTTTAAGAAAAAAAAAATTACCAAAAGTGTATTTTCACTGGTCAAGAAGTAATACTAGCCTCACTGATAGATGAGAGCTATTATATGCCCATTACCGGCAAATGTTTGGGGCTAGCCTGTATTTCTTTAAAAAAACACCAAATACAAGATATCTTATGACTTGCGATGCCACATGAATCATCCTCTTTCTCTTCATATTCTATTAGTAAGGAGCAAGTATCACTCAGCTTCAACCTAAAAACTGTAGAATAGACTCCTGAGAGGATGCTTCCTCTATCACTATAATCTTAACATTTTTTTGAACTATGGTATATTATCTATCCTACATATCTTCATCATATACACTTCTTACTTCTTCCTTTTATACCCTTACATCATCATTCAGTAAAGCTCTATTTTGAATGATTTTTTTGTGCTGGAGCTGGAGTGGTTAATGATACAAGTCTTACTAATTAACCCGTATCTGGGAGAGAAGAGGTGGATTCAGACATTTCCCCAAGGGTATTTGCACATAAATGAATTTAACGAACACAACAAGAACTCGGCTCTCTATTTAAGAATTAGGAGCCATCATCCATTACACCACCCACATATCCAAGCATACAGCAGTCTTTGATTTAGGTACTGACCAGTCTCAATGTGGCTTAACTTTGGTGATCGTACAAGAACTGATGTTTCAATGTGATATAGCCATAAACCATACTATCTGCACATCCAAGCTTACAGAACCTGTTATTCCCAAATGGTCACCCATCTAGGTACTGACCAGGCTCAATGTTGCTTAACTTAAGTGATTGAATGAGAAGCGGAGTTTCAATGTAATATGGCCATAAACCATACTATCTGCACATCCAAACTTACAGCACCTGGTATTCCTAAATGGTCATCCATCTAGGTACTGACCCAGCTCAATGTTGCTTAACTTTGGTGATCGTACAAGAACCGATGTTTCAATGTGATAGGGCCATCAACCATACTATCTGCACATCCAGACTTACAGCACCTGCTATTCTCAAATAGTCACCCATCTAGATACTGGCCAGGCTCAATGTTGCTTAACTTCGGTGATCGTATGGGAACTGGTGTTTCAATGTGATGTGACTGTAAGCCTATATATACTGGGTGTAAGAGCAAAATTGTCCAAATCGTGTAACAGCATGAGATAATTGTCCATCCCACAAAATGTTTAATATCTAAAAACCACTAAACTAATTGAGTTTCTTTTTCCAGGTTTCAGATAAGATGTTTAGCCATCTTGATACCATTTGTTGTAGGGATCACTGAAAAACCCTTTCAGCTATTCAGCTAGAAAGAGAACAGATTAAAAACATTTTATGTCAGATCCACTGTTTTCCCAACTGAGCAATGGTAAAAGGAAAAAGCTCATTCAGGCCTGCAGTATTGGTACCAACATTCATACTCTGGCTTCCATTTTCAAAGTCCATTCAAGGACCATCAAGAGAACAGTGAATAAATTTAAAAAAGAGGGAATGGTAGAGAGGAAAACTGGATCAGCAGGTCACAACAGGAAGAGGAATCATCATTTTGAGTTAGAGTTAAATCCATTCGTACTGTTCGAATAGTGTTATAAAAACCTTGGAGAATTCCAGTAAGATATATTTAATCATTTCTAAGATACAATGTTTCAAAGCTTAATCTAACAATTGGACAATTTTGCTGTTACACGATTTGGGCAATTTTGCTGTTACACCCCATATATATATATATATATATATATATATATATATATATATATATATATATATATATATATATATATATATATATATATATATGAGAATAGGATGGAAATTGCCTATGAATGACAGATTACCAGTAGATTATTCGGATATAACAAAGAAAATCTTTGAGGAAGATGAAATGGGAGATGTTTACAAAAAATGTTAGTTGTAATTTTGAATCAATAAAGCTACAAATACAATGCCTGTACAAGAGAAAAAAGACATGATATTGGAAAATGAAAAAGACAGAGTAGCCTGTGGAGCTTCGAGGTATGTGTGCATTCAGGTTAGCTGCAAGGATTGTGGATGTGTGTATAGATGACCCTGGATATATGAGGTCAGATTAAAAAGCATTGGACTGTTGCTATGGCAACAGAACCAAAGTACATAGAGTGAAGCTGCCTGACACAGATAGACCTTAAACTCTTAAGTGCATACACACTAAGTCATGATGTTCTCACTCACTTCTGTGGTTTATAGCAGAGCTTGGAAGGAAAGTGTGTAGAGTGTGGTTGTCTCAGCACACCAAATAGGTTCAATGGCTTGTGCGGCAATTTCTGGCCAAGGGCAACATTCCCCGGGTTGACAACCACCATATTCCCCTTCTTCCTCTTCAAAAATCAAACCTTGCTTGAAAGGAACAAGATTTGAAGATGTCGAAGAAATCCAAGAGATTTGACAAAGCAGCTGCTCCTTATCTAAAAATGGAGTTCTGGGAATGCTTCCATTAATTGAAACGATGATGGATAAAGTGTATTGTTTCAGAAGGGGACTATTTTGAAGGAGATTAAATGCTGAATTGGTATGTGTCGTAGTTTTCTTTTTATAGCACCAGGTCTGATACATTTTGACCAGACCTCGTATAGTGTGAAGCAGTGTGTACAGATTTCAACGTCACTTGGGTGTCAACGATTTTACAAACTGGCCTGATAAATTCTCTTGAACATCTAAAACTTTACCCTTTGGATTATAACATCACCTGGAAAGAACATAATCCTATCTCTCTCTCTCTCTCTCTCTCTCTCTATATATATATATATATATATATATATATATATATATATACATATATATATATTTTTTTGTCATCCACAGACAGACTGTTTCGCTGTTTCACAGCTCATCAGTGTGGCTAGACGTCCGGTTGCCTCTAGCTAGGATCGAAACCCGACTGAATTTGCGTCAGTCGGAACTTCTCCTACTAAGCTGTCGGTGCACGGCAGGGATGAAGGTGAATTTTAGCGTGTTTATTTTTAGATTTAGATAAACACACAGTGACTGACAGTGACTCAATTCTGCCGAAGAGTCGTGCAATATTAGCTTAAATAGTCACTGTTTACAAACTCACACATCAAACCAAAGAGCTCAACTGAAATTAATTTTTCAGGAGCCAATATTTTTGTCATAAGATGTATAAGCACATGGCCGAATTGCTTTTCAACCATGTGATTTATCAGGAAGGTGACTTTTTGATGTTATTGGATGTTATTGGACTAGGGGAGGAAATCTCATTCAAAAGGGCCTCAAAAACCCTACCATGGGTTGACACAAGACTTGTAAGTTAAATTAGGTTGATGGAACTGTTCAGAAGCTGTTGATGGCTGTGCTAGTACAAATTCACCAGTCATCGTGACTGAGGGTTTGAGTGTACCGGCATTGTTCAAATTGCTGTATAAACCACAGGTGGGTTCTGTGTGTTTTTTAACAAACATAGATGTGCTTGAGCAGGGGTCTGCAACAGGGTTTATTAAGAGTTTAAAAAGATAGTATCTGTCTATATTTCTGAGATGAGGTATTATGTACATTAGTTACATTATTCGAACTATTGTCCTCATGTTTGTCTCCATATTTATTACAACATTTTGGCCGTAGTACATTCTGGCCTTCTTCTGGTGGTTGGAAACGTCGAACTGAACACTTTATTTTGCTTACTCGGGTAGACTGTTCTAGTTCCACGTGCTATGTTTAATGGATGTCAGTTATCAGTTATCTCCTGTTAATTCCCCTCTGAAAGTTCTCCACTGCCTTAGCTGGGTATTGAACTCACACTCTTTGGGTCCTGTATCTGGATCTAACTAATGACTTTATCCACTGTGCCATGTGTCCTTGATGTGCTGGGACAGACATCTATTCCCACTGTCCATGTCTAGGGCATATCTATCTATCTATCTATCTATCTATCTATGGTTATTTCTTCCTATCTATCACTCTAAGGCTATTTCTTTCTATCTATCTATCTATCTATCTATCTATCTAAGGCTACTTCTATCTATTTCTCTATCTATCTAAGGCTATTTCTATCTATCTATCTATCTATCTATCTAAGGCTACTTCTATCTATCTCTCTATCTATCTAAGGCTATTTCTATCTATCTATCTATCTAAGGCTATTTCTATCTATCTATCTATCTATCTATCTATCTATCAGTCTAGGGATCTAGGTATTAAGATATTGGTTTGTTTAAAATTGGTGATATAGTAATTGTGAGTTCAATCCCTGGGTAGGGTGAATGATAAAAATGAGATGAGATTAACTAAGTTTTGAATTCCATGTATGTAACCTCGATCGATATACACCTGATGACACCTGGAGGACACAATGATTGAAACATTGTGATGACAACATAAAAAATGAAGACAAGGATCTGCATGTAAATGATGTGAAAAATGAAGAATTTTTTGCCAATCAAGCTTTGACAGTAGAACAGGGAACTTGCAAAATGACATTATTATTTTTACCAACTCTTTGTGCATGTCTACAAAGAGAGCATGTGCTTATACGTACAGCGTTTGAGTTTTTGATTCTTCCCAAGGAATTAACAATTAAAGAGGTTTAAATATGCTGGGATTATAGTGCAGCTTTATTGGCCATTGTCCAATTGGGAAATCTATTTCAAGCACCAGTTTTTATTAGCATAATGCCAATATGGAGAAATGTGTAGAACTCATGAATAAACATTTATATAAATCATGTCCAGAGGTGTTTTGGACTGAAGTGTTTACTTAAATTTGAAATAATTCCAAGAACACTTTATATATATATATATATATATATATATATATATATATATATATATATATATATATGTATGTATTGACTGCAGGTGATAATAAAATAGTGCTTGATGTATAATAACAGAGCTAAAATTCATATTAATAATAAATATACACTTTTTCCTCATTAGTAGCACAACACTGAGATTCATGCACAATACAATCTTCAGGTTCTGATTGGAAACCAGGAAAATAAATTCATGATTATTATTAATATATATACATATATATATATATATATATATATATATATATATATATATATAGATAGATAGATAGATAGATAGAGATATATATATATATATATATATATATATATATATATATAGATAGATAGATAGATAGATAGATAGAGATATATAGATAGATAGGTAGATAAAGAGAGAGATCTAAACAAAAATAGAAAGCAAGATATCTAAAGAGACTGAGATATCTATCTATCTAAGGCTATTTCTGTCTTTCTATCTATTTTACGCTATTTCTGTCTACCTATCTTAGGCTATTTCTGTCTATTTATCTATCTATCTATCTATTTATCTATCTGTCTAAGGTTATTTCTTTCCATCAATCTATCTATTTGATCCTGTTAATGCTATTTCTATCTATCTAAATCTATGGTTATCTATCTATCTATCTATCTATCTATCTATCTATCTAAGGCTATTTCTTTCTATCTATCTATCTATCTATCTATCTATCTATTTATCTAAGAATCTATCAATGACTATCTTTCTTTCTGTCTAAGGCTATTTCTTTCTATTTATCTATCTATCTATCTATCTATCTATCTATCTATCTATCTAAGGCTATTTCTTTCTATCTATCATTCTATCTATTTGATCCTATCTAAGACTATTTCTAGCTGTCTATATATCTAAGAATCTCTTTATGACTCTTTCCTTCTATCTATCTATCTATCTATCTAAGGCTATTTCTTTCTTACTATCTGTCTATCTATCTCTCTGTCTAAGGCTATTTCTATCTATCTATCTATCTATCTATCTATCTATCTATCTCTCTGTCTAAGGCTATTTCTATCTATCTATCTATCTATCTATCTAAGGCTATTTCTTTCTATCTATCTATCTATCTATCTATCTAAGGCTATTTCTTTCTATCTATCTATCTATCTATCTATCTATCTATCTAAGGCTATTTCTTTCTATCTATCTATCTATCTCTCTGTCTAAGGCTATTTCTATCTATCTATCTATCTATCTATCTATCTATCTATCTATCTATCTAAGGCTATTTCTTTCTTTCTATCTATCTATCTATCTATCTATCTATCTATCTATCTATCCAGACAAAAGTGAAGAGATGAGCCAAGGTGTAAAATCTTCTTAATGCATTTCACTTCCATGCATCAAGTAATCATCTTTAGGTCAGAATGAAAGATTGTTTATCCCAGATTCTATGGAGAGCATTGATGTGCTTGGTTTGTGCATCTTGAGTAGGCCATAAAGCTTGGCTATACAGTTGACAGGCATTCTATCAGTTTCTCCCACAATTGGCTCTTCACAGGTAATTATCTTTCAATGGCGTTATTGAATTTTTTGTCTGAATGTTTATATTATGTTCTTGAATTTTCTCATAGGGATTTGAATCTTTGAGAAGGAGTTCCATTTTTTTATTATAATTCTTTGTGTTCAATATGAAAACACCTTTTCCTTTGATAAAGTTCACAAGAGGATGAAACATAATGGAAAAGAAACGTTTTTCTTTTGTCTTTATTCTTTTTACAGGTATATTTTATTTATATTGTATTTGAATTTTTACACACCCACACCCATATATATATATATATATATATATATATATATATATATATATATATATAGCCATTATCCATTACACCACCTGCACATCCAAGCTTACAGCACCTAGTATTCCCAAGCAGTCACCCATCTAGGTACTTACTAGGTTCAACATTGCTTAACTTTGGTGATTCAACATGATGTGGCACTAAGACTATATATAGTCTTAAGGCCTCATAAGTTAAGCAATGTAAGTACCTAAATAGGTGACCACTCTTGAGTACCAGGTGCTGTAAGCTTGGATATGCAGGTGTTTTAATGGCTAATGGCAAGGAATTATTAACTGGACAGGTGAGTTCCAATTCCTGTTGGGTTTGTTATATTTACTCATGTTCAAATACCCTCTGGAAAAATATGAATTCGTCTCTTCGCCCCAAAGCTATGGGTTAATTAATAAGACTTGAATCACTAAACCAGTTTTATCTCCCCCAAAATTCTAACAATCTGAAAATATTTTTCTGGCCTTAAATAACCTGCAATCAATCATAAAACAGACACACACACACACATTTCAATATATACAAATACATACATACATATATATATATATATATATATATATATTCGTTTATTTATTATAACTTTATCATGTAGACAAAAACAGTTTATTATCGCTCTACTATCGATATCGAGCCATCTTTTGAATTAATGCTGTAAATGTTAGAATTTATATATTATTTTCGTTAACATTGCATCAGGTATATATATATATATATATATATATATATATATATATATATATATATATATATATATATGTATGTTGTAACCTAGGGAAGGTTGCTGAATAGAATAATCACATGAAGGTTGGTAATGCACAATAATAGTTAGGACAAGAATAACACATATAAGATTTGCCAGCAGTGCGTAAAAGTACTCAACTGCTAGAAGTGAATCAAGTGAATTCCACAATGAATCTCCAACTGCAGACCAACATACACTGTATTTATGTGAATGGGTACATACCCATTATGCCCATGGGTATGCTACAACAGTATATATATATATAAAACAGACAGTACATGCATAAACAACAAAAAGTTCTGCAATATAGGTGGAATGTTACCCCAATGTGCCGACTGACTGCACAAAGATGAAGACATTACAACTCCTCCTACTAGACAGATGCACATACACAATTACGAATACACATTACCATGTAATACCCACTTAGACATACAAGAATCTTTACAAGCTTACATGCAGATACAATTATCTACAGTTTTAATGCATGTAATATATAAGTGACTAATGAGAATCAACCCAAACAAAATTGAAAAATTCTGTCTTTTTGTTTCTTTTCTCTCAATCTCTGACAAAGATTTAATAAAAATGAAACATGTTAGATTGATATGTTTTCTATTTGTTCTTTACCTTATCACATATATGTGTGTATATATATATATATATATATATATATATATATATATATATATATATATATATATATATATGATAGAAATTGTTAGGAGGATTTGATAATTATAATTAGGTAATTCATTGAGTCTGAAAGAAACCTCAACAGAATGCAGAAAGCAGTGGACGGCTGTTTCGTCCTATATTTGGGACTCATCAGCAGTGCGCATCCACTACAGAGAATTGAAACCCTGACAGTTATGTTGTCAAGCAAACATCATACCAACTGTTCCAACGGGCCTCGGTGACGAAGAGGTAGCAAATCAGACTCAATATACTGCCGCTCGCTCACATATTCCGTGGTGGAACTCAACTGAAGTTCTCTGTAACCATAGGACTGTGCCCCCCGGAGCCACGCCTACTATCACCAAGCCGCTCAAACTTGAGCATTAGAAGCCGGGTCAAGCAATGATATACACATTATAGAAATTGTTCGGAGGATTTGATAATTATAATTAAGTAATTCATTGAGTCTGAAAGATATATATATATATATATATATATATACTTTTTATTTAGGCAGCATATTTTAATTCAAGTATCTTTAGTTAAATAATTTCGGATTATGTCTATTTATTTTAGTTTTAATCCTTTAAAGTTCATGAATTAATTTCTCAGTGTCTGTAGAAAATTGATTCCCATCTGACACCATCTTCAAGGTCTACATAACTATGGATGCATTTTGCATTAAAACCGTAAATTTAAAATATTTATACCTCTATACAAGGGAGGTAACTCATGTGATTTTTTAATTGTAATTCAGCAGGTGGTTGGAATGTCAAACTGAACCCTTTATTTCACTCACTAGACTGTTCTAGTTCCACATGCCATGTCTAATGGATGTCAGTTATCTGAAGGTTCTCCACTGCCTTAACCAGGTATTGAACTCATACTCTTTGGGTCCTGTCTCTGGATCTAACTAACACTGTGACATCTGTGTATGAATTTCTGGGTATTATAATCCTAATGTCTTCAGCCCATGATTTTTTACCTGTGCTCATATTGCAATTCTTGCTGTTATCATTGCATGTTGTTTTTTTTTGTTTTTTTACCAGAGCTCATATTGCAATTTTGGTGTTTTCTCTGACACTCCTTGTTACTGGTTCCCATATTATATTCATTTCTATGCTTGGTCAGCTCAGGTGATTTTCATGGCCTAGCACATGTGCTGATTCGTTAAGATTACGAATTTGTTATTATAGCCCTATTAGTCCTTATCAAGGATGTTTTTTTTGTTTAATTGAATATGTTGATGTTTTTTATCTACACTTTTTTTTTAATGGGGTCAGCATGTTGTGGGCATGTTTATTGTGGTTAGTTTTTAATCAACGGTAATTTTAATTTCACATACATACAGATTGCCATGGGACACTTCCCCTCTTGTCTCGCTAGGTCATTGACAACTGAGTAGTGAGCTTGATCTCCACTGGGTGCGCCATACTTTCGGTTTTGTGCCAGAACTAAGCTACACTGAGAAAAAATTTTTTGGGGACTTTGGTGTGGTGTAATGGTTAACAAGCTCGTCTTGGTAGGTCTGTTACGTTTGGAAAATCATTAGTGCACTTTGATCTGGTGAAATAGATAACAAGCTAGTCTCGCTAAATCAATTACAACTGAGTAGTGAGTTCGATCCTCACTGGGTGCCCCATACTTTCAGCTTTGTGCCAGAACGAAGTTACATTTAGAAAATCCTTTGGGCACTTCAACATGGTGTAATGGTTAACAAGCTTGTCTTGCTAGGTCAATTATGACTGAGTAGTGAGTTCAGTGCTCACTGGGTGCTCCATACTTTTGGCCTTATGCATATCTAAGGCTTAGAAAATCATTAGGGCACTTGAACATGGTGCAATGCTTAAGAAATTTGTCTTGCTAGGTCATTTACGACTGAATAATGAGTTCGATCATCACTCGGTGCTCTACACTTTCGGCCTTGTGCCACATCTAAGCAATAACCTCGAAAAAAATAGATATTTACAAAGCTACTGAGTGTTATGAAGACATTTTTTTAAAACTAGCAGAGTCGTTATTATTTCTGGTTTGGTTTTAGACAGGAAGGTTCACGACATGTGTCTCTGACTTCATTCAAGCAGCAAAAGACTTTCAGAAGTCGCATGGGGTGTGAAGTGCTTAAACAGATTCAATATGCCAAAGACATATTGATTTAATATGGCAGATGCTTATGGATAAGATGTCAGTTTATTACGATAGATACCACATGGATAAAACATAAATATGTGCCTATGTGTGTTTCGTGGGTGAGAAGGTGGGGAATAGAATGATGTCATAAATGATGTGTGTGTTTTTGCGTGTATGTATATCTGGACAGAGATAAAAATGTCGTTGTTAAAAATGGATGGCAAAATGGAAGAAAAAACATCCTACATTATATGACGCAGTCAGCGAAAATTGCTTTATTTTCACTGCAAATTATTCATTATAACATCTAAGTATTTTACAAAATATTAGAGTCGATTACACAATATTTTGAGCTCAATTAAGGTTTATAGTTCGTAACTATGCAATGAGATGAGATAACATAAACCGTAGATTTGTCTGTGGAATATCATTATTGTTACATAATTATAGTGAACTCATTAAGGTTTTTTTGTCAAAAAGCATTTTATTTTTGGTCTTATATTAATTTAAAATATTCCTTTTTACAGGATTTATTTTTGAAATGGAATAAGATCATCCTAAATTTCAGAATTTCGCTATAACCCATCAAAATGACTGGAAGAAAGCGATCTAAAAGCAATAATGGAAAAGAGAGATAACAAAGCATAAACGAAATAACTGCAGTTTGTTCAACTTTGGAAACTTAGCATTGCAGCCAAATTATTCTAAAATGTTGCCAATAACAAAGAAGAAAATGAAAAATACCTTAGCAACAAATCGAATACAGCATCAAAATTTATATTATTTTTATTTATTTGTCATGTAACTAAAGACATAATTGTCAACAATGTTTCCGTAAAATTTGATATATCCTGTAATAAATTCTTAATAAATATTATTATTGTTATTATTTTACTTAAGTGTAAGGTAGTTCTACATTTACAATTCCTTATGCCTCACCATGAATAAAAAATGTTGATCAAACCTTTAAGCGCGTATTAGCCGCAAAATGATCAAATGTTGAATACGGCCCTCCTTCGCCGAACCCGTCATATGTTTCGTCTTTCACACTAATAATGGTTTTATCCATTAAGTCTTATAGTTAAATCTAACCGCCACTTCTACTCCAACAGTTTCTTTTCTCACACTTCCCGACAGTGGAACTACCTTCCGTTTACTTGCTTCCCTGGAAACTACAATCTTCAAAGATTTAAATGCTTCGTCAATCGCCATCTTCTATCTTCTTGAATCTCATTCATCTGTTATCCTTTCCTCAATCCCCACCTATACTCAGTCTTTTCTCTCACTTTCACTCTCTGTAAACCCTGCGTACTAGTGGCATTCCCACCTTGCTTGGGGTGAAATGATTAAAAATATTTAAAGCTAGCTGTGTAAAGAGATGTGAATTATGGAGGTTGCTAAGGGATATAAGTTATTGTCAAATAAATAAAAGTGGGTAGTTGTTTAATTATTTATTTATTTGATTGAATTCGCCCCAAGCAAGGCAGTAAAGCCACTGAGATACAAGGGGTGGAAGAATTAGAAAACAGAAACATTGCTAAAGAGTGAGGAGAAACGAAAAATAACCAGTAAGTCAGTAGATAGTGATTGGCATTGCATTTAAATTTTTGAAGATTAAAGTTGGCTGGAAAACATGAAAACTGGAAGGGAGTTTCACAAGCAAGAAGTGCAAGAAAAAAACTGTTAGCATCGAATTTACAGTTACATCTTGCCAACTCAAATGTAAATTGGTGAGACCTCCTCACCAGTTTAGTGCTGTCCTTAAATTCAAAGAGTCTAGGAAAGAGTGATATTTATTTGTAATATTTACAAAATGTGGCACAAGGCCAAAAGGAGGAATGGGGAAAAGGACGGTCTTCAGCTGTCTTAACATTAAACTTAGCTAGCCACAAACACTGACATAAACATATCACAATATTCTTAACACCAAAACAACACATTCTTACTTACCTTTCTTACTACATTCACCATAATACCACATGGTCTCTATGAAAATCCTAACTAGTCCTTTTGTTCTGGGTATGACGATAAACTACATCCGCGTCCTGGGTAAGACGATAAACTACGTCCAGCAGCAAGGCCTCTGATCAGGAGATTTTGAGGGGCGTGGAACCACCTCTTAATTGCTGGCATTCCCAAGTCCACCCTGCCCCGGGGTGGTAGCACCTGTTAGGGTACCAGCTATGGGCTAATAGTTAACCCCCAAACTTGTGTAAAAATAGGTTTTAATACCAGAAATACTTTGTAATAAAAAAATTATTACCAGCAATAATTTTTGAAGGAAAAATTATCAGCAATACTTAAAAAAAAATACCAGCAATACAAACAGCTATACATTTTTTAAAATAAAAGCTATAGATTTCTTCAAAGAAAAATATTCCCAGAAATCGATTTTTGTAGAAAAACATTACCATCAATAAAAATGTTGTCAGCATTAAATAACCCATTGAAGTGTTGATATGCCGTAAACCAAACCAAACCTAACCAGTCCGCATATGTACAATTCATTGTCTGTGGTGGGGAGGGATAAAACAAAAAGAGCTCATCTGAACAATTACCTTGAAAATATTTATAGAAAAGGCACAGGGACACAACCTTACAGTGGTGGTCAACATCCAGGAAAAGGGCCAATAATACTGCTGATTCTCCTTTTGATTTTATCAAAGAGCTCTAGGCAAATAGTAGGAGCACGGGACCATATGTGGCAGAAATATCCTAAGCATGGACGAATGGTCGACTTATAGATATGTAAGATAGATTCTGGCGAGAAAAATTGTCTAGGACGACACAGTGAACCAACTTTCTTAACTGCAGACCTAGCAAGGGTTTCAATATAGTCTTTACACTTTATGTCTGCCGAGAACGTTAGCCCAAGAAAGTCTAATGCGTCACTCTCCTGGAGGTTAGCATCAGCCATACTGATAGAAGGTAGAGCGGTTTCTCTCAGATGATTAATGGAGAGTAAGTTAACTTATTTTATTATAAGTATTTAACTGTCTTTCGCTTAATTTTTACGATCATGTATGTTGGTTTGCAAAAGGAAATATTTGAATTAACATTTTGGCAAAAATCAATAAATGCACTCTCAAGAATGTTTCATCTAAGTTATTATCTCTTGTGATAGTTGTAGCTATTTTAAATTGAAATTGTGATTGAAATTATTTCTGTGTATATTTTCCTTAATAGTTTTTCCTTTTTTTCTTAATAATGTTTTCTTTCCTCATTTTTTTCTCATATCTAGTAACCCGCATGCGTGGCTTTATTGCCTTGCTTGGGGTAAAATGATTAAAAACACTTTCTGAAGTTGTATCAAAATTATATTATACTAGCAGCATGGCCCGGCGTTGCCCGTGCTTGATTCAAAAATCGTACGACTCATACAGCAATCGCTATCACTTGACTTAAAATATTTTTGCCCTTCCTTGCCTTTAAAGGAGTGCCCTTTGCCTTGTTGATGTTGCTACATGCCTTACTTCTTGCAATGCAATGCGAATTTTTTCTAAGCTCTATACTAAACATTAAGTCTGTTACGAAAAAAGAACTAAACAAAATGAACACAAAGGACTCGTAACTGGAAAAACCGAATGAAAAAAGAATGTTAACAACAAATATTTTTCACACCCAACCCAGTTCTGCGGCATCAGAATCAATGTTGAAAAAAGCGAATAAGTCAATTGGAATAAAGTTCCATGCAGATTTAAATTTTTCCCACTTGCGACGAATACACTATCGATTTTTTTTTGCATGCTAGCATGCTAGTTAACATTCGTGATAGTTAGCTGTTGGCTCTCAGGTGGCAGCCAGCTCTCACTCTGGCCAGTAGAAAATGGCCGCAAGCTACATGAAAACTGCCGTAGAAGCATGAAAAAATGCAATGTCGGTTTTGGCCTCCCATCTAACTTGGAGCATGTGCATGTAAATTTTGATGCAAATCCGTCGAAAATTGCGGCCGTACATTCGTTACACACACACACACACACACACACACACACACACACACACACACACACACACACACACACACACATCCTACCTTTTATAGATATAAATGTAGATGTATACATTTAGTTAAATGCATGACAAAATGGAAAATAAACTCCTACATTACATTTCAGCTTCTTTTGACTAACACTGGTTTTATCATTGAAGTATGTAGATGACAATATATATATATATATATATATATATATATATATATATATATATATATATATATATATATATATATATATATATATATATATTTACATAGTTCAATGACTCTGAGAACTATGCCGTCGGGAGTTCTAAACTTCTGGTAAGTAGACCCTTAGCGACAGTGAATTATTATTTTTAATTATAAGGTTAGAGGTTTAAAATTTTTTGTAACAAATAATTAATCTAAATTTTTGCTATTGTCAACTGGTGTTATGCATTTTTTTAATAGTGTTCTTAATTCTGCTTTCATCCTGTTTATAATTTTCGTTCATCGGATTTTTATAAAAAATATTAATGTTATTGTTTATGTTTCTATCCTCGCCGTTCCTATATATATATATATATATATATATATATATATATATATTTGATATATATATATATATATATATATATATATATATATATATATATATATGAAGAAATATAGTCTTAAAGTGTGCTATATTTAGGGGATAAAGTGCTCAATATCAGAGATAGAGCGTGTGTAAATATAAAAGTGAACATAGAAGTCAACACTTAGAGGCGACAGTCTGTTTCATGCTAGATGCAATCGTCAGGCCACGAATGCTGTTATTTTTCTCGGATATTTATATATACGGGTCAGTGGTGCATTGTGGGTAGTCTATTTTGGCAGATATTTTACCGGAAGTCGTTTATTTGTATCAAATTATTTTGCTTGCTTTTATTTAATTTATTTTTGTTTTTTATCCTTTATATTTATTTTATTTTTATTTTTTATTTTGATCGGTGTTTTTATTAACGTAGTAAAAAATTTTTTATATAGCTTATTGTGGGTAGTCTAATTATGGCGGCTATTTTACCGGAAGTCGTTTATTTGTTTATTTATTTGTGTCAAATTATTTTGCTTGTTTTTATTTATTTTTATTTTTATCTTATAAATTTATTTATTTATTATATATCTATATCTATCTATATCTATCTATCTATCTATCTATCTATCTATATATATATATATATATATATATATATATATATATATATATATATATATATGACATCAAGTTACTGTCATTTTTACTTTACCATTCAAAATAATAGACATATAAAAACCGATACATTAGGCATAGTGATTAAAGACTAGAAACCCCTCTCCAAATTGAACAAAAAATTTGCAATCAAGTCTCCTGATGAGAGGATGTATTCTATTCAAAACTCAAAATAGAGAAAAATAATTGACTATTTAATTGTATTTCTTACTACATACTCACACGTGCGTGGGCACGCGCGTGAACACACACATTCACGCACACATACTCTATGAAAAAGAAAACTTGCACCAATGAAAAATGTTTATAAAATCGAGAAATATAAGCAGTCAATTGCTGATAACAACTGACGAGTGGACAGAGAGATTCTCGGAGGATCTGTCTACGAAACTCTGGATTCGGTATGCTAAAGGTAACATGAATCAGCTAAGTGAGAAACCTTTTTATTTGTATTATTTTCTCTCACTCTCTCTCTCTCTTTCTCTCTCTCTCTCTCTTTCTCCATATGTATATACAATTATTGATTCGAAAATTATAACATAAATATATTATAAAATCACTACAAAAAAAGCCATTTTGTTTCAACACTTCTGGTGTCCTATCAAGTGATTGTGTTGCATATAGAATAAAAGGTTTTAAAAGGTTCAAATCAATCAAACACCCTTCGCTTATATAACAGTGTTTCCCCTAGCGATGGGTGTTTTTGTTTCATTGACACCAGAAGTGTTGAAACAAAATGCTTATTTTTTAAGTGAATTTATAACATATTTATGGTATAACTTTCGAATAAATAATTATATTTGCTCTACTCTGTAATGAGCACTCTTTTTAAGAATAGTATTTGTTGGTTATTGGAATTTATTCCGTATACACCAATCCTATACTTGGGCATATATATATATATATATATATATATATATATATATATATATATATATATATATATATATAATGAGAACGAACAGAATATAAATTCAGACATTCATAGCATTAATATAAAAGAGGGCTCAATGCCAAATGTAGAGCAATAGTTATTTATCATAAAGATCTTACATACGGACAAACAAGTACTCACGACAAAGATGCATTTTTGTTTCGATGCGAATGCATCTCGACAGGTGAGGAACAATGATGGTTATCTTTGTCGTGAGTACTTGTTTGTCCGTATGTAACATCTTTATAAAATGACCGTGATTAAACATTGGCGTTTGTTTTGGTGCTGATTTCTGGTGTGTTCTAGATTGAAAGCTTTCGTCATTCACTTTCGAGTCAGACTTCGTTGAATGTTGACGTTTTGTCCACAAATGAATGCTTTTAAGATGGAGGATAAAAATTTGCACTTTCGCCATATTATGCTCTATGAATTTTGGAAAGGCGCAAGCCTCGGAACTGAAACAAAAAAAAACAACAACATATGGACGATCAGAAAGTTGTTCGGCAGATTTCGTCATGGTGACTTTAACCTAAACGATCAACCACGCCTTGGGCGAACTTCCGACGTCGATGAAGATACTCTGCTTACCATTGCGGAGAATAAATCACATATTTCGACGAAAGAGATCGTTAAAAGTTTGAAAATCGATATCTCAACTGCCTTTTGCCATTGGAAGAGATTTTGGTTCAAGAAAAACGGCCGATACGTAAAATGGTGACATTTTTCACCACGATGACGCAAAGCCGTATGTTGCAAAACAGACCTCACAGAAGCTTCATGATTTGAAATGTGAAACCCTCCAGCACCCACCGTATTTTCCTGTCTTGGATCCTTCGAATTTTCATTTGTTCCCGTCTCTTCAGAGGAATTTAAAGGACACACAATTTGAATAAACTACATCCGCGTCCTGAGTAAGACGATAAACTTAGCCCAACACCAAGTCCTCTGACCAGGAGGTTTTGAGGAGCGTGAAACCACCTTTTAATTGCTGCTGTTTCCTTGTCCACCCTGACCCGAGGTGGTAGCACCTGTAAGAGTCCCGTCTACAGTACTATAGCTAACCCCCAAACCAAGGTCAAAGCACCGTGAAAGTGTAAATATAAGTTTTAATACCAGCCATCAATTTTTTGAGGAAAAATCATTGCCAGCAATATATTCGTTATTACCAGCAATATACTAACCCCGAAACTGGGATGGAAACACTATGAAAACGTAAAAATAGATTTTAATACCAACAATAAATTTTTATAAAAATTATTACCTGCAATACATTTTTGAAGGAAAAAATTATTACCAGCAATATATTTTTGTAAATAATTATTACCAGCAATACGTTATTACCAGCAATATACTAACCCCGAAACTGGGATAAAAACACTATGAAAACGTAAAAATAGATTTTAATACCAACAATACATTTTTATAAAAATTATTACCTGCAATACATTTTTGAAGGAAAAAAATATTACCAGCAATATATTTTTGAAGAAAACAATATTACGAGCAATACATTTTTGTAAAAAATATATTAGCAATAATACATTGTTAAAAAAAATTATTACCAGATTAATACTGTATTAGTTACAGTGAGCGTGTTATCCACTGTGATCAACAATTTGAACAAGACCAGCAGGCTACGCTCGACTACGATGACTAACACAGATATCGACGGTCCCCCAAGAGTTCCGTCTACCTCATTTCACTCACAAGGCAAGGGTCAACCCGTGGTATAGTTTTCATTTGCCGCACGACCCAGTCCAATAAACTCAGGAAGTCACCTTCTTGACAAATCGACCATGGTGACGTTCATGGTCAGAAAGCGAACGTTCCAACCACTCGGCCAAGTGAGTGTGTGAGTGTGAGTATATATATATATATATATATATATATATATATATATATATGCACATTTCATTAAAAACGACTGACAAGGTGCTATTATTTAGTTTTTTATATAATTTCTCGTGCGATCCAATAAAATTAATGGAAGCCTTATTAATAAAAACAAACAAACCAACACTTAATAATATTAACTTTGAATATGGACATAATATCTTGACCGTGTTTTGAAACAAAAAATGAAACATTTTATAAAACATACATATAACAAACTATTTCTAATTCAAACAGTTGAAATATAATCCTTGAAAATGGC
Source organism: Acanthosepion esculentum (assembly GCA_964036315.1). Lineage (NCBI taxonomy): Eukaryota > Metazoa > Mollusca > Cephalopoda > Sepiida > Sepiidae > Acanthosepion > Acanthosepion esculentum. The sequence continues at coordinate 20,357,571 of OZ038494.1, read as the reverse complement.
TAAATGTATAGCCGAAAGCGCTCGGATAAAAAGAACATTCGGACAATTTTTATATAATCATCTGAAAAGAAAAACATTATTAGATCGCACGAGAAATTATATAAAAAACTAAATAATAGCACCTTGTCAGTCGTTTTTAATGAAATGTGCATGAAAGAAGGATTGCTGCCTAAATACACACACATATATATATATATATATATATATATATATATATATATATATATATTCTTGTGAGTAAACAATCTAATAGATAAATATTGTTTATTTTTTTGTCAGTTCTCAAGAACGAAGTAAATGTATAAATTCACTTTCATATGCCTAGGTTTTATCACAATTCTAATCATCGCTTTTTAAGATCATAAACATTGCCAAAGAGTAAAGGGAGTTAAAATAATAGCGGTGTCAAGGGAAAATAGTTGTTCTGACATTCCGTTTTGTGCGTTTTTTTGCGGGGTGGAAATGAATGTGTTGTTTTGGTGTAAGGAATACTGTAGCATGTTTGATTCAGTAATTGTGAGTATCTAAGTTTAGGATGAGGGAGATTGGTGACCAGTATTTCCTATCCGTCCTGTGGCACGTTGTGCAGTTTCAAAATAAATATTACTTTTCTCTATGGTACCTAGACTTGATGAATTTAAACGCAGTACTAGATTGGTGGTAAGGTCTCATATCATTTTACAGTTGAAATTGCTATATATATATGCTTTGATCTTTCTTCCTAATTGCTGTTCTTTTATTGTTCTCTCTCCTTAATTATGTTTTGTTTTGTCTCATATTCTTTAACATTCAGCAACCCCTTACGTCTTAGTGGCTTTATATCCTTGCATGGGTCGAATTGATTAAACAAAATATTAAAATGGTAATTAATTTATGAAGTTTCTTTTAAAGGCCCTGAATACATGTGGATATCATGATACATAAATTCCAACTAACTTCTCTTATCTGGGTGACGACCTTCTTCTGCTATGTGCCATGTCCCTTCAGGACGTGGGCGACACGGCTCTCCACAATTTCCTGCCTTCTATTGCTCTTGGTAAATTTTCTTTTTGCTGTCTTCCCCCATCCTTGTTGTATCATCCATTTACATGTGCTCGTTAGGTAGGTGAACATGGCTCTCTACAACTTCCTATCCGTTGTAGTTCTAAGTAATATTTGTCTCTCTACTATCCTTCCCAATTCCTGATCTGCCATTCATTTACACAAACTCTTTAGGTAGGTGAACATGGTTCTCCACAGCTTCCTATCCGTTGTAGTTCTAAGTAATATTTTTCTCTTTACTATCTTTCCTAGTCCCTGTTCTGCCATCCATTTACACACTCTTTAGGTAGGTGAACATGGCTCTCCACAATTTCCTATCCTTCGTAGTTCTAAGTAATATTTGTCTCTTTACTATCCTTCCCAATTCCTGTGCTCTGTCATCCATTTACATATACTCTTTAGGTAAGTGAACATGGCTCTCCACAACTTCTCCTTTGTAGTCCTAAGTAATGTTTATCTCTTTACCATTCTTCCCAGTCTTTGCTTAGCCATCCATTTACACAATCTTGTTAGACAGGTGATCATGGCTCGCCACAACTTCCTATCCTTCAAAGCTCGAATTAATGGTTTCTCTTTACTGTCCCTGTTCTGCCATCCATCTGCAATATGTCGTTAGGTAGATTACACGCTGTGAATATCAAATTTTCTAAGCTCTCTTTCCTTATCATGTGCACTCAGAAATTCTTGTTGATTCTACGTATAATCAATAGAATCAGAAAGAGATAGTTGAATTTTGTTTCCATTTTCTCTAAAACTTCATCATCGCTCACATGTTCGGTCCATAGTATTCTCAGCATCCTTCTGTAGAACCACTTTTTTGTTGTCTCAAGTCTTTCTTACATCTGTGAGGAGATTAAGTTAACCTTAAGTGGAAACTATTAATGAGTATAATAAAATAAAATTAATTGATTTACTTATGGACCAACATATTCTTCATCTTTTATGTTATGCATGATGTCACTACAGGACATGGGTGATCATGGATCTCCATAACTTTCTGTCCCTTGAGTAAGGTTTGACTCTTTACCATCCTTCTTTATTCTCTCACTGCTATCCATCCACACAAACCTAGCAGGTAGGTTTCAAGTATCTGATACACCTGAAGTGGGGAAACAAAAAATGTAATGCAAACTATAAAATAGCAATGAAATGCTACATTAGTTGCTTATGTCAATGATTATTCTTTTCATTTTATGATGTATTTAAATATGAACACCTGAACATACCTTGGAGAAGAGATTGGTATATATAGTTTATTCATGGCTTTAAAAGGTGTTGATGTTTTAAACAGGAAAAATCTTGTAAAGTTAAAAGTATTTTTCTTGCTCGATTTGAAATATATAGAGATCTGCTTCAGTGCCATTTAGAAGGACCGATATTATGCAAGGGTTCTGAACCAAGCAAATAGTCAGTCAGTTATGTGCCATGCGTGATACACGCTTAGGCGATCATGATATCTTTCAACATATAACTGACGAGACAGTTTTTTTTCCGCAGTAGGTTGCCATTTCTTTCTGCGTTAGACCAGTTGCCATCCAAAGGCTATAGTACCCGGTCTGTCCTGCAATTTACTTATAGCTCGGGGGTGGGGGAGAGAAGAAGAGGATCCATACCTTTCCCAGGGGTATTAGCACGTAAATGAACGTAATGGATTCGACTGGAATTTAGACTCGGCTCTCTGACCCCTTAATCCGAGCCGCTAAACTAAAATAAAATTATTTTTTGACATTAATCAATAATTCTGAAAACTTTAAAATGATAGGTGTCTGTTCTGAAGACACCGCTCTAGAAAGTACGAGGGTCATTCAATAAATAAGGTGAATTTTTCGGTATACAGATAGAAGCTTACTTTTTAAAAATATTTTTCAACGTAGTCTCCCAGCACTGTCACACACTTTTCCCATCTGTGCACAAACTTCCGTATTCCCTCAGCGTAAAAATCTTTGGACTGATGTCTCAGCCAGTCGCTCACAACACTTTTGACTTCATCATCACTTTTAAACTTCGTGCCTCTCGTGAACGCTTTCAAGGGACCAGACAGGTGAAAGTCTGAAGGAGCAAGGTCTGGGCTGTAAGGGGGATGATGGAGCAGTTCCCATCCCAGCTCGTTGATGGCCTGCACCGTTTGGGCTGCTGTGTGAGGCCTTGCGTTTTCATGATGCAAGATGACTCCTTCTGACTGATGATCCCAACAGATAAGCTCAAAGTCCTTGCAATGTCATCCACTGTCTCCCTTCTGTCAGACTGAATGAGGTCATTGACTGATTCGATCACCTCAAGAGACCTCACTTCTGTAGGCCTCCCAGGCCTGTCTTCAACCTCAACACTGCTCCGTCCTTCTTTAAACAATTTAGCCCACTTGTAGACATTTTTTGGCTGAAACATGTGGCACCATACACAGTTGACATTCTCCTCTGAATTTCAACTGGTTTTCACCCTTCAGCAACCAAAAACTTGATAACTGACCGCTGTTCAATCCTGGAGCATGCTTCTTGGTCGGCCATCTTTGTTAATCGCCAAAAGTCTCAAAGATTCTTTTTAATCTGCAAAAGAAATTAAATCCATGTGAAAAAGAAGTAAAACAAAAAAAAGAAGAAAGAGTAAGCTTCTATCTGTATTAGAAGTCCTTATACCGAAAAATTCACTTTATTTATTGAATGACCTTCGTACCTGGGTCCTCTTGCTATCCTATACCGTTACAAGAGCCAAATCAAACCGAAAATGCAGTACTGCTGCCATATTCGGACAGGAATTGCACAGTCTTCACTCCAGTCCAAAACTGTCTATGCGTTTCCACTTTTTTCTTTCCTTTCTTTCTTTCTTTTTCCTTATTTTCTTTTGTTGTTAGTTTGTGTTTACTCGTTTCTTCAGACTTTTCGAAAATACTTCATTTTCTTTCTCTCTTCCTATCTTTCTTTTTCATATCTTTAAATGATTTTCCTTCTCTTCATTCATTCTTCCTTCCTTCTTTTCTCTCTTCTGTCTATTCCTTCTGTAACCATTTTATCACATTAAGTCTTTTAGGTCTCCTTCTTTCTTTTCTTTTTTCGTTTCTTCCTTTCTTCTTCCTCTTTTTCCATTCTTTCCATATTCTGTGATATTTTATGGCTATTTCTTTTTGATTTGGCATGCAACACACACAAGTGACTAATCAAAGAGCTGCTTCCACAAATGGATGCACCATTAATTTGGTAGAATGCACAATGATGGAGAATAATTATTTGTCCTAGTTCAAAAAAAGGTTGCCATGGAAACTAAAGTCCTAAATAAGCTGGTTTCCATTCCCTTATTTCTCAGTTTCTCTTTCTTTCTTTCTTTCTTTCTTTCTTTCTTTCTTTCTTTCTTTCTTTCTTTCTTTCTCTCTCTCTCTCTTTCTTTCTTTCTTTCTTTCTCTCTTTCTTTCTTTCTTTCTTTCTTTCTCTCTTTCTTTCTTTCTCTCTTTCTTTCTTTCTTTCTTTCTTTCTTTCTTTCTTTCTTTCTCTCTCTCTTTCTTTCTTTCTTTCTTTCTTTCTTTCTTTCTTTCTTTCTTTCTTCATAACATTAATCACCTCTACCTCTTTCAGTCTCTTTTCATCAATTTGTTCTTCATTTTCTTTCTTTCTTTCTTTTTTCTTTCTTTTTTTAATTCTTTCTTTCTTTTTTCTTATTGTTTCTGTCTATTTTTCTTTTCATTGTTTCTTCCTTTCTTGGTGCTAATTCTTTCTTTCCATTAGTTCTCCTTCCTTCCTTCCTTCTTTCCTTCCCTCCTTCCTTCTTTCCTTCCCTCCTTCCTTCCTTCCTTCCTTCCTTCCTTCCCTCCTTTCTTTTAATCCTTTCTTTCTGTTAATTAATTCTTTCTTTTTTCTTTTCAATGCTTCTTTCTTTCTTTTTGCTAATTCTTTCTTTCCCCTTATTCTTTTACCTTTGTTCTTTCTTTACATTAATTCTTTTTTTCTTTCATTAAACTTTCCTTCATTCCTATTTGTCAATAATTTCTTACTTCCTTTTCATTCAACACATTTTTCTTTCTTTGTTTTAATTCTTACTTTCTTTGAATTTACTTCTTTCTTTTTTTACTATTGTTTTTCTCTGCCTTTCTTCCACTCTTTCTTTCTTTCAATTCTTTTATTTTTCCTTTCTTTCACTTTCTTTCTTTCTTTCTTTTCGTTTAATATTTCCTTTCTTTTCGTGTAATCATTTCTTTCTTTCTCTTAATTAATTCTTTCTTTTTCTCTTCATTGCCCCTTCCTTTCTTTTTGCTAATTCTTTCTTTCTCCTAATTCTTCTAGTTTTGTTCTTTTTTTATATTGATTATTTCTTTCTTTCATTAAACTTTCCTTCCTTATTATTTGTCAGTAATTTCTTTCTTTTCATTTAACGCTTCTCTTTCTTTCTTTCTTTCTTTCTTTCTTTCTTTCTTTCTTTCTTTGTATTACTTCATACTTCTTCCATTCTTCTTATGTTTTTACTCCTTCACTTCAAATCTTATGTTTCTCTATTGCTAACCCCTCCTCTGATTTTCCTTATACCTTTCTTTTATACCTCTTCCTTCGCCTCTCCCTCTCTGTTTTTCTTTGTCTCTTTTCATCCTAATTTACCTTTTGTTTCTTCCTCTCTTTTCCCTTTTCTCTATTTTTATCCGTTTTATCTACAATGCTATTTACTTTAAATTATTCAACCATCTTTCAATAAGACTCTGACATGCGAACATACGGCTTTGTTAAGTTATTTTCATCATACGATATTCCACAGGAAGTATGAATAGGTATAACCTTGATCAAATGAGAAAATATAGCTAGCGGAAAAAGAGCTCAAATTCTGATCGAAACTACATGCTCTGTCTCGTCGCCAGTCATCTTGACAATATTACAGAAATAACAAAATGGGCAAGTAGCTATTTATCTAAGTGTTTATTTGAACAAAATTTGGCGCAAGGCAGTTGTTTATACAGTTCTTCACCCAATACAACGCCCAAGCTCCACTTAAGGTCGAGGGTTATTGAATGAACAAACAAAAGCTATATGTACCCTCAGTCCTAACGCCAGTCATCTTGACAATATCATAACGATAAAAAATCGAGTGTTCTGTCCCATTGCTAAACATCCTGAGAAAAAATGGGTTAGTAGTTATTTATCTGAGTACAAGGCCCAGGAGCCACTCAAGTTAGAGGGTTGCTGAATGAAGTTGTTGTAAAACCCTAAAAGAACCATAAAAGACAGAAAAATACATATGAGGAAAAGTAGTATAAATAATGACTTGAACATATTAAGATCATAGATTTTGAGGATGCACCCTCTCGGGAGTCTGTTCCACGAAGTAACAGTTCTTGGGATGAATTTATCTGAGTGAAAATTCTTCCTTACCAATGGAATATGAAAACACAATGGTAATTATAGTATTAGCCGTTTCCCTACAAGTAAACATTCATTGAACGGGTGACAATATTGCCTTCGGATGAAGTATATAAAATCTTTCTCTTGAAAAATTATTTCAGGAAAATATTTTTTTCAGGTCTAGTAACTCTTATCGCTCTTTCCAGTACTGATGAGGGTTTCCTTCCTAACCTTTTATTTGAAGTAGTATGGAATGCTAACATCTTAATTATGACATTATTTTGTCTTCGAGTTACATGTGCTATCCATTTTAGTTGTTTCTGCTGTTGGTAGTCCTCGAGTGTGTCTTCTGTAATTCGGTAAAGGTCTTTGTTTGTGATTCCGTATCGACAGTCCAGATTGTTCAAAACAGGATGATCTTTGCTAAGATTCTCAGGTTTTACTTGTCAAAGACTTTTCCTCCTTATTGATCTTAAAATGCGGTTGTATGCAGCTGACAGTTTAAATACTTTTGAACAGGTTTGGCGCCATGCATGGCATTCATATGAAAGTCTTGACTTGATTAGTTTTCAGGTTGATGTTTTGATTTAGTAGCAATGGGTAGTATTGGGCGAAACTACCTCTGGTGCATCATATTCTATATTCAATTTCCTTTTCTATTTTTTAAAATCATTAGAGTTCAAGGAAGGTAATAAAGCTACTAAGACACAATGGTTACTGATTGTTACAGAATATGAGAAAAAAAGAAAAACACTTAAGGAGAGAAAACAATAAAAGAATAAGAATTAAGAAGACAAAAAATAACAATTGACATTGCATTGAAATTTTTGAAGATCAAAGTTGACTGAGAAGCAAGAAACTGGAAGAGAGTTCTACAAGAGAGAAATGTAATAGAAGAAACTGTTAGCATAGAACTTACGGTTACATCTAACCATTTCAACTGTAAAATAATGAGACCTAGTTGCCAAACTAGTACTGTGCTTAAATTCATCAAGTCTAGGTACCATAGAGGAAAGTTCATCAGAACAATTACCATGAAAGTATTTATAGAAAAGGCAATGGAAAGCTACATTACAATAGTTGGAAAGAGGCTGAGATGCCAGGTCAGGACAAATAATATTTCAGATTCTTTGGTTTTTATCAAGAATCTTTAAACATATAGCACCAGACCTGATGTGATGGCAATACTTAAGGGAATGGTAGACTTATAAAGATGTCTGATAGATTCTGGTGTGAAAAATTGTCTAGCACAATACAATGAACTAAATTTCCTATCAGTAGACCTAGCAGTTGATTCAATATAATCTTTCCACTTCTTGTCAGCAGAAAATGTTAGTCCGAGAAGTCACAGCAATTCACTCTCCTGGTTGTAAAGTGATTACTAATAATCAGTATAGTTGGCAATTAACTAATTACTAGATATTTGTATGATCATATCTATAACTGTCATTTCATCTGTCCAAGGCTGGTGCAAGGGACTTGTGATCCCCGCCACTTCAAATCTCTAATACGGGCTCCCCCACTCTACTACATGTCAATTTTCATAAGTTAGTATTCGTATAAAATACAAATTTTATTGTAACCTAACTATGTACAATAATGGAATATATGCAATTTAGGTGAACAATTCAATTAGAAAAATTGAAAATAAATACAATGTATCTAGATACAAATTAGAGACATGTCATAATAGATGATTCCATCTTAAATAAATCAACAATGCTTTACGGCAATTTTAATATCAAGAATAAAGATCTTTTTTGCTAAAGAGTTGAATAATTTTAACAAAAAAAAATAGTGAATTTTATCTAGTGTTTTTTTAAAATTTATATATTATATATTTATATATATTATTTATATATTATATATGAGTACTTGACGATCGTAAATAGCGTGAAACCCAGGGTCACAAACTCATCAAAGCAATCCAACTATATATATATATATATATATATATATATATATATATATATATATATATATATATATATATATGTGTGTGTGTGTGTGTGTGTGTGTGTGTGTGTGTGTGTGTGTGTGTGTGTGCAAAACAAATTCACAGATTTGGACAATTTTTTGTTTTGCTCGTGCTAAGTCTACATAAAATACACTATTTTTTAAAATCCAGGATGTTGAAAGTGTTAAAATATTTCAACCCCCCCCCCCCAAAAAACACCAGAATGACGTCAAAATCAGTGAAAATTTTTCCTCCTTTAATTCACAAGTCTTACTAATTAACCATAGCTGTGCGGGACGAGGAGAAGAGGGGGAATTATACCTTTCTCAATGGTATTTACGCGTAAGTGAATACAAAAAATCCGACTGGAATAGGAACTCTTCTCTTCGATTAACAGTTCCGAGCTATTACTCTTTACACCATCCTCACATCCAGGCTTACAACACCTGATATATCTATCTAGGTACTGACCAGGCTCGACGTTGCTTAACTTCGGTGATCGTACGGGAATAATACGTGATTTCTTAAGATAAAAAATTGAATTCGTAATGTGGATTTTTTTTCTCCATATATTCCTATCGATAGCGCATACCAGACAGTGAACGTCTAAAAAATATTTTTTAAAACATATTTTAAGAAATCCTGTCACATGAGCAAATTTATTTGCGCTTCTGTAGGGGTGATCGTTTTACAATGAATTTACATAGGAATCTGGAACCGCTCTTGAATTTTATAACATTTAATTATGATTTTTATATTAATATCCGTGAATTGGAGTCCTTAATCTATAGTAATATGCAAATAAAATGCTGACAGATGCAAGGGCCTCGTGGACCCCTACAGAACCTATGATACGTCCCCTACCTACTCCACTATATGTCAATTTTCATAAGGTAGTATTGATATAAAATACAAGTTTTATTGTAACCTAATTATGAAATAATACATGGATCATATGCAATATAGGTGAACAATTCAACTAGAAAAATTGAAAATAAATACAATGTATCTAAATACAAATTAGAGACATGTCATAATAAATCATTCCATCTTAAATAAATCAACAATGTTTTTTGGCAATTTTTAACATCGACTTGAGATTTATCTACTTAAAAAAAGATGAAGAATTTTAACAGATTCACATTTGGAGAAACAAGAATAGTGAATTTAATAGAGTGTTTTTCGAGACATGGTGTTTTTAGACGAATTTAGAATCCCCCACTCCCCAAAAAAAACCCATAAAACAAAAAACACCAGAATGACGTCAAAATCAGTGAAAACGTTTCCTCCTTTAATTCTCAATTGTGCTTACTTTAATTTGTAATGTATATAAATGTAATCAGAGAAAAAGCAAATGTCATAATAGATCATTCCATCTTAAATAAATCAACAATGTTTTACGGCAATTCAAGAATCAAGATCTTTTTTGCTAGAAAGTTTAATAAAAAAAAAAAAAATACTGAATTTTCTCTTGTGGTTTTTCGAGACTTAGCATGTTCAAAACAAATTCATGAATTTTTTTTTTTCGTCCTAATCCGTGAATTTTTTATTTTTTTATTTTTTTTATTTTTCCTTATGCTAAGCCTCGGAAAAAAAAATCACGAGATAAAATTACCTATTTTTTCTTAATCATTGATGTTAATTAAATGCGTTAAAATATTTCAACTTTATAGCAAGAAAAATTTACACTTTGATGCTGAGAAGTGTAAATCCCCAGAATGACGTCAAAATCCGTGAAAATGTTTCAGTTGTGCTTAGTTGAATTTGTGACGTAAATGTAGGTAGTTAAAAGCAAATGTTGATAAGATAGCCACAAAGTACTGCAGATAGACTGTTATATTTAAACATGATGCTGTTTTTGCTCTATTCTAATTGAACGCTTTTCCTGATCGACAAGCTGGGTATGACTGTTAGTATGCAATATATGTCAACAATTCAACTAGAAAAAATGAAAATAAATGCAATGTATCTAAATACTTATTACAGATACGTCATAATAGATCATTCCATCTTAGATAAATCAACAATGTTTTGCTGTAATTTTTTAACATCAAGTTGAGATTTTGCTTGTTAAAAAATTGAATAATTTTAACACATGGATAATTAATAGTCGATTTTATATCACGTATTTTTGGACTTAGCATAAGAAAACCAATGGCGTGCAAGAAGTATGAAAAGAATTCTACAAGCAGTGGAGAAGTGCGAGAGTAGAAATTAGTGGCACAGAACACACGCTTACATCTAGGCATTTCAACAATAAAATATTGGGACCTTGCCGCCAATCTAGTACTGCGCTTGAATTCATAAAGTCTAGATACCAAAGAGGAAAGCTCATGAGAACAATTACTATGAAAATATTAATAGAAAAGGTAGAGGCAAGCAACATTGTGGCGTTGAGAAAGTGACTGAAGCCAGGCCAGGAAAATAACATTTCAGATTCTACATTGGATTTTATATAGGATCTCTAAATACAGCGTAGAATTTGCAGAAAAGATGAAAGAGTCATATTCAGTGTATGAACGAACGGCAGACTTATAGATATATAAGATAAATCCTGGTGAGAATAATTGTCTTGCACGATACAGTGAACCAACTTTCCTAGCAGTAGACCTAGCAGTTGATTAAATATAATCTTTCCACTTAATATATATATATATATATATATATATATATATATATATATATATATATATATAATCTTTCCACTTAATATATATATATATATATATATGCGTGTGTGTGTGTGTGTGTGTAAAATTTGTATGTATGTAAATATAAATAGATATATATATATGCAATTTCATATATATATGTACATGGGGCACCAGACCAAATCTGGCATCAATACACAAAGCATGGACGAACGGCAGACTTATAAATATGAAAGATTAATTCTAGCGATTGTATTACACGATACAGCGGACTAACTTTCCTAACAGCAGGCCAATCATTTGATTCAATATAATCGTTCCACTTCATGCCATTGGAAAATGTTAGTCCGAGAAGGTGCAACCAGTCACTCTCCTGAAAGCTAGCATCAGGTATACTGATGTTAGTCAAAAAGGATTCTCGCAGACGTTTAAATGAGTGCAGTTTCATTTTGGTGTTTTCTCCTGTACTAGATTTGTTATAACTGATCCATACGCTCAGGTATCTGAAGTGTTTAGCATTTACGAATTCCACATACAGTTTAAAATGAGAGTCTCACATGTATATGAAATAAGGTTAAAAAATTGTTGAAGCTCCCATTGCTATTTGACACTCATAGAAATATACAGGGTGTATGAAAAATATTTTGACAAACTCTAAGGATGGGTTCCTCACACCAAAATCAAGGACGAAAGTCCACATAAACATATATTTGCAAATGCTTTGTTCTTGAGTTATTAAGTTTAAAGGAACTTTACGGCATATAGACTACCGGCTGTAACAGCAAAATTGTCCAAATCGTATAAGAGTAAAATTGTCCAAATCGTGTAACAGCAAAATTGTCCAAATCGTGTAACAGCAAAATTCTCCATCACACTAAATGTTTAATATCTGAAAAACCACTAAATTAATTAAGTTTCGTTTTCAGTCATCTTGTCGCCATTTTTCGTAAGAATCACTGAAAAATCCATTTTATATGAAAATGACCGACAATACATATTTATAAAGAGATGTGTAACGGAAGAAAGAAGAACTGGAAAGGCCTTAAAGTGAGGATGGGGAATAAAATTTTAAAGGGAGAAGTTAAATAACAGTTTAAACGAGTGAGAGATAGATAAATAAATCACTACTTATCCGTTGACCTAAAATTAAAAGAAGCAGACATCGGGCAATGTGGATACATTTGTGGTGACTTAGACACAATAAATGATTATACGATCCAAATTTAAAATCTAGCCAATTTACACTGCCGATGTATATATGAAAATTTGTCGTCTGGTTTGCATTTACTAACCTTATGTATACATGAAAAGAGAAGATGAGAGAGAGGAAGAAAATGCCAAAGGAAAAAGAGAAACATATGCCCGGAAATGCTTTGTTTTTGAGTTATTAAATTCAAAGAAACTTTACGGCAGATGGCGCTGTTGCCATATAGATTACCGGCTGTAACAGCAAAATTGTCCAGATCGTGTAACAGCATAATTGTCCATCCCACAAAATGTTTAATATCATAAAAACCACTAAACTAATTGAGTTTCTTTTCAGAGAAGACGTTTAGACACTATTTTTCGTAAGAATCAATGAAAAATACTTTGCTTTATTCAGCTAAAAAGGGAGCAGGTTAAAATCTTTTTGTTTCAGACCCACTGTCTTCCCAACTGAGCAATGGTGATAGGAAAAAGATCATTCAGGCCTTCAGTAATGGTACCAACATTCATACTCTGGCTTCCATCTTCAATGTCCATTTAAGAACCATCAAGAGGACAGTGAGTACGTTTTAAAAAGAGGGAACCGTAGAGAGGAAAACTGGATCAGAAACAGGAAAAAGTATCATTTCAACTTAGAGCTAAAAAGATCAATTAGAAAAGATCCAACCCAATCCATAAGACGTTTGGCATGTGAGAGAGGAGTTTCATCTATGACAATACATAGAACAGTGAAAAAAGACTGGAAAATGTAATCGTACGCTAAACATGTGAAGCAACTTGTTACTCCAGGACAGAATGTTAAAAGGTTAAAGAGAGCGAAGATCATCTTGAATAAGTTGGAAATTGATCCTGGAATAATAATAATAATAATAATAATATATATATATATATATATATATATATATATATATATATATATATATATATATTTGAACTTCATTTCAATACTTTATGAGCTTTCGATCCTTAGCTATGATTAATTAATGATGAACATGTTATTTTCGTTTATGATCGATTTCATCACGATTCTTCTGTTAAGCTTGGAAAGCTTCTTATTGCTCAAAGTAGGGTTGAAGCATTTTTCTCCTTCCTTCCTTCCTTCCTTCCTTCCTTCCTTCCTTCCTTCATTTATTCATTCATTCATTCATTCCTTCATTCATTCTTTTCTTCCTTCCTTCCTTCCTTCCTTTCATCCATTTCTTTCTTTTCTTTTCATATTTTTACATTTTTCTTCTCGTTTTTCGTTTCTTCGTTTCAATTCGTTTTTTTCCTTTTTCCTTACCGTCTTTTTTGTTTCTCTTTTTCCTTCTTCCCTCCCTTCTCGTTTTAAGAACTAAAATTACAATTACTTATTATTTGAAATGTTCGTTAAAATGGACGTGTGACAAGCTCCAGGGTTATGGAATTACAGGTCGATTGTTTGACTTAAAACAATCATTCCTGTCAAACCGTGAATTGAAGGTTGTTCTCAACGGATTCTCCTCCGGCTCCTATCACACGAACGCAGGTGTTCCCCAAGGCTCCACCCTAGGCCCTACTCTGTTCCTTATCTTCATCAACGATCTTACTGACGTCATAGATTCTCAAGTAGACATCTACGCGGACGACACTACAATTTACTCCTGCCTCAAAAACAAATCTAGTGTCCCTGACAAAACTAACCTGGCCGTTCGTCTCGAAAAGGACCTCCAATCGGTTGTGAACTGGGACAGGAATTGACTGGTTAACTTCAATGCCTAAAAATCAAAACTGCTCTCTATTATTCACCACAGAGATCCTTCCCCACCCCCATTAGAATGTCTGACGCTCAACTTATCGTGAGCACCTCTTTGCAGCTGCTCGGTCTCACATTGACTGCTGACCTGAGATGGAACAAATACATTGAGTCAATTGCTTCGTCCACCGCAAGGAAAGTCGGCTCCCTGTGCCGCGCCAGGAAATTTTTCTCCACGGAATCGATCCTTCAAATCTACAAATCAACCATTCACCCTTGCATGGAGTATTGCTGCTACATATGGTCCGGTGCCCCTTCTGTTTGCCTCGGGGTTCTTGATAAAATCCAGAGACGGATATGCAATGTAATTGGCCCTGATCTGTCATCTCGTCTGCAGTCGCTCTCTCACAGACGTGCCTTCGCCTCTCTCTGTCTTTTTTACAAATACCTTCATGGTAACTGCTCCGATGAGCTGCTTTCGCTGCTTCCCAGACTTCATGAATTCAAGCGTCCTACGAGGCTGGCATCCTGCTCTCACCCTTTTCACTGTTGAAACTGTTAAATGTAGCCGTCTCTTCTACTCCAATAGCTTCATATCTCGCACCTCTCGCCTGTGGAACTCCCTTCCTTTTTCCTGTTTCCCTGATAGCTATAATCTCCAACTATTCAAATGTAATGTCAATCGACATTTCCAGTTGCCTTGATCTATCCACTACCCTTATCCTCATCCTTTCCTCTATCACTCCTATCTGCTCTCGCTCCAAATCCTCTGTAACCCCTTGCGTGCTAGTGGCTCCCCGCCTTGCTTGGGGTGAAATGCTTAAAAAAAAAAAAAGAAAGAAATTCATCATTGTAGCAAATCTCATGACAGTTTCAAAGACAAGAGTTGGTTGTCGGTTGTTTTTGTTTAGCGGCATATCAACACCTCTATGGGTCATTTAATGACGAAATCTAATGATGAAAGTTGAAACTTTATGACTAATTCAAGGAAATGACATTATTTCATGATTAAATTACAATTACTTAACAACATTTGTTTTTTCTTTATCAAATAATCTTGCAAAATTAAATTAGAAGGGAAAACGTATTTCTACTTACAAGAAATAAGATTAATCATAGCAAATTGATTTACTTTAATTTAAAGAAATTTTTTTTTTTTTCAATCTTCCTATAAATTGTCATTTTTCATTTTGCCTTAAAAATGTGTTGGTGATCATTTTATTATTAAAATATATTATTGTTTATGTTATACTATTTACATTATTCGGACTATTGTCCTCATCTTTGTCACCATGTTTATCACAACGTTTCGGCCGCTGTATGCTCCGGCCTTCTTCAGGTGGTTGGAATGTAGAACGGAACCCTTTATTTCGCTCACTGGGGTAGACTGTTCTAGTTCCACGTCTAATGGATGTAAGTTATCTCCTGTTAATTCCCCTCTCCAAGTTCTCCACCGCCTTAACCAGGTATTGAACTCACACTCTTTGGGCCCTGTCACTAGATCTAACTAACACCTTTATCCACTGTGCCATGTGTCCTTGAGCCGAAACATTGTGATAAAGATGGCGACAAAGATGAGGACAATAGTTCAAATAATGTAAATAGTGTACATAATACCTCATCTCAGAAATATAGACAGATACTGGTCATGTTATTATAAAATCTATTGTAATTCTATTATAAAATGTATTTTTGGTCATTTTACTATAAAAATTTATTGTTGGTAATTTGTTTTTATATAAAAACTGGTATTTTTACTAAAAATGTATTTTTATACTTTCCTAGTGCTTTGTTTTCATTTTAGCGAGGTTTCACTATTTGCCCATAGCTGGAACCCTAAAGGTGCAACCACACCGGGTTAGGGTGGACCTGGGAACAACGGCAATTAAGAGGTGTTCCATGCTCCCCAAAACCTCCAATCTCCCAATCAGAGGCCTTGCTGCCGGATGCAATATATCGTCATACCCAGGACTACAACTGTTCGATCTGGTGTGCATTACACACTGTTTAAAGTAAAAATATAAATGGGGCATCTATTTAAAATACGAGTGTCCACTATAAAAACGTTTGAAGTAACAAAAATGAAAATGTCAGATTAAATTCATTAATTCTTTAGAAAAAAAATAGATATCTAATCAATCCACCTCAAGTAAGGCGATAACATCACTAAGACGCAAAGCAGCTACTGAGAGGGGAAGACGAGGAAATGACTTTAGAAGGAACTAGAAAACCAATCAGAAAACAAGAGATAAACCTCTACCCCTCTTCAAAAGACCGGGGATATATATTTCATCCATTATAGACGTCATATTTTGTGGGGACATGTATTTAAATTGCTATGTGTCTCCACTAAAAATAACATTTATACTAATAAGAAATAATGGTGAATAAAAAAAAAAACGATTCAGCTTAGAGTCGGAATGAGAAACAATGGTTCTTGATTTGTTTGTTTATCGGCATATCAACTCCTTATGGGTCATTTAATTCCGAAATTTAATTTTCTTGAGAGATTTAATGTAATTTTATAATTTTACTATAAACAAGTATTATTGGAATTTTTTTTAAATAAAAATGTATTGCTGGTATTTTTACTATAAAAATGTATTTTTATACTTTCCTAGTGTTTTGATTTCTGGTTGGGGGTTCACTGTTTGCCCATAGCTGGGACCCTAACAGGTGCTACCACCCCAGGTCAGTGTGGACCTGGGAATAATAGCAATTAAGATGTGGTTCCACGCTCCTCAAAACCTCCAGTCTCCCAGCCAGAGGCCTTGCTACTGGGTGCAGTTTATCGCCATGCCCAGGACTATATAAATATTTCCATATGGATCACTTACCCTGTGCCAAACTTGTTTAGAAATGTTTAAACTGTATAAAACTTCTTGCTAAGATCAATGATTAAAAATGGCTGTGACTGAGTCTTGGTGAAGTTAGCATTTGTTCAAACGTTGCGTTGCATATATATATATATATATATATATATATATATATATATATATATGTGTGTGTGTGTGTGTGTGTGTGTGTGTGTGTGTGTGTGTGTGTGTGCATGTTTCATTAAAGTAGAAAACACAAATATAATAATTTTATCCATCTGTAAAAAAAAAGATTAAAAATAATGGAAGCTTTAATAATAAAAAAGAACAAGCCAACTCTTAACAATATTAAATATGAACACGGACACAATGTGCTAACCGTATTCGGAAATTAAAACATCCCTACAACACACTGAAACATACACATAATGCACACACTCAATTAAGCTGATAAATCGAATCATCCTTGATAATTGTTAAAGGTATAGCCGAAAGCGCTCGGAACTATAAAACATTTGGACAGTTTTTACACACCCTTTGTCCAGAAAAGAAAGCTCTTGTTTCAACACAAGAAAATTAAATAAAAATCTTAACCGTAGTACCTTGTCTGTCGTTTTTAATGAAACATGCATAAACGAAGGATTATATATATATATATATATATATATATATATATATATATATATATATATATATATATATATATATACACAAAAAAAAATAATCAGTAAGCATACAAAGAACACTTACGATGGTAAAAGAAGAATCAGTTTTAAAAGACCGATTGAGTGTTTTTAGCAGAAGTTCTAGTCTAAAATACATTAAGCTCACAGAATCCTTACATATCTATCGGTCACCCGTACTAACCAAGCTCGATGTGGCTTAACTTCAATGATCATACACGAACTGGTATTTCAACGTGATATGCTCATTAACCATGCCTCTAGTGCATCCAATCTTACAGCATCTGGTAGTCCCAAGCAGTCGCTCATCTATGTACTGATCAATCTCATCGTTGCTTAACTTCGGTGATCGTATGAGAAACCTCCTTTTTACAAGATATGTCCTAAGGCCAGCATTTCTATAATTTTAAGCTAACATAGCCCTCAGTGTCTGCCGCCATATTAGTCTTTGCTCACATTTGGCAGGAGGCGTATACAAACATGCCGGTTGTTATTTAATATCACTAAGTTTAGTTAATTGATATTCGCCAATTAACTGTAATCATTTTGATCTTAATCATGATGTACCAGCTCCTGGTATAAAAAAATAAAATGGCACTTTAAAGTAATCTCAATAGAGACATTAAAGAATAAAAAATGTGGATTTGCGTGATATGCCAGTAAGCCTCACCACTAGCACATCCAAGCTTACAGTACCTGGTAAGTCCCAAGCGGTCACCCATCTATTTAACGACCAAGCTCCATATCACTTAACTGCGTTGATCGTACGAGAACCAGTATTTCCACGTAAACCACAGCACATCACATCCAATTTTACCACACCAAGTAATACGGGAACTGGTCCCTCGCAGAATTTGGCATTCCCAAGCGGTTACCCATCTAGGTGCTGACCAAGTTCGGCGTTGCTTAACTTCGATGATCATACGAGAACTGGTGTTTCAACGTGATATACCCGTAAGCCCGACATGTCTACAATTTTAAGCTAACAGAACCCTCAGTGTCTCCCGCACTATTCGTCTTTGCTCACATTTGGCGGGGAACGTATACAAACATGCCGGTTGTTATTTAATATCACTAAGTTAAGTTAATTGATATTCGCCAATTAACTGTAATCATTTTAATCTTATTAGTCATGATGTACCAGCTCCTGGTATAAAAAATAAAATGGCACTTTTAAAGTAATCTTAATACAGACGCATTAGAGAATAAAACACGTGGATTTGAGAGCGGGGGTGGGTGGGTGAATAATCCATTTTGCAAAAAAAAAAACAAATGAAATTCTGTATTTTTAATTTTCCCTTCAGTTTTTGTTTTTGCTTTGTCTTAATCGGCCTTTTTATGTTCGCAGATTGTTTTCAGAATTCAAATATGGCAGTGAATACTGGACAATGTCCTCACAGATGAAGAAGAGACGTAAGGCAACAGAAATGTAGTTCTACAGCAGGATGCTGAGGATACCATGGACCAAACATGTGAGCAACAACGACGTTTTAAAGAAAGAGGGAAACAAAAACACTTATAGTTAACATCAGGAAGAAAAGGGTTGAAATTTCTATGGCAGATAATGAGGAAAGAAGGCACGGAAAATTTGATACTCACAGGACAGACTGAAGGCAAGAGAGACAGAGGAAAACAATGCATAATCTACCTAGTGAGCTTAATGTAAATGGATTGTGCAGTAAGGTTTAGGAGAGATAAGAAAAAGACAAAATTTAGTAACAGCTAAGACGGACAGGAAATTGTGGAGAGCGATGATCTTCTACATTCTGAAACAGCATTGCACATGGAAGAATAATAAACTGAAACTGAATATGGCTGCTTCTGAATGCATTGTGAAATATTTAAGTGCAGTTCTACATTTTCAGCACTCTTTTGCGGATGAATATCTCCTTATGCGTGTAATTTTGTGCTCTGTTCATCTGAGTGCAGGTAACCATCTTGAATGATATGGAACAGAAGGTAAAGGAGGAGTAGGAGGAGTAGGAGCAGGTGAAGGCGGAGGAGAAGATGGAAGAGGAGGAGTGAAGGAGGTGAAGGAGGAGGAGGGGGACCTGAAGAAAAGGCGAGCAGGTGAAATAAAAATAAGGTAGAATTGGAAATTGTGGGTAGAAACAGAAACAACAAATTGAATCGTATCATCTATGGAGAAATTTCATATTGTTTACTTTATATACATTCATATTACATATATATATATATATATATATATATATATATATATATATATATATATATATATATAAGTGTGTGTGTGTGTGTGTGTGTGTGTGTGTGATGCAGCTATGATATTTTAGTCTTTCTCTCTTTCTTTCTCTAAATATCTTAATTTCAAAAGAAGATAAAAAAAAGTGAAGAATGGAGAATACTGGAGAATCAAAAGAAAAAAGGGTGAAGAAAGATACAAACATTTACAAATTTAAATGAGAATAAAAAATATATGTAATTTGAAAATAATGAAAAGGCTGAAGGAGACAAAAAAGAAGTATCAGAAATAGGAGAAAAAGAAAGAGGGAAGAAATTGTGTAAAATGTCGGTTGAATGAACAAAGAGGGAGACAGTATGTTGAAAGAGAAGAGAGGGAAGAAAGAAAATAAAAAAGAAAAGTTTAAAGGAAAAATTAAAATGAAAGGAACTGAAGAAATGAAATGAAGGAGGAGGAAAGAATTTCATATGAAGAAAAAAGAGAAAAATAATTGAAAAAAGACTTCAGTCAATTTTCTTTTTAAATAGGGAAATATTGTTATTTTTATTTTATCCTATTCGTTTTTATGCGCCATATTTTTTCAAAATATGGACGATCATGGCTCTCACCTACTTGCTATGGTTGCAGATCTTAGCAATGTTTTTTCTTATTATCCCTTTTGAAAATTCCTACATGTTCCATGTTCTCCATCTTTCTTTCGTTCTTTCTTTCTTTCTTTCTGTTAATTAATTAATTATCTCCTTTTCTCTGATTATCCCAACATCTTCTCTTTTTTTCTCATGTGACTTTCTTTTATTAGAACCGTCTAATATCTGGGGCTTTCATTTCACTAAACTTTCTTTTTGTTCTCCCTTTTCCTCTCCTGTGCTTAAAAAAATGTCTTCTTTTGCCTGAGACCCCTCCTGAGTAGCTGCTTTTCTCATTCACTAATTCGCTGACATTTGTACCATTTGACCAATCAAATTGCAACAGGAAGAGCAGCCATTTTATAGATCTCACTGTTAATCCTTTTAACAAGGACTTTTTGTCAACAAAGTCTTTTAGCTCTATGCTTACCCCCACTCTCTCTCTCTCTCTCTCTCTCTGTTTACACTCTCTCTCTTACTTTTTATCCTCTCTCTCTCTCGCTGCTCACTCTCTCTTCTTTCTTCTCTCTTTCTCTCTGTTTAACCCCTCTCTCTGCTTACCTCTCTCTCTTTGCTTACCTTTCTTTCTCTCTCTGCTTACCTCTATCTCTCTCTTTTTACCTCATTCTTTCTCTTTGTTTACCTATACCTCTCTGTTTAACCTCTCTCTCTGCTTACTTCTCTCTCTTTGCTTACCTTTCTCTCTCTGCTTACCTCTTTCTCTCAGTCTGCTTACCTCTCTCTTGCTCTACTTATACATCTCTATCTCTCTCTCTGTTTACCTCTACCTCTCTCTTCTTTCTTTCTCTCTGCTTACCTCTTTCTCTCTCTGTTTAACTTCTCTCTCTCTCTCTGCTTACCTCTCTTTCTTTGCTTACCTTTCTCTCTCTCTCTGCTTACCTCTCTCTTGCTCTATTTATCCCTCTCTATCTCTCTCTTCTTACCTCTATCTCTTTTCTCTTTCTCTTTGCTTACCCCCCTCTCTCTCTCTCTCTGCTTACCTCTCTCTCTCTCTCTCTCTCTCTCTTTGCTTATCTTTCTCTCTCTCACTCACTTTCAGCTTACGTCTTTCTCTCTCTGCTTACCTCTCTCTTGCTCTACTTATCCCTCTCTATCTCTCTCTTTGCTTACCCTCCCCCAGCCTCTCTTTGCTGTATTGGTAACTTCATGTGTCAGACTAATTCACAGGGTTCAAAAACTTAACACAGTCAGGGAGTGAGTCGATAGAAGATAGGAATTAAAATATGGACTTTTTTTAAATAGAAAATGTCACCATATTTGCCGCTAACAATATTGATTTAATATCACTAACGATATTACTATTGCTATATTTCATGCTAATAGGAATATATACCTAAAAACACGGTGGATAAAATAAGTAAAGGTTTATTGTAAAAAAAAAACAGTACAATAAAAATAAAGGTAACAGTTTATGCACAAAGTTGTCGCAAGTCAATTCAGTAGTGAGTGCTACTATTGGAAGGTCGGTAGTTCTTGCGTAAAACTGAGTCGTACTCGACAGATCCTAGCTAGACAATATTTACCAACCTCTCCGCGACGTAGGATGTGGCATAAGGCTGAATTTAATGTGGGGCAATCCGAACCCGTAGGCTCGGCCAAAAATTCCCCGTAAATTCCGCATAAACGAGTCTGGGTCTGTCTACCTCCCCGGACGAGACTCTGCCCTTCGGCATAGCCTCGTCTGAGTTCCTCTCTGCCCGAAGATAGAGAGTTCGACTGTCTAGCTGGAACAGGTCGCAGCTAGCCTCTGTAGTCCATTGACTTACAGATACTTATAGGAAGTTACTACCTATAGTGTAGTCACTCATGTGGGGGACAAGCTATTCCATTACATCAACTATATTATTTTATATTATAACGATATGTTAGAATTAAAATCATGCCATATTCTTGCTTATAAAGCTTAAGATTATTACACTCCCCCTTGTGTGATCAAGGGTAATATAAAAGGTATAATGCTATAGATCTGGTAAAGAATTAAACAGTTTATGTTGATGGTGAAATTGAATGAAATAGATTGCTTGACTTACTGTAGAGTTGTCTCGCTTCGACTGGTATAGTTACGATTTCCTTTATGTTGTTAAGATATTGAGTGAGTTGGTTTATGAATCTGATCTTGGTTGAATTGGTCACTAGATGAGTTGATGTTGAAAAGAAATTGAATTCCACAAGAAGGGGTTGATGTTAATAAAAATTAACTTTTAGCGAGGAAGTTGGGTTTCATGGATTCGTATGACGAATTGATTATTTTAAGGACTCACTAAGTCGCATCGAAATTTTATATTTCTGAGTTTTCTTGATCATGTGGGAGGCTCGAGAACATGTTTACATTTTTTTTTTTGGCGTATTGTACTATGAACAGGTCGACTCAAAGTCAACCGTGCGGACGTAGGCAGAAACAAGAGATTATTATTTATGGACCAATCAGAAAGCATTGTTTCGTACTGAACTCTAGTGCCGATTTTAATGGGTTCATCACAAACTGAGAATACTTAGCTCTTATCCTCTTTTAACAGGTTTAAAACAGAGAATGGAGAAATCTAATTCTACAATAAATTCGACATGCATTGACCGAGTGGCCAGTGCTAATCAAGTTGCACATTTCTTCATTCCCTGGCCATCAGGCTGCAATCAAAGTGTAGTATCTGTTCTCGTAATCTCAGTTGTTCTATGAGGTTTTTCTTATAAGTAGATACCTCCACAGTTTTCGCAAAAAATGAGCATAGATGATGAAGAAATGCCTCAAATTTAATAAAGATAAAGTTTTATCTTCAAAATCTTTATGTTATTAGTAAGAGGAAAGACCAAAGTATTTTTTGGATATTAGATTATATTTTTAATCCTTTTTAGAAACATCAACATTTTGGTTATAAATTTGAATGATAAAACATCTTCCAAACTTAACAAAATCAAAAGTTTTATCGTCAAAATGTTTATGCTATTATTAAGAGGAAAGTCCAAAGTACTTTTTGGATATTAGATTATATTTTTAATCCTTTTTAGAAACATCAAAATTTTGGTTATAAATTTGAATGATAAAACATCTTCCAAACTTAACAAAATCAAAAGTTTTATCGTCAAAATCTTTATGTTATTATTAAGAGGAAAGACCAAAGTATTTTTGATCATTAAATTATAATATATGTTTAATCTTTTTTAGTAGGTAACACCATTTATTTACTAAAGAAAATTAGCATACAAAGATGAAAATGTGCCCCAGACTTAATAAAAACAAAGTTTTATCATTTGTTATTAAGAGAAAAGACCAAAGTATTTTCAAATTGTTAAAGTATAATTTTTCATCCTTTATAGAATGTTTGAAATTTTGCTTAAAAATGTTGTTTTTTTGCATCAACAGGGGGCCAAACATTAGTATCTTCTTCTTTTATGTCCCGTAACTTTCAGGGAATAAGCGATCATGGCTATCCACTTCCCCCTATCACTTGTACTTCTTAATATGTTTTGTCCTTTTGCTACTGCTTCCAGACTCTATTCTGTCATCCAGTTGCTTAAGCCCGCTAGGTATGTCACACATTGGTTTCCATTGTCTTTCTTCCCCTCTATCTGTACTGTGAGTATCAGATTCTCCAAGCCCTCCTTTCTCATTACGGGTCGCAGAAATTTCAGCTGCTTCCTTCTGATGTTAAATATAAGCTTCCTCCTTGATAACTTTTCTCTCCAAAACCTCATCGCTGCTCACATGTTCAGTCCATGATATCCTTAGCATCCTCCTGTAGAACCATGCCTCGAGTCTCTTATTCGTCTTTGAGGAAATTGTCCAACATTCGCTGCCGTAAAGAAGGACAGATGTCACATAACAGATCAGTATTCTTTTCTTTGGTACCAAAGAAATACTCCTGTCTTGCAATACTCTGCTCAGCTTTGCCATCCCAGTATGTTCGGTCCATGATATCCTTAGCATCCTTATGTAGAACCACATCTCCGTTGCCTCGAGTCTCTTCTTCGTCTTTGAGTAGAGCGTCCAAGAAGGACAGATATCACGTAGCACTTCAGTACTCTTTTATTTGTTACAAAAGGAAATCCTCCTGTCTGGTAATACTCTACTTAGCACTTGGAATGCGTCTTTGGACATCCCAATACGTCTTCGCATCTCAGCTTCGCACTTTACTGTCCTCTGCCAGAACATTTACCAGATATTTAAATTACTGCACCTGCTTGATTTTAGTGTCCGTGACCTGTAAATCGCATTTCGGGCTCATCTTTTTCTGATGACCATGCATTCTGTCTTTTTGTCGTTCATGCTTAGTCCCTTCTTCTCGCTCTCCTTCGCTACCTTCTGCAGGAGCTTTTGTAATTCCCTTCCCGTGTCTGCTATCAGCACTCTGTCATCTGCGTATCATATGTTGTCAAGATTGCAGCTTCTAATGATAAATCCCAGGTAGGATTTATCTCTTTTGCAGGGAAAACATTTAGAATTCTTTGCCCAGACAGCCAGTTCTATTCGAGTTATGCTTTTCTTCATTCTCTGTTCTTCTCATCTCTAATGCTAATGGTAAATTTTGCCACTTCTTTATGAGGAAACATTCGGCATTCATTGACCGAGCAGTTTCGTTTTTGGAGACGTTGTGGCGTGGTGTTTTCAGTTTGTCCAAAAACTGCTTTATAAAATACTCCTATATGGCCATGAACTCTGGATGCACTACAATGGCAAAAGATGCCTTCCAAAAGCTAAGCAAAGTACTAAGAAGTAGGAAAAATCTAAATGTAATATCTGTTCTCCTCTTCTCTAATGCTAATGGTAAAATTACCATTTCTTTAGGAAGAAACATACGGCAGTCTTTGACCGTATAGTTTTGTTCTCGAAGACAGTGTGGCATCAGTTCATCGAAAAACTGCTTTATAAAATACTTCTATATTGCCATGAATACTACACAGTAATAGCGAAAGGTGCCTTCCAAAAGCTAAGCAAAGTATTAAGAAATAGGAAGATTTCATTGGAAACAAAGAAAAAAGAACTGAACTGTCATGTAATGTCAGTCTTCGTATATGGCAGTAAATACTGGATAACCTACTCACAGATGAAGAAGAGACTCGAGGCAAAAGAAACGTGGTTCTACAGAAGGATACTGAGACTACAATGAACTGAACATGTGTGTATCGAGGAAGTTGTAGGGAAAATGGAAACAAAAGATGCTTCTAGTTAGAATCAGAAAGAAGCAGTTGAAATTTCTATGGCATATAATGAGGAAAGAGGGCTTGGAGAATTTGATACTTACAAGACATATTGAAGGCAAGATGGACAGAGGAAAGCAGTGCATGACCTGTCTGATGGACAGAGGAAAGCAGTGCATGACCTGTCTAAGAAGCTTGTCTGAAAAAGATGGCATAATGGTTGGAAGGATGGTAAAAAAAATAAATCTTACTAAGAATTACAAAGAATAGGATGTTCTGGAGAGCCATGGTCGAAGAAGAAAAAGAAGATTCACAAAACTGTCGTGTTTTCTCCTTTTCACTGGAATGACCCATTTTTATGACCTTGTGCCAGACTTTAGATATTATGCCATTTTTTGCTTTATATAGACAAAGAGATAAAAAAAAAAAACTCAAAAGAAATGTACTCCGTGATCTCTCAAGATTTATTGACATGAATCTGATAAAAAAAATGTTTTTTGTTTTATTTGGGTTTTTTGTTTGTTGTTTTTTTTTTAATTCTTTTAATTCTTAGATCATTTTTGGTTCATTGTTGACTTTTTTCATAAATGTATATCCAAATGGATGGAAATAAATTCATTTCACTCTTTGTTTGCTGTTTTTATACATACCACAACACACATACAGGTGTGTGGGTGTGGGCATGTGTGTATGCGTACACATAAAGGAAGCAAAGAATGTGTGTGTGTGTGTGTGTGTGCATGCGTGTATGTGTACACATAAAGGAAGCAAACAAAGAATGTGTGTGTGCGCGCGCGCGCACGTGTGTGTTATTCTGTTTCGCTGGGTTTTTTAAAATCGTTTTTTAAATGTCTTTCCTTTGTTTTCTACATATATACACACGCACGCACACGCACGCACGCGCGCGCACACACGCATACACACAGATATGCATACACACCCACATGAATACACATGCGTACACACATACACACGCATCCACACGCACGTGCACAGACACACGCATACACACCCACGTACACATACGCACGCATACACAAGCAGACACACACGCGCATATACACGCGTGCACACACACATACACACCAACGCACACATGCATACACACGCATATACAAATAAATGCATACAGACCAACAAGTGCACTCACATGTATAAACGCACACAGAGACGCACGCACGGACACATACGCATACACGCGCATACATACCAATGAACACATGCATACACATGCATACACACACACACACATTTTAAAAAAATTAATGGAATTATTTTAATCTAACATTTTTATTATTTAAAACATTACTAACTCTGTATTTGAAATGTATACGGCCACATCGCGTTGAAACACCGGTTCCCGTATTTTCATCAAAGTTAAGCAACGTCGATCCTGGACAGTACCTAGATGGGTGTCCATTTGGGAATACCAATCTTAGATGTGGGTGGTGTAATAGATAATGGCTCGGAATTGTTGTACAGAGAGCCGAGTACCAATTCCGGTTGGGTTCGTTATATTGACTTGGGAAAGGTATGAATCCACCTATTTCCCCCCAGCTATGGGTTAATTAGTAAGACTTGTATTAATAAAACTATTATAATCTAAAAATAAATGGCGTAAAAATATTTAGATATCGGTATTAAATGAACTATATTATTTGATATACTTGGGTAAATTGTCACCATTAAGAAAGTGAAATTTCAACAGTTTACCCATCGTACTCTGTATATTGTTGGCCATTCCCTCACATCATGGTAGTAAGAATTTTAGACTTGTGTTCACAAGATTAAAAAAACAGGAAAAATAAACTTATACAATACATAAAACGCATGTTAATTTGTATGTTAATTTAATACAATTTTATATATGTATTTGTGTATAGGTGTGTGTATTTTTTACGTTACAGTAGTGTTATGGTACATGTTATAAAAGAGAAATTTAATCCGTAGTATTACAAATCATATCACAGAGAGCAGTTACACACATGTTGTCTTCTTAACGATACTCGGAGAAAAAGATTAAAACTAACGTCTTTTGGCGGAATTTTGTTATACGCTGGCTGTAATTTTATTATTTTCATTTTTTAATTAATTTATTTAAAAAAAAGGTTTAAATGCTGTTTTTTTATTTTATTAATAATTTTCATTATTATTATTATTTTATATTTTATTTTTGTATAATAATAATAATGATGTCCCTACAATATACAAGGCAAGGATTATGTCAGCATTCACCAACTTAAACAAGGAGACCGTCTTCAAGAGTTGGAGATTCCGAAGTTATCTTGGAGGCCGTGGTTGAGGAGGCAGTGCTGCTCTGGGTCAAGAGGGTGGCTGCTGGAAGACCTTTTGTTTGGCAACAGAACTCTGCACCATGCCACACATGCAGGAGTACCCAGTCATGGCTATCAGACAATTTCTGCAACCAGATCACCTCTTACATCTGGCCATTTAACTCCCCAGACTGCACCCCACCTTGATTATTACGTGTGGGCCACAGTTAAGCGAGAGACCAACAAAACTGCTTGAAACATCAAAGGCAAGGATTATGGCAGCATTCACCAACTTAAAAAAGGAGACCGCCCAGAAGTGTTGCAGGAGATTCCGAAGTCGTTTGGAGGCCATGGTCAAAGCCAATGGCGATTTTATTGAATAAATTTACTCTTTCGTATTTCAAGATATTTTTGTGTAATTTTGGTAAATATATTTTTTAAAATGAGATATCAGTGTTATTTTCATTTTGGTGTCATTTAGACGACAATTTATCCATCGCAGCCTGTATATTTGTTAAAATGAGGTCAGTGTTATTTTCATTTTGACGTCATTTAGACGACAATTTATTCATCGTACCCTATATATCTGTTAAAATGTGATGTCAGTGTTATTTTCATATTTGCGTCATTTAGACGACAACTTATCCATCGCACCCTATATATGTATTAGGTCATCCCATAAGTTCTGTCCAAATTTTAACTTTTTGTTAAAATGAACGAAATTTAAAGAGTATTTTATAATGTCTAATGGAGCTGAACATTATTTTTTATGTTTAGATGCATTTAAACTGATCAAATGTTATTTCAGAGAACAATAAATTTAAATTTTGTTTGATTAAAACCCTAACATGGAAATACCCAAGAATCATTTGAGGCACTTAATGCTTTATGAGTTCAAGAATGGAAACTCAGCAGCCGAAGCGGCTAGAAACATTCACTCAGTTTATGGAGAGAAATGTGTGAATGAAAGAACTTGCAGAAGATGGTTCGCAAAATTCAGAGGTGGAGATTTCACCCTTGAAGATGAAGATCGAACCGGACGTCCAGTTGAGTTTGATGAAAAGCTTCTTGAAGCAGCCCTTGAAGAAAATCCTGCTTCATCAGTTGATGAATTGGCAGTGGTTCTCAGTTCAAACCATACAACTGTTCATCGTCATCTTCAACAACTTGGAAAAGTTCCTAAACTTGGAAAATGGGTGCCTCATGAATTGTCTGAAAACAACCTCAAATCCCGAGTTGACATCTACTCTTCTCTCCATTATCGCCAACTTATTTCACCTTTTTTGGATAGACTTGTGACTGGCGACGAAAAATGGATCTTTTATCGAAATGTTAAGCGTCGTAGACAGTGGCTTGGTAAAGAGGAAGGGCCACAGCCGAGAAGGGAACTTCATGGGCAAAAGTTTCTTCTTTCAATCTGGTGGGATTGCCAAGGAATAATTCACTTTGAATTCTTACCACCTAATGCAACAATTAATGCTCAAATATACTGTCAGCAATTAGACCGTTTGAACCAAGCTTTGAGGAAAAAAAGACCTACTCTAGTGAATCGAAAACGGGTGATGTTTCATCAGGACAATGCGCGACCACACACAGCAAGAATCACGTCACAAAAGATCGAAGAACTTAGTTGGGAGAAAATTCCTCATCCACTTTATTCTCCCGACCTTGCTCCTTCAGACTACCATTTGTTTCGTAGCTTACAGAATCATTTGGAATAAACAGCTTTTGTAACACAGGAAGAGGTTAAAACTGACATTTGTGAGTTCTTCGAATCAAAGCCAAAATAATTTTACAGTAATGGAATTAAGTAAGCTTGTTAATAGATGGAAGGAAGTGATAGATAATCAGGGAAAATACATTGTTGATTGAATCTGTAATTAAATGTAACATTTGGTCACTTGTTTTCTTTATTCAAAATTCGGACAGAACTTATAGGATGCCCTGATATATATATATATATATATATATATATATATATATATATATATATATATGAAGCAATCCTTCGTTTATGCATGTTCCATTAAAAACGAAAGAAAAGGTACTACGATTAAGATTTTTATCTAATTTCTCTTGTGTTCGAACAAGAGCTTTCTTTTCTGGACAAATAGTCTGTAAAAACTATCCAAATGGTTTATAGTTCCTAGCGCTTTCGGCTATACCTTTAGCCATTATCAAGGATGATTCAATTTTTCAGCTTAATTGAGTGTGTGCATTATGTGTATGTTTCCTTGTGTTGTAGGGATGTTTTAATTTCCGAATACGGTTAGCACATTGTGTCCGTGTTCATAGTTAATATTGTTAAGAGTTGGCTTGTTCTTTTTTATTATTGAAGCTTCCATTATTTTAATCTTTTTTTACAAGTGGATGAAATTATTATATTTGTGTTTTCTACTTTAATGAAACATACATATATATATATATTTTTTTTTGTCATCCACAGACAGACTGTTTCGCTGTTTCACAGCTCATCAGTGTGGATAGACGTCCGGTTGCCTCTAGCTAGGATCGAATCCCGGCTGAATTTGCGTCAGTCCGAACTTCTCCCGTACGGTACGGGATGAAGGTGAATTTTAGCGTGTTTATTTTTAGATTCGGATAAACACACAGTGACTGACAGTGACTCAATTCTGTCGAAGAGTCGTGCAGTATCAGCTTAAATAGTCACTGTTTACAAATTCACACCTCAAACACACACACACACACACACACACACACACACACACACAGAGCAAAGATATATTTTTGTGTTATTGTTGTTGTTTGTGTTGGAGTGAATTAGAAAGAGTATATTCATCAACTCTTTGGTACTTGTTATTATTAAAAACTTATGAATAGCGGCTCGGATTGAGGAATCGGAGAGCAGAGTTCAAATTCTAGTCGAATCACATTCACCTACGTGCTAGTACCCTTTGGAAAGGCATGACTCCTCTTCTTTTCTCACAGTTATGGGTAAATAGCAAAACAGACCGGGTTCTGTAGCCTTGGATGGCAACGGGTCTACCTCAGAAAGAAATGGCAACCTACTGCGGGAAAAAATCCGCCTCGGCAGTCATGTATCGAAAGATGCATGATCGCCTAAGCGTGTATCACGCATGGCACATAACTGACTGACTGAAACGATATATGCCACTGTTTTGTAGATTATACTAAAACGTTTGATAAAATGATATAAACTGCTAGTTAACCTTGACATATTTGGGAAGGAAATTAGAATAATCCAAATCCTATACTGGCAACAAATTCCAACACCCGGATAGAAAATGAATGCAGTCAATATACAAAAATAGAAAGGGTTTTATGACAAGGATGTGTCTTCTTACCGAACTTTTTCAACTTATATAGTGAAGTTATTCTGAGAGAATCAAAAGTCCTACCAGGATTCATTACTCTAGTTTATAACATAAGATATGCAGATGCCACGGTATTGATAGCAGACAAAGAAAAAAAAATATATTTCTGAGATGAGTTATTGTAAGTATTTACACTTTTTACATCATATGTCCTCATCTTTATTGCCATATTCTCAACGTTTCAACCATTGTACGCTCCAATCTTCTTCAGGATCTGTCTATATTTCTGAGATATTTAAAGGTATTTACACTGTTTACATAATTCGGGCTTTTGTCCTCATCTTTATTGCCCTTTCTCAGGGTTTCAGTTATTGTACGATCCGGTCTTCTTCAGGATATGTCTATATTTCTGAGATATTTAAAGATATTTACACTGTTTACATAATTCGGGCTGTTGTCCTCATCTTTATTGCCCTTTCTCAAGGTTTCAGCCATTGTAGGATCCGGTCTTCTTCAGGACCGGTCTATATTTCTGAGATATTTAAAGGTATTTACACTGTTTACATAATTCGGGCTGTTGTCCTCATATTTATTGCCCTTTCTCAAGGTTTCATTTATTGTATGATCCGGTCTTCTTCAGGATCTGTCTATATTTCTTAGACTAGGTATTGTTAGCATTTACATTGTTCACATCATTTGTATTGTTGTTTACATCTTTATTGCCACATTCACGATGTTTCGGACATTGTACACCCCGGTCTTCTTCAGGATATGTTTGTATTACTGAGATTAGGTATTGTAAGTATTTACACTGTTTAGATCATTCGGACTGTTGTCTTCATCTTTATTGACACATTCACGACGTTTCGGCCATTGTATGCTCCGGTTTTCTTCAGGATCTGTCTATATTTCTGAGATGAGGTATTGTAAGTATTTACATTGTTTGCATCATTCGGGCTGTTGTCCTTATCTCTATTGCCATACTCACAACGTTTCGCCCGTTGTACACTCCGATATAAGGTGAGCCGCACCCTTTATTTAGTCCATTGGTGTTCATTGTTCTAATTCAACATGCCATGCCTTCAATCACAGGTGTCCCCAAGGACAGATGTCTCAGTGGATAAAAGCATTTGTTGCGTAATCTAAACAGTGACTTGACGCAAAGAGTTCTGAGTTCAATACCAGGCCACAGCAGAGGGGAACAAAAAGTTTAAGAGTTGACTTACTAAAGGGGATTAACTGAAACTGAGATATAAAAAGGGCATGGCACGTGGAATTAGAACAATCTACCTCAGTGTACTAAATAAAAGGTTTGGCTCGAAATTTTAACATATATCACCTGAAGGAGGCCGGGGCGTACAAAGAGCGAAACATCGTGAATATTGAAATAACGATGTGAACGACAGTCCGAACGATGTAAATAGTGTAAAGAAAGAAATCTACAAGAATTCCCATAGAAAGTAGTGAAGGAAAGTGAGAAGAAAGGACTAATCACCAATTGCAAGAAGACTGAATGCATGGTTCCCAGCAAAAGGAAGAGGCTAGCATGTAAATTTCAAACTGGAGATACGAAAATACAAGAATTTAAATATCAAGAAAGTGTTTTAACAGTGTACGGAATGGCGGCAGCGAAATCTGAAGGTGTACTACAACAGAAAAGGTGACTTCTAAAAGCTAAGCAAAGTATTAAGAAATAGGAAAATTTCTGTCTATATTTCTGAGATGAAGTATTGTAATTATTTACATTATTTACATCGTTCGAACTATTGCCCTCATCTTTATTGACATATCCACGACGTTTCGACCGTTTTACGCTCCGGCCTTCTTCAGCTGATTGGAATTTCATTAGAAACAAAGAAAAGTGTAATGAACGTTTATATAATGTCGGCCCTCGTATATGGCAGTGAATGCTAGACAATCTTCTCACAGATGAAGATGAAACTTGAAGCAACAGAAACAAAGGAAAGATTATTGAATTGTTATATAATATCAGTCCTCCTATATGGCAGTGAATGCTGGACAATCTCCTCAGGGCTGAAGAAGAGACTTAAAGTAAGAGAAACAAAGAAAAGAGTACTGAACTGTTATATAATATCCCAGCTGAATGTGGAGACGTAAAACCTTAGGAAGATATACAGATATATAGATAAGCATATACAGAGAAAGAAATGATATGTAACAAAATGTCGGAATTGCAACACCAAATGCTAATATCTTTCGCCCTTTCATATTATTTTAATTTGCATTCTTAGATTTTTCGTTCTTTGGATTTTGCTACCCTCCTGGCATTTATCACACTTCATTCGTGGTCCCACTTTTCATTTTCTTCTTCTTGATCTCTTATTTTTCCCTCTCTCTGTTTTCCCATTCTTCCTTTTCATTTTTCTCCCCGTTTCCTTCTTTTTCTTCACTTCATTATTCTTCCTCTTCCTCCTTCTGTCAGAGTGTCGTTCTTTTCCCTTTCCTCTCTCTTCATTTTTTCATTCTCTTGACCTCTTATTCTTCTCTCCCTTTTTTCCTTCTCCTCCTCATCTTCATTTTTCTTCCCCTTGATCTCTTATTCTTCTCACCTTTTTTCCTCCTCCTCCTCCTCTTCATTTTTCTTCCCCTTGATCTCTTATTCTTCTCACCTTTTTCCTCCTCCTCCTCCTTTTCATTTTTCTTCCACTTGATCTCTTATTCTTCTCACCTTTTTTCCTCCTCCTTTTCCTCTTCATTTTTCTTCCCCTTGATCTTTTATTCTTCTCACCTTTTTTCCTTCTCCTCCTCCTCTTCATTTTTCTTCCCCTTGATCTCTTATTCTTCTCACTTTTTTCCTTCTCCTCCTCATCTTCATTTTTCTTCCCCTTGATCTCTTATTCTTCTCATCTTTTTTCCTCCTCCTTTTCCTCTTCATTTTTCTTCCCCTTGATCTTTTATTCTTCTCACCTTTTTTCCTCCACTTTTTCCTCTTCATTTTT
>OZ038494.1:20310547-20323479 GCA_964036315.1 Acanthosepion esculentum | reverse complement strand
AGAGCTTCTTTAAAAACAATGCCATAATCATCAGGTACAGGTTTCTTAGAACAGAAAGATTAAAATCTTGCTAAAGCTTTAAAAAGATCAAAAAAGGAAAAAATTGGAATCGATTTGCAGCTTTTGTTTCCAGAGAAGAATTTTATATATTTCGTGAAATGATAAATGGTAAACAGATTTTATAGAAATGAAAGTATAGCGCTTTCAGCAAAGGTTTGATCTCGTAATGATAAGCCAATCCATACTTCTTGGCTTTTAAGACAAAAATCTAAGCAGAGCCTGGAAAAGACAAGGAAATAATGTCTTTAATTAATCACTGTTTATGCTAAAATTTGTTTTATCATTGCCATCCGACAGAATGTATTTACCGTAATTATCCATGTATAATACACCTTCATCCATAATACGCACACCTAAAATTGTGTGGGGAAATGATTCTACTCATGAATAATACGCACCCTTTGTTTGGTAATCAAACCCTATAAATTGTATCTCTCTATTTCATTACGGCCAGCGTTCCTACTCTTATTTTAAAAATGGTTTTAAACATAGAATAATTTTATTCTGATTTAGGTTTTATTATAATTCTTATTTTATCTGACGACAATTTTTTTAAAGATTTTTTTGTAGCTGTGCATAATACCCACCCCTGATTTTGCTTATTATCTTTTTTTTTAGAAAAAATGCGTATTATACATAGGGAATTACGGTATTTACTTTTAACAGAAAATGATAAAATTAATCCTAGGGTTTGAAGTTATTGTAACGATTATAATCCCGGAATGTGGAATTGGTAAGTTTGGAGTTCAAATTCCGTCCTGGTCGATTAGATCTCAAGTTAAATACATCGAATGTCTCTCTGTGATGCCTCAGAAAAATCACTGACTCCTCGGATGATAAAAAAAGTAAGATTGGATCAACAAAATGTAATATTGCTGCTCGATCTTGGCTGGCACTGCTCAATCCTTGCTTTCCAACCTTGACAAAATTTGAAAGTGTTTACGCAACGTTGTGGGTCATTAATTTTTCCACCCTACAGGCTCTTTACCACAGATAAAACATTGCATGCCTATCGCTATTCTGTTGCTGTTTCCTTCATATTGCATTGGTTAAGAGGAAGTTCTACTCAGACAGGATGGGTAATTTGTGTAAATGTCTTCTGAAAGGATTCTTTTTTAATCACTACAATCTTAACTTCTTCAAGTCTGGAATTACGAATTATCTATCCTATATAACATCTACACTTACATCCTCGCCTTATGCCCATAAAATACCCCATTTTCTAACGCTTTGCCTTGAGTG
This sequence comes from Acanthosepion esculentum, assembly GCA_964036315.1. NCBI lineage: Eukaryota > Metazoa > Mollusca > Cephalopoda > Sepiida > Sepiidae > Acanthosepion > Acanthosepion esculentum. The sequence continues at coordinate 20,322,177 of OZ038494.1, read as the reverse complement.
GCTCTTGGGCCTTGTATTGAATGAATATTTAATAATAAATAGGTAAGTATCCATTTCTTCTACTCCCAGGTATGGATTAAATAGTAAGGTACACTGGGTTCTATAGCCTTGGCTAGCAGCCAGTTTACGAGAAAATCTCGAATTTACGCCATAGAGAAAGCAACCGTTATGATAATAGTAATATTAATATTAGCCGTTTCCTTATAAGGAAACATTTGGCATTCATTGACTGAGCAGCCAGTGTTGCTGCCAGTTGAAGTTTATAAAATCTTTATCTAAAACAATTTTTCAGGAAAGATAGGTTTTTTTACTATAAAAATGTATTTTTATACTTTTTTGACCCAAGTTTGGCATTTCACTATTTTCTATAAATTCTAGAATTTTACTATAAATAGGTATTGTTGGTATTGTTGGTAATTCTACTATAAACAGATGTTGGTAAATTTTATATAAAAATATATTGCTGGTATTTTACTATTGAAATGTATTTTTTATATTTTTCATAGTGTTTTTGCTTGGGGGTTAACTATTTGCCCATAACTGGAATCCAAACAGTTGCTACCACCCCAGGTCAGGGTGGGCCTGGGAAAAACAGTAACTAAGAGGTGGTTCCAAGCTTCTCAAAACCTCCTGATTTGAGGCCATGCTGCTGGATGTAGTTATCATCATACCCAGGACAATAAGCTGATCAACATATACTTAAGAATGCAGTGTTGAGGTTAACAATCTCTTAAGGAGGCAATAATTTTCGGAGGTTTTAAGAAATGTTTTTTTTTATTTTATTTTATTTATTGAACTGAGCCTACTAAGAAAATGAATAAAACTTGATCATTAAAATGCGATACAATGTAAATTCATTCTCGACTCTTTGATTGAACAATGTCGGATTCACAATAGAACAAGTGCAAATCTCGGTGCATTTTGCATGCAGTTGAAAACAATAGTTGACGTGGCAATCGGACATCGTATTTGGATAGAAAATAGGAAAAAAAAAGAAGCGAGAGGATAATATAAACCTATTTTTAGAGTGAAAAACATTTAGGAAAGACCTGAACATAACTGATCATTATAATTATTCAAGGACAAATTCGAAATAAACTGGAGAATCAAAGAAAAATATCGAGTTTGCTAAATTAGAGGAAAACATCTCCCTGCATTAAAAGCAAATTAGATGCTTAAATATTCTAAGAAATTAGACATTCTTAATAAGCTTTTAAAAAAAAAATGCTATCTTTATATCAATTTAGTTTTTAATACTTGTTGTCCAAACCAATGGCCCAAGAGCCACACAATGTAGAAGGTTACAGAATGGGGTTGTATGAATGTAAGATGATGAGGTAAGAAGTATAGAACATGAGGATATATAGGAAATATAATAGTTAAGATTGTAGTGATCAGTGAAGCATCCACTTGGGAGTCTGATCCACAGTATAGCAATTCTTGGGAAGCAGATGTCTGAACAGAATACAAAGAGAATAGGGATGATTTGTCCCAGTGTATGTTGCATGGTTCATCCTGGGTATGATGATAAACTACATCTGGCAGCAAGGTCTCTGATCTGGAGATTTTGATGTATGTGGAACCACCTCATAATTGCTGTTGTTCTCAGGGACACTCTGACCCAGGGTGGTAGCACCTGTTTGAAGATTTCCAAGTTTCACATACTTAATACTTCTCGTTTTCACTCCACGTGGGCATGTGTGACGTCATGAGCTGTGGTGCGATTTTCTTCCAGTGTCGTGTATGCACGAGTTTGTCATTGCTTGTAAATCTCCCATGTAAACATAAACAGACTATCATTATTGTTTTGTCCGTGTATTGCTTAATATATTGTAATGTAATTGTCATCTTTGATAATGTCTTATGTAAGCCGAAAGCTTAGATTGGATTAAAAAATATGTATCAATATTGTGAATTTCTTTCTTCTTTTAATGATAATGTTATTAACCATATCAGACGATATGAAAAGAATTTACATAAAATAAATAGACAACAGTTGTCTATATTATTTAATGAAACATGCATCAATATATATATATATATATATATATATATATATATATATATATCTATATATATATATATATATATATATGTATATATATATATATAAGCTGTAATGAAGCTTAGAACAACATTAGATTTTAACGGTTATTCTAACTGAATTTTTGGCCTTTCAGTAAAAACAAAATAAGTAACAAGACATATGTATTTTTTCCTCAGCTTCTCTAAATAATTTTATATTTTTTTCAACTTAATACAGATTAAATTTAAAATTGATAATTTTTAATTTTCAATTTTATAGTAAAATTTAATATTAATTAGTTAGAATGATTTCTATTTGAGTCTAACTCTAACATTAAGGCATTGATTATTATAACCAGGGTTCGGTGTCAAGTTTTTTGAATTCTCATATACTTGTCTTTTGATTGGCCATTGCAGTTTATGTAATAGCATTTCCTCTGCCGAGGGGTGTTTGGTTGATTTGAACCTTTTAAAACTCTTTGTTCTACATTCAACACCATCACCTGATAAGATACCAGAAGTGTTGAAACAAAATGGCTATTTTTGTAATGATTTTACAACATATTTATGTTATAATTTTCAAATAAATTACATATATATATATATATATATATATATATATATATATATATATATATATATATATATGTACTACAGTTGAAAAGTTGAAGCCATCCGCAGAATTAGTATGGGATGAACTTGACAGAAGAGTGAAAAGATATGACTTTTTATTAAATTCATTTTTTTTTCAATTTTTAGCTTCTAGAATTTTTAGCCTAATTTCTAAAATACATGAACTCTTGGCATGTGAGACATACTGCTAGAATATTTATTGTTTAGTGCTTAGTTCTGAAAATATTGTCCAAATTTCTGAAATTCATGAATTTTGGGCCTTTGGGATGTATTGCTAGAATATTTGTTGTTTGCTGCTTACTGCTGGAAATATTGTCCAAATTTCTGAAATTCATGAATTTTAGGCCTTTGGGACATAGTGCTAGAATATTTACTATTTGGTGCTTACTTCTGCAAATATTGTCTTAATTCCTGAAATTCAGGTATTGTTGGCCTTTTGGACATACTGCTAGAATATTTGTTGTTTGGTGCTTATTTCTGGAAATATTGTCCAAATTTCTGAAATTCATGAATTTTGTGCCTTTGAAATATACTGCTAGAATATTTGTTGTTTGGTACTTATTTCTGGAATTTTTGTCCTAATTTCTGAAAATCATTGGCCTTTGTGACATACTGCTAAAATATTTATTGTTTGGTGTTTACTTCTGGAAATATTGTCCTTTTTTTTCTTAAATTCATGAATTTTTGCCCTTTGTCACATATTAGTTATTTGATACTTCTGGAAATTTTCCATTACTTTCAACATTTTGTAGATTTTGCTGCTTATGTTTGGTGTTTATTTCTGGGTATTTAATTTATCCTTTAAATTTAATCATTTTATTCTTTCGTGGGAAATTTTTATTATTTCATACATTTTGAATTTTTCTCAGTTGATTGCTTATTTCTGGAATCTCTGTCATTTTCAGGCACTTGTTGTAGAATCTCTGTCATTTCTGGTATTTTTGTCATCATGTACCTGGCTATAGTTGTCTAATATCTTCCAAGAATTTTTCAGTTTCTTCAGTGTTTCAAACTTTTTCTGTAAAATCTTCCTTTAAGTCAAACCCCAAAGGAAACATTTATTGAACATGGAAGCCTGTTAATCTCTGAGCCTCCTGAATTGCATCTATGCCATTGAAAGACCCAAGCCCATAAAACTGTAATCGCAATACTTTACCGTCGGTATGGAGCTTTTGATCATAGGTGCAGCCATTTTTTTCACTATATTTGATGAGCTGGGCAGTGGCCAAAAAATTTAATTTTCATTTTATCTGAACAAAGTGTATTTGAAAAAAAATTATTATGATACTTTTAATGCTCATTAGCAAAGATAATGTAAGAATCCTGGTGCCTTTTATTCATAAAAGGTGTTTTCCATGGAGGATGGGGACTTAAACCATTCTTTTGAAAGTTCATTACTTACAGTTCTTTTACCAAATGATATTCCCACACATATTAATCTTGGTTCTCCCTTCCTGTTATTGATTTTCCGTGATTTTTCTTAGCCTTTTACAATTTCTTCTTGAAGAATTCATTGCAGAATATCAACTGGAGTAAGTTTTTTTTTTTTTTTGTTTTAAATAAATATTTGCTAGATAAAAAGCCCAATATCCAGTCAAAGAAGATGGTGACTGAATGAGGTTGTTATATGTGCAGAAGAAAAGATAGTAAATGATAGTGATGTGGAGGATAGATAATGGCTGATCCTAAAATTGAAGAGATTAAGATAATATTAATTCAGGATGTATACTCTTTTCCACATTGAGAAGGATTGCTGCCAGTTCAAAGCTGGTTCTCTTTAATCCTGATATGCTACAGTGTTCCGATAGAAATTGATTGCAATATATTAGACTACCTCTGTCCCATAATGGTTGGTACACTTAGTGTATGAAATGTGTATGCAAATGTACCAACTATTATGGGACAGAGGTAGTAATAAATAATTCCAATCCCAAATTGGAAGGATTGCTGCTAGTTCTAAGCTGGTTCTCTTTAATCCTGATATGCTACAGTGTTCCCATAGAAATTGATTGCAATATATTAGACTACCTCTGTCCCATAATGGTTGGTACATTTAGTGTATGAAATGTGTATGCAAATGTACCAACTATTATGGGACAGAGGTAGTAATAAATAATTCCAATCCCAAATTGGAAGGATTGCTGCTAGTTCTAAGCTGGTTCTCTTTAATCCTGATATGCTACAGTGTTCCCATAGAAATTGATTGCAATATATTAGACTACCTCTGTCCCATAATGATTGGTACATTTAGTGTATGAAATGTGTATGCAAATGTATCAACTATTATGGGACAGAGGTAGTAATAAATAATTCCAATCCCAAATTGGAAGGATTGTTGCTAGTTCTAAGCTGGTCCTCTTTAATCCTGTTATGCTACAGTGTTCCCATAGAAATTGATTGCAATATATTAGACTACCTCTGTCCCATAATGGTTGGTACATTTAGTGTATGAAATGTGTATGCAAATGTACCAACTATTATGGGACAGAGGTAGTAATAAATAATTCCAATCCGAAATTGGAAGGATTGCTGCTAGTTCTAAGCTGGTTCTCTTTAATCCTGATATGCTACAGTGTTCCCATAGAAATTGATTGCAATATATTAGACTACCTCTGTCCCATAATGATTGGTACATTTAGCATATGAAACGTGTATGCAAATGTACCAATTATTATGGGACAGCGGTAGTAATAAATAATTCCAATCCCAAATTGGAAGGATTGCTGCTAGTTCTAAGCGTGTTCTCTTTAATCCTGATATGCTACAGTGTTCCCATAGAAATTGATTGCAATATATTAGACTACCTCTGTCCCATAATGGTTGGTACATTTAGTGTATGAAATGTGTATGCAAATGTATCAACTATTATGGGACAGAGGTAGTAATAAATAATTCCAATCCCAAATTGGAAGGATTACTACTAGTTCTAAGCTGGTTCTCTTTAATCCTGATATGCTACAGTGTTCCCATAGAAATTGATTGCAATATATTAGACTACCTCTGTCCCATAATGATTGGTACATTTAGCATATGAAACGTGTATGGAAATGTACCAATTATTATGGGACAGAGGTAGTAATAAATAATTCCAATCCCAAATTGGAAGGATTGCTGCTAGTTCTAAGCGTGTTCTCTTTAATCCTGATATGCTACAGTGTTCCCATAGAAATTGATTGCAATATATTAGACTACCTCTGTCCCATAATGGTTGGTACATTTAGTGTATGAAATGTGTATGCAAATGTACCAACTATTATGGGACAAATGTAGTAGTAAATAATTCCAATCCCAAATTGGAAGGATTGCTGCTAGTTCTAAGCTGGTTCTCTTTAATCCTGATATGCTACAGTGTTCCCATAGAAATTGATTGCAATATATTAGACTACCTCTGTCCCATAATGATTGGTACATTTAGTGTATGAAATGTGTATGCAAATGTACCAACTATTATGGGACATAAGTAGTAATAAATAATTCCAATCCCAAATTGGAAGGATTACTGCTAGTTCTAAGCTGGTTCTCTTTAATCCTGATATGCCACAGTGTTCCCATAGAAATTGATTGCAATATATTAGACTACCTCTGTCCCATAATGATTGGTACATTTAGTGTATGAAATGTGTATGCAAATGTATCAACTATTATGGGACAGAGGTAGTAATAAATAATTCCAATCCCAAATTGGAAGGATTACTGCTAGTTCTAAGCTGGTTCTCTTTAATCCTGATATGCCACAGTGTTCCCATAGAAATTGATTGCAATATATTAGACTACCTCTGTCCCATAATGATTGGTACATTTAGTGTATGAAATGTGTATGCAAATGTATCAACTATTATGGGACAGAGGTAGTAATAAATAATTCCAATCCCAAATTGGAAGGATTGCTGCTAGTTCTAAGCTGGTTCTCTTTAATCCTGATATGCTACAGTGTTCCCATAGAAATTGATTGCAATATATTAGTCTACCTCCGTCCCATAATGATTGGTACATTTAGTGTATGAAATGTGTATGCAAATGTACCAATTATTATGAGACAGAGGTAGTAATAAATAATTCCAGTCCCAAATTGGAAGGATTGCTGCTAGTTCTAAGCTGGTTCTCTTTAATCCTGATATGCTACAGTGTTCCCATAGAAATTGATTGCAATATATTAGACTACCTCTGTCCCATAATGGTTGGTACATTTAGTGTATGAAATGTGTATGCAAATGTACCAATTATTATGAGACAGAGGTAGTAATAAATAATTCCAGTCCCAAATTGGAAGGATTGCTGCTAGTTCTAAGCTGGTTCTCTTTAATCCTGATATGCTACAGTGTTCCCATAGAAATTGATTGCAATATATTAGTCTACCTCCGTCCCATAATGATTGGTACATTTAGTGTATGAAATGTGTATGCAAATGTACCAATTATTATGAGACAGAGGTAGTAATAAATAATTCCAATCCCAAATTGGAAGGATTGCTGCTAGTTCTAAGCTGGTTCTCTTTAATCCTGATATGCTACAGTGTTCCCATAGAAATTGATTGCAATATATTAGTCTACCTCCGTCCCATAATGATTGGTACATTTAGTGTATGAAATGTGTATGCAAATGTACCAATTATTATGAGACAGAGGTAGTAATAAATAATTCCAGTCCCAAATTGGAAGGATTGCTGCTAGTTCTAAGCTGGTTCTCTTTAATCCTGATATGCTACAGTGTTCCCATAGAAATTGATTGCAATATATTAGACTACCTCTGTCCCATAATGATTGGTACATTTAGTGTATGAAATGTGTATGCAAATGTATCAACTATTATGGGACAGAGGTAGTAATAAATAATTCCAATCCGAAATTGGAAGGATTGCTGCTAGTTCTAAGCTGGTTCTCTTTAATCCTGATATGCTACAGTGTTCCCATAGAAATTGATTGCAATATATTAGACTACCTCTGTCCCATAATGGTTGGTACATTTAGTGTATGAAATGTGTATGCAAATGTATCAACTATTATGGGACAGAGGTAGTAATAAATAATTCCAATCCCAAATTGGAAGGATTGCTGCTAGTTCTAAGCTGGTTCTCTTTAATCCTGATATGCTACAGTGTTCCCATAGAAATTGATTGCAATATATTAGACTACCTCTGTCCCATAATGATTGGTACATTTAGTGTATGAAATGTGTATGCAAATGTATCAACTATTATGGGACAGAGGTAGTAATAAATAATTCCAATCCGAAATTGGAAGGATTGCTGCTAGTTCTAAGCTGGTTCTCTTTAATCCTGATATGCTACAGTGTTTCCATAGAAATTGAGTGCAATCTATTAGACTACCTCTGTCTCATAATGATTGGTACATTTAGTGTATGAAATGTGTATGCAAATGTACCAATTATTATGGGACAGAGGTAGTAATAAATAATTCCAATCCCAAATTGGAAGGATTGATGCTAGTTCTAAGCTGGTTCTCTTTAATCCTGATATGCTACAGTGTTCCCATAGAAATTGATTGCAATATATTATACTACGTCTGTCCCATAATGATTGGTACATTTAGTGTATGAAATCTGTATGCATATGTACCAATTATTATGAGACAGACGTAGTAATAAATAATTCCAATCCGAAATTGGAAGGATTGCTGCTAGTTCTAAGCTGGTTCTCTTTAATCCTGATATGCTACAGTGTTTCCATAGAAATTGATTGCAATCTATTAGACTACCTCTGTCCCATAATGATTGGTACATTTAGTGTATGAAATGTGTATGCAAATGTACCAATTATTATGGGACAGAGGTAGTAATAAATAATTCCAATCCCAAATTGGAAGGATTGATGCTAGTTCTAAGCTGGTTCTCTTTAATCCTGATATGCTACAGTGTTCCCATAGAAATTGATTGCAATATATTATACTACGTCTGTCCCATAATGATTGGTACATTTAGTGTATGAAATCTGTATGCATATGTACCAATTATTATGAGACAGACGTAGTAATAAATAATTCCAGTCCCAAATTGGAAGGATTGCTGCTAGTTCTAAGCTGGTTCTCTTTAATCCTGATATGCTACAGTGTTCCCATAGAAATTGATTGCAATATATTAGACTACCTCTGTCCCATAATGATTGGTACATTTAGTGTATGAAATGTGTATGCAAATGTACCAATTATTATGGGACAGAGGTAGTAATAAATAATTCCAATCCCAAATTGGAAGGATTGCTGCTAGTTCTAAGCTGGTTCTCTTTAATCCTGATATGCTACAGTGTTCCCATAGAAATTGATTGCAATATATTAGACTCCCTCTGTCCCATAATGGTTGGTACAATTAGTGTATGAAATGTGTATGCAAATGTACCAATTATTATGGGACAGAGGTAGTAATAAATAATTCCAATCCCAAATTGGAAGGATTGATGCTAGTTCTAAGCTGGTTCTCTTTAATCCTGATATGCTACAGTGTTCCCATAGAAATTGATTGCAATATATTAGACTCCCTCTGTCCCATAATGATTGGTATATTTAGTGTATGAAATCTGTATGCATATGTACCAATTATTATGAGACAGAGGTAGTAATAAATTATTCCAATCCCAAATTGCAAGGATTGCTGCTAGTTCTGTTGGCTAGATGATGACTTCTGATTTTTGATATTCTGAAGTTGTAATCATGATAGACTACCTGGAAAAGGTACTAACTATTAATGCTATGCGTCAGAATTAAGACAACTGTAGGAAACAATCAAGTCTAAATGCAGAGGGAAATTAAGGGTAGGTGTGCACTTTCTCCGTGATAACACGCCCATTCACACTGCTCAGGTTGCAGTATCTGAATCAGCCAACTGTGGCTTTGAATTGCTACCCTGTCCTCCTTACTCTCCGCACTTAGCTCCATCTGACTTCTTCCTGTTTCCTAAACTCATATCCCACCTACAGGGTCACCATTTTGGAAACAAATGATGAGATATTTTGTGCGAGAGTTTTTGGAGAACTAAGATACCACCTTCTTCTGTGATGGGATTGCGATGCTTAAGCATCACTTGACTAAGTGCATTAATGTGAAGGGAGACTATATTGAAAAAAAAATGGAAATCTGTCTTGTTTCTCCAACTTCTTCTGGGTGAGGCTTAGAACTTTTTGACTGACCCTCGTATATTATAATTCTGCTTCTTGATTCATTCCTTAGTTATCACATATGTTATGCAGAGCCATTGCCTCAGGTAACCATACCTGTTTAATTGCGAGGATAGACAGAAGAAACAATGTATCAAAGGTGTTTTTTGGCTTTAGAGAATGAAAGAGAAGTTGATAACACTTTCATGTTTTTAATGTCTGCTTCAACAAGATGGAAAACCTTGACTGTTTTTAATCATTTCTTTGTACCCTTCTTTAAATAATTTGTACCTTTCTTTAAATAATTTGTACCCTTCTTTAAATTATTTGTACCTTTCTTTAAATAATTTGTACCTTTCTTTAAATAATGATCTGGATTTATATTTATTCATTGTTATTGTAATATTTTGTTAAAGGTTTTAAGCTCAGATATTTAACATAGCAATAAAGGAATTTCCATGGTTTTTTATAACCATGGAACTCTCAAGGAGTTTATTCAGTCAGTAAATTAAGAATTATGGTTAGTCAGAAAATCCAAATAGGAAAACCTGGAATTGCTAACAGAGTATTTAATAAAAAATATATGTAAAAAAATATATTTCAGGAGCAAGGGAATTGAATTTATTGAACATCTGAGAAATGTTTTAACAGAGGACAGAACGCGAAACACTGAAATCCAAAGGAGCATTGTGATATCCAAAGATGCTTTCCAAAAGCTAAATGGAGTATTTAGAAACAGGAAAATCTAGCAAAGAAAAGCGTACTGGACTGTTATGTGATATCAGTCCTATATGAAAGTAAATGCTGGACAATCTCCTCACATAAGAAGAAATTTGAAGCAAGTTCTCCCTCTTTTTATGACCCATCTTTTTTCACAACGTGGACAGTCATAGCTCTCCACGGCTTCCTGTCTTTTGACAAGTTCCATAAAACCTGCCTCTTTATGACTTTTATTTTCTATTGTGGAACCTTTTTCTCGGACCCTTTTCTCTAACTTTTCAAGTGTGTTCTCTTGCTTTCTATGTATCACATACCTTCAAGACGTGAGCAATCATAGCTCTCCACAGCTTCCTGTATTCTGACGTGCTCAGTAATATTTGCACCATTATTACTTCTCGTTTTCTTTGTGGTACTTCTTTCTCCATCCTTTTTCCCAAATTTGTCAAGTGAGTTCTCACACTGTATATATATATCATGTGATGTCAGTACGTGTGCGATCATGGCTCTCCACAGCTTCCTGTCTTTTGATATGTTCAGCAATTCTTGCTCATTTTTGACTTCTCTTCCTTTGTGATACATTTTCTCTATCCATTTGCTCAAATATGTGAACTAGGTTCGCTCGCTTTCTATTTATCAGGTGCTTTTAGGATGTGAGCGATTATAGCTCTCCACTACTTCCTTTCTTCTGATGCCTTCAGAAAAACTTGCTCATTTATGACTACTCCTTCTTTGTGAAACTTTTTTCCTCTCTCCATTTGCTCAAATATGTCAAGTAGGATTTCTGTCTTTCTATATATTATGTTCCTTCGGGATGTAGGTAATGATGGCTCTCCACAGCTTCCATTGTGTTTGATAATTCTTGCTCTTTTATAATTTCTCTTTTTCTTTGTGATGCGTTTTTTTTTTTCACTATCCATTTGCTCAAATAGGTCAAGTGGATTCTCTTGCTTTCTGTTTATCACGTTCAGAACATTTGTGATCATGGCTCTCCACTACTTCCTGTTTTTCGATGCTTTTGTTGCATTACTTCAAGTTTTTTCTGTTATATAGATTATTAGCAAGAATATACACATTATAATGTGGGTTAAATTTCGTATCGAGAAATTTTGGACTGTATACTCACTGAAGAGAGAACTGCTTCATCTGA
>OZ038494.1:20300547-20305547 GCA_964036315.1 Acanthosepion esculentum | reverse complement strand
AGAAGAAAGAAGAAAAGGAAAAGTGAAAGAAGGATGAGGAGGGAAGAAGAAAGAAGAAAAGAAAAAGTGAAAGAAGGATGAGGAGGGAAGAAGAAAGAAGAAAAGAAAAAGTGAAAGAAGGATGAGGAGGGAAGAAGAAAGAAGAAAAGGAAAAGTGAAAGAAGGATGAGGAGGGAAGAAGAAAGAAGAAAAGGAAAAGTGAAAGAAGGATGAGGAGGGAAGAAGAAAGAAGAAAAGGAAAAGTGAAAGAAGGATGAGGAGGGAAGAAGAAAGAAGAAAAGGAAAAGTGAAAGAAGGATGAGGAGGGAAGAAGAAAGAAGAAAAGGAAAAGTGAAAGAAGGATGAGGAGGGAAGAAGAAAGAAGAAAAGGAAAAGTGAAAGAAGGATGAGGAGGGAAGAAGAAAGAAGAAAAGGAAAAGTGAAAGAAGGATGAGGAGGGAAGAAGAAAGAAGAAAAGGAAAAGTGAAAGAAGGATGAGGAGGGAAGAAGAAAGAAGAAAAGGAAAAGTGAAAGAAGGATGAGGAGGGAAGAAGAAAGAAGAAAAGGAAAAGTGAAAGAAGGATGAGGAGGGAAGAAGAAAGAAGAAAAGGAAAAGTGAAAGAAGGATGAGGAGGGAAGAAGAAAGAAGAAAAGGAAAAGTGAAAGAAGGATGAGGAGGGAAGAAGAAAGAAGAAAAGGAAAAGTGAAAGAAGGATGAGGAGGGAAGAAGAAAGAAGAAAAGGAAAAGTGAAAGAAGGATGAGGAGGGAAGAAGAAAGAAGAAAAGGAAAAGTGAAAGAAGGATGAGGAGGGAAGAAGAAAGAAGAAAAGGAAAAGTGAAAGAAGGATGAGGAGGGAAGAAGAAAGAAGAAAAGGAAAAGTGAAAGAAGGATGAGGAGGGAAGAAGAAAGAAGAAAAGGAAAAGTGAAAGAAGGATGAGGAGGGAAGAAGAAAGAAGAAAAGGAAAAGTGAAAGAAGGATGAGGAGGGAAGAAGAAAGAAGAAAAGGAAAAGTGAAAGAAGGATGAGGAGGGAAGAAGAAAGAAGAAAAGGAAAAGTGAAAGAAGGATGAGGAGGGAAGAAGAAAGAAGAAAAGGAAAAGTGAAAGAAGGATGAGGAGGGAAGAAGAAAGAAGAAAAGGAAAAGTGAAAGAAGGATGAGGAGGGAAGAAGAAAGAAGAAAAGGAAAAGTGAAAGAAGGATGAGGAGGGAAGAAGAAAGAAGAAAAGGAAAAGTGAAAGAAGGATGAGGAGGGAAGAAGAAAGAAGAAAAGGAAAAGTGAAAGAAGGATGAGGAGGGAAGAAGAAAGAAGAAAAGGAAAAGTGAAAGAAGGATGAGGAGGGAAGAAGAAAGAAGAAAAGGAAAAGTGAAAGAAGGATGAGGAGGGAAGAAGAAAGAAGAAAAGGAAAAGTGAAAGAAGGATGAGGAGGGAAGAAGAAAGAAGAAAAGGAAAAGTGAAAGAAGGATGAGGAGGGAAGAAGAAAGAAGAAAAGGAAAAGTGAAAGAAGGATGAGGAGGGAAGAAGAAAGAAGAAAAGGAAAAGTGAAAGAAGGATGAGGAGGGAAGAAGAAAGAAGAAAAGGAAAAGTGAAAGAAGGATGAGGAGGGAAGAAGAAAGAAGAAAATGAAAAGTGAAAGAAGGATGAGGAGGGAAGAAGAAAGAAGAAAAGGAAAAGTGAAAGAAGGATGAGGAGGGAAGAAGAAAGAAGAAAAGGAAAAGTGAAAGAAGGATGAGGAGGGAAGAAGAAAGAAGAAAAGGAAAAGTGAAAGAAGGATGAGGAGGGAAGAAGAAAGAAGAAAAGGAAAAGTGAAAGAAGGATGAGGAGGGAAGAAGAAAGAAGAAAAGGAAAAGAAGGATGAGGAGGGAAGAAGAAAGAAGAAAAGGAAAAGTGAAAGATGGATGAGGAGGGAAGAAGAAAGAAGAAAAGGAAAAGTGAAAGAAGGATGAGGAGGGAAGAAGAAAGAAGAAAAGAAAAAGTGAAAGAAGGATGAGGAGGGAAGAAGAAAGAAGAAAAGGAAAAGTGAAAGAAGGATGAGGAGGGAAGAAGAAAGAAGAAAAGGAAAAGTGAAAGAAGGATGAGGAGGGAAGAAGAAAGAAGAAAAGGAAAAGTGAAAGAAGGATGAGGAGGGAAGAAGAAAGAAGAAAAGGAAAAGTGAAAGAAGGATGAGGAGGGAAGAAGAAAGAAGAAAATAAAAAGTGAAAAAAGGATGAGGAGGGAAGAAGAAAGAAGAAAAGGAAAAGTGAAAGAAGGATGAGGAGGGAAGAAGAAAGAAGAAAAGGAAAAGTGAAAGAAGGATGAGGAGGGAAGAAGAAAGAAGAAAAGGAAAAGTGAAAGAAGGATGAGGAGGGAAGAAGAAAGAAGAAAAGAAAAAGTGAAAGAAGGATGAGGAGGGAAGAAGAAAGAAGAAAAGGAAAAGTGAAAGAAGGATGAGGAGGGAAGAAGAAAGAAGAAAATAAAAAGTGAAAAAAGGATGAGGAGGGAAGAAGAAAGAAGAAAAGGAAAAGTGAAAGAAGGATGAGGAGGGAAGAAGAAAGAAGAAAAGGAAAAGTGAAAGAAGGATGAGGAGGGAAGAAGAAAGAAGAAAAGGAAAAGTGAAAGAAGGATGAGGAGGGAAGAAGAAAGAAGAAAAGAAAAAGTGAAAGAAGGATGAGGAGGGAAGAAGAAAGAAGAAAAGGAAAAGTGAAAGAAGGATGAGGAGGGAAGAAGAAAGAAGAAAAGAAAAAGTGAAAAAAGGATGAGGAGGGAAGAAGAAAGAAGAAAAGGAAAAGTGAAAGAAGGATGAGGTGGGAAGAAGAAAGAAGAAAAGGAAAAGTGAAAGAAGGATGAGGAGGGAAGGAGAAAGAAGAAAAGGAAAAGTGAAAGAAGGATGAGGAGGGAAGAAGAAAGAAGAAAAGGAAAAGTGAAAGAAGGATGAGGAGGGAAGAAGAAAGAAGAAAAGGAAAAGTGAAAGATGGGATGAGGAGGGAAGGAGAAAGAAGAAAAGGAAAAGTGAAAGAAGGATGAGGAGGGAAGAAGAAAGAAGAAAAGGAAAAGTGAAAGAAGGATGAGGAGGGAAGAAGAAAGAAGAAAAGGAAAAGTGAAAGAAGGATGAGGAGGGAAGAAGAAAGAAGAAAAGAAAAAGTGAAAGAAGGATGAGGAGGGAAGAAGAAAGAAGAAAAGAAAAAGAGAAAGAAGAATATAGAGGGAGGAAGAAAAAAGAAAAATGCAAAAGAAAGATAAGGAGGGAAGGAGAAGAAAAAAAAGAAATTTAAAAGAAATTTGCTAAGAAAAGAAGGAAAAAGAAAAGAAATAGCAAAAGAAAGTTAAGGAAGGAAGAAGAAAAAGAAAAGAAAATTAGAATAAAATGATAAGGGAAGGAGAAAAAGGAAAAGGAAAAGTGGAAGAAGGAGAAGAAGCCAAGAAGGAAAATAGAAATGAAAACGTAAAAGGAAAATAAGGAGTGAAGAAGAAAAAAGAAACAAATATAATGAAAAAATTCTAAATCATCCTAAGAGCTGTTTCGACTGCAAATCAGTATGATTTCTCATCTTCAGCAACCTTGTAAACAATTCTTATCTGTCCTCTCCATACCTCCCTATCCTTTTATAATTCATAAAAGTTCTGAAAATCTTCTGATCTTTTTTAAATTTTCATGAATGATGGATTTTTATTGATAGTTTTTTAATGTTCTTCAATGTGTATTTGGTATTGATGAGAAAAGAAATTCTATAATATTTACAGTCTGTTTCCAAAGCTATTAACTTGTGCTGTCAAACTCTGATATTAATATCAAGTCCTTTGAATTTGGTTTCTTGGAGACAACATACATCAATGTTTCAAGCCAATAATTCTTGCTTTTCTTTTTTCACAAAACCTTTTACATTAAATGTCCCGATAGTGAGATCTTTATATGCAACTGGAAGAATTTACCAATTTTTATATAGTTGTCAATTTTTAGCGGTTAGCAACTGAAGAAGTCATTAGCTAACCTTCTCTGCCATGATCACCATCATCAGAGATGTTTCAACTCGAATCGGTGTAATTTCTCTTCTTCAGTGTAATTTTTCCTCTTCTAAAAAATGAGAATATTAGTTTTTCCTTTTATTTTAAGAAAAGAGTACTGAACTGTTACACGATATCTGTCCTCCTGTATGGCAGCGAGTGCTGAAGAAGAGATTCGAAGCAACAGAAATGTGGTTCTACAGAAGGATGTTGAGGATACAATCGGCCGAACATGTGAACAACGACGAGGTTTTGGAGAGAATAAAAAGAAAGAAAAAATTTATATTTAACATCAGGAAGAGACAGCTAAAATTTCTGTGGTACGTAATGAGGAAAAGGGGACTTGGAAAATCTGATACTCACAGGACGGATAGAGAGAAAGAGGGTCAGGGGAAAACAGCGCGTTATATACTTGATGGGCTTGAGCAAATGGAGTGCGAAACAGGATTTGAGAGAGAAATAAGAAAAGTCAAAACTTATTAATAACTACAAAGGATAGGAAAATGTGGCTGGCCATGATACTTTACCCCCCTCCCCAGGGGACACGGCACATAAAAGAAGGGGAAGGGGAACCGAGCTTATGTTAAACGTTTAACTGCTCTATAAGATGGTAGTGTTTTCCTTGTATGAATTCCCGATGCTAGTCCAATAACAAATAATTCCTGACAGATCATATCCTTGAAGCACGAAGGACCTGACCTTATAGTTACATGACGATGTCAAATTATTGGCACTTCTGTTTTCATACAAGTGTGGGCTCAAAAAAAAATCGAAAAGGTAGAAAAACGCCTTGACCTTGCTAGGGATCTGAAGAAGCTATGGAACAGGAATCTACATATAAGATTCTGAGACTTCTGTTAGTCCGTCCGTCACACCTTCTAAAATAGCCATACATTGACCGATTCAAAAAACAAAAATTCCGGGAGAAGTGCAAACAGGGTGTACAAAGTACAGTTTGTTTTACGAGTGTGCGTAGCGTAGTACAATCAATTTTCATTAACTGTTTTGAAAAATTAAAAGTTTTAGTATGTAACATACAAAA
>OZ038494.1:20278047-20295547 GCA_964036315.1 Acanthosepion esculentum | reverse complement strand
TCAAATTGAAATGTGGGAAGATATTCCCTGAATATCTAATAAAAGGGGTGGTTGGAATAATGATGTTGGATCTTTCTCCAAAAACGGTAATCTTTGCAACCCATCTCGTTGAAACTCCACGTTTACGAAAATGAATAAGAAAAATAAATAAATAAGTCGGTAAGTACATATGTAAGTATAAAGATGCCTTTATGAATTCTCTTGATTGGGATATTAACCAGACGAGTTGCCATTACATCTTCGGAACGTCCCCACCATACAAACTGCTACCATTAAGTTTCTTTCTAGAAATAGAACAAAGGGGTGGATGGATAAAGAGTGTAATGGAAAATCCTAAGTCAGAATATTTGAATAACTATTTTTTCTCCATACGCTTGGAAAGGCAATCTGAGATCAGTGACTTTGCTGTTGGAAAGTAAACCGAGTCGTTAAAGAAATCAACAAAGCCATTAGTAAATGAATGATACAAGAAGGCTCCAAGTTCATTCGATTTAGCAAACACTGGGCCAACAGAGAGTTACTGTCATGTATACAGCCAATCATAATAAAGGATAAAACCGTGGAAATATTATTATTGTTGCTAAGATGTTGATGTTGTCGCAGTCAGCCATAGTGGCAGTGACGAGAGCCAGAACATAACCCCTTTTATAGTGATTCCAAATTATTGATTTGATTTGTCTTCTTTTTATATCCCTTCAGATTGTGGGCTGTCATGGCTCCCCACAATTTCCTATCCTTTCTAGCTCTTAGTAATGTTTGTCTTTTTGCTATACTTTTCATTCTCTGTTCTGCCATCCATTAGGTAGTTTACTCACGGTTTCACTTTTCCGCTCCGCCCTGGGTATGACGATAAACTACATCCGCGTCCTGGGTAAAACGATAAATTACATCCAACAGCAAGGCCTCTGTTCAGGAGGTTTTGAGGAGCATGGAACCACCTCTTAATGTTGGTGTCCCCAGGTTCACCCTGACCAGGGGTGGTAGCACCTGTTAGGGTACCAGCTATGGCCAAATAGTTAACACCCAAACTTGGGTCAAATTACTATGAAAGTGTAAATACCAGAAATACTTTAAAAAAATTATTACCAGCAATACATTTTTGAAAAAAGATATGACCAGCAATATATTTTTTGAAAAAAAAAAATTACCAGCAATAAAAATCTTGTCGGCATTAAATAACCCGTTGAGGTTGATATGTTGATATGCTTCCTTGCAGGATTTGTCAACACGAAGGAGTTAAGGAATAAAATAAAAAAAATATTTTATTTCTTAACTCCTTCGTGTTGACAAATCCTGCAAGGAAGCTTTTGTAGGGTGAAATAGCTATTCAAATAGGACAATTTGAATTTTTATCCTATGTAATTTATATATATATATATATATATATATATATATATATATATATATATATATATATATATATATATATATATATATATATATATATATATATAATGCTTCTAACGCTCTAGACTGAGCGGTTTGGGGATAGTAGTCGTAGCTCGTGGGGGCACAGTCCTATGGTTAAAGAGAAACTCGGATGGGTTTCACCACGGAATATGTGATCGGGAGGTGCTGTATCGAGTCTGATTCGCTACCTCACCGAGGCCCGTTGGAACAGTCGGTATGACGTTTGCCTGATAACGTAACTGTCCGGGTTTCAATTCTCGGTAGTGGATGCGCAAATATAGGACGAAACGGCCGTCCAGTGCTTTCTGCATTCTGTTGAGGTTTCTTCTAGATTCGATGAATTACTTATTTATAATTCTCTCAAATCCTCCTAAATTCTATCATATATATATATATGTGTGTGTGTGTGTGTGTGTGTGTTGTTGCCTTGTTAGGGTCAGAAATAAAGACACAGAGAGAGGAATTGAGTTAAACAAATATATTAACAGTAATACAAACATATACGCACGAGAGTGTTACAGCAAGAATGTTCGGTCCGACTGTCTGAGCTGACTGCTGTAAAAGTTCTCTCTCCAAAAGGCAGTACCTGCTAAAATTTATAGCTGGGAGAGTCCATGCGTGCGTGGGTAAATTATCGTAACAATATATATATATATATATATATTATTCCACAAAATATTTTGCAAAATATCAGAGGCGTTGGTAGTTGTTTCAGGAAAAGAACAAAAGAGAAATGCCTCTTTAAATAAACCTAAGTGCAAACACCATCAACTGGGAACGTGATGCCACATCTGTCGATTAATCGATTTGAATTGGAAATATTCCAAATGCTCCAAACTTGATCCCCTGCACGACTTGTTCCTTGACATCAATAGCCATGTCCCTGATCCTCCTTTGAACAGTACTGATAACGGAACCGCTGCAAGATTTTTCTCCAATCCATTTCCCAACATAATTTACACGATTTTGAGAGAGCATACCGTCTTTTTTTTGTTTTCATGATCAATTCTGTAAATGAAAAAATACAAGGAAAAGTCATCTTTAAATAAAAACAAACAAGAAGTCAAAGATATTTAGAATCTTTCACAGACAAAAAAGTAAAATATTAATTTTTTTATTTAATCTGCAACATGGCTGGTACCAAGTAGTAAAAACGACCGGTGACGTACAAATATATATATATATTCGACTATCCCGTCGAATTCGACGTATAAGGGTCAAGCAGATCAGGTTCTAGGAAACTGACAGCCCGACGCCAGCACATGAGATGTGATTATAGTGGTGAAGGTTTTGTGCAGAACCATCCACACTTTTTGAAGGGCCGAATACAGAGACCTGGTGCCACAAGGTCCCAAAACGACCCTCTGCGGGTTTTGAATTCAGAGTTGTCCTACTTCTAGACCAGTTGCCATCCAAGGCTATAGAACTCAGTCTGTCCTGCTATTTACCCATACCTGGAGGGAGAAGAAGTGGATTCACACCTTTTCCAAGGGTGTTAGCACGTAAGTGAATGTAATGGATCCGACTGGAATTCGAACTCGGATCTCCGATTCCTCAATCTCTATCCATTACTCCATCGTGCCTCCTTAATACATATATATATATATATATATATATATATATATATATATATATATATATATATATATATATATATATATATATATATATATATATATATATATATATATATATATATATATATTAAGGAGGCATATATATATATATATATATATATATATATATATATATCGAATTAGACGGGATAGTCAATATATATATATATATATATATATATATATATATATATATATATATATATATATATATATTAAGGAGGCATATATATATATATATATATATATATATATATATATATATATATATATATATCGAATTAGACGGGATAGTCAATATATATATATATATATATATATATATATATATATATACATAAATATATATATATATATATATATATATATATATATATATATATATATATATATATATATATATATATATCGAATTAGACGGGATAGTCAATATATATATATCGAATTAGACGGGATAGTCAATATATATATATATATATATATATATGTAAAAAACACAAGAGCTCGCGGAAAGAAAACCCTGGGTGACCCTCCCAGATGTGCGGATCAATCCACATTGCGGGTTCTACCGCCTTGTGAAGTTCGAAAGTTAACACTTTAAGTCTACCAATCTGTGACCGTCAAATCCCCACCCCTGCTGAAACCCTGAAATTCCTGTTGGTTGAGGACCCTGAGTTTAGGTTCTTCCCGCAGTTTCCTTTCTGTGTCTGTCACCAACATGATGTGCTCACTGATAATTATTAAGATATTTTGTCCCTGTGATGTCAGTTATCTTTCTGTTCCTGTTGAATCAGTGCTGCCTCACTACCTGGGATTGAACTCCCGACCACTAGATGACAGTAACACATGTATAATTAAGTCCTATATCTACTATATCACCATTCTAAAATACATTAGTGCTGTGCTTTTTGGAGCCTTTTATATTCAATGTCAGATGGTTTTTGACATTTGGTTAGGATGCCAGGTTCATACCGTTTTTTATAATTTATTATTTCATTCCAGAGTTGCGTAACTGTCAATATCCTTGTATTATTTTGACTTTTTGTTTTCATTTTGATTGATATAAATGTTATTACAGACGCAACATTTCGGCCAAGTACTCTCTGGTCATCATCAGGTGTCTATTGATTAACTGTTAACCTATTGATTATTGTGATTTTTTTGTCCTTATGATACAAGCTATTGTTCATTCCTGTTGAATCAGCAATTCACTACCCGATCCAGGGATTGAAGTAACAACCACCACATGACAGTAACCCATGTATAATCAACTCCTATATCCACTATGTCACCATCCTAAAGGGCCGATGTTTTGTATCCACTATTAGTGACGCCACGTGGTGGATTGTCTTATTTATTGTAATTCACCACGAAAAGTTCTAAATAATAAAAATGTGAATGTAGGTGGTAACATTCTTATGGCATGATATTTTAATTTGAAGACTGATAGTTTGGGAACCACCCTTTTTGGACAAGTGTACCTTTGTAATTGAACAAGTTTATGACATTATCACTTTCAACATTGGTCTGTTAAAATGTAAATATCTTAGTCGGCCTACTTCTGCTTACCACAACAATCTCATCTCAAAGAATAGAGCATTGTCAGCACCAGCTACAATGGACTACAATGATAAAAAAAACATTTCTCCTGCTATGGAATAAATAAAAGGGTAAACTCTGGATTTATAGCCTTGGGAAGGACAACTCTGAATTCCAGGTCGAAGGGCAGAGTCTCGTCTCGGGAAACAGCTACCCGACCCCGTTTTTATACGGGGCCTACGGGGAAATTTTGTCCGAGTCTACGGGCTCGGATACCCTACATTAAATTCGACCTTGTGCTACATCTGACCACGTGGGGCTGTTAGTAGCTATCCTGCAGTTGAAGATTCGTCTCCAGTGATGCTGGTCAAACACTCTGCCTCCGAGTAAAGAGGATCCCCAGACGAGGTTATGTCGAAGGACAGAGTTCCGTCTCAGGAAACATCTACTCGACCCCGTTTTATTTGGGAATTCGTCCTTGTGCCTCTGCATTAGTAGATATCCTGCAGTTGGAGATTTGTCTCCAGCTGTGCTGGTCAAGCCCTCTGCCCCCGAGCTGAGCGGATCCCCAGACGTGGCTATGTCGAAGGGCAAAGTGTTTATCCGTTTGGTATAAATTCTGATAATAGGTAATATATTTTCATGCCTACATTTGGAAATTATTATTATCTTATTGTTGAAACTTGACTAATGCATGGAATAATAATGCAAACAAAAAATGTAGTTAGAATAAAATGTATTGAAACAAGAAAGTGTACACAATATTTACATATAGTCTTTTGTATATTCCTGGGAAGACCGTTCCTGGAGAATGTGTTGACTAAGTCGCAGTCGGGCAGAGTCTCTAGTTGGATCTCTTGATTTGCCTCCCTGTCTTCCGGTACCAACCATATTTATATCGTCGGTACTCCGCTATGCAAATTAGGTGGATCCTACCACAACACTTATGTTTAGTAAATTCTTTTGTTGGGTATGAGAAATTATTGCTACCTTTTCGTGTAGGCAAAGTAGGCATTTTTTTGTAATGTTGTTGTAGGCAGGTTTTTTTTTAAAAATATTTTCCAACTTGTTCTTGGTGTAATATTTCTGTCTTTTAGATGCCATATGTACGTGGATAGTGTAGTGCTGTTTGAGTGTTTTCTGTTGGAGAATGAAAGGTCGTGGTTGTTTTTTCTCTTCTTTTTGGTAATTCTCATTGGTCAGACACGCGTCACGTGTAAAAACGCAATAGATAATATATAAATATGTGTAAGGAACATTTAGGATGTTAAAGTGTGTGATAGTGTAAGAGTGTGAAAGTAAGGGTATAAGTGTGTATGCGAGAGAGGTGTACAGATGTCACCCGCGTATTTTGTCGGTGGAATGTAACGATATGTTGCAAAATAACGTTGCATTTCATTTTATCGTGTCAGATTGCTATCCAGATTTGATCTACATTCGAACTTCAACTCACACACACGCACACACATATATATATATATATATATATATATATATAAGAGAACATTGAAGTCAACACTCAGGCCTGACGATTGCGTCTAGCATGAAACAGCCTGTCGCCTCTGAGTGTTGACTTCAATGTTCACTTTTATATTTATATTTACATACACTCTATCTCTGATATTGAGCACAAATATAGCACACCGTAAAACTATATTTCTACACACACTCACATATATATATATATATATATATATACATACATATATATATATATTAAACAATAAAAAATATTAAACAATTAAAATCTTCAGACACACTGGGTTGTATATTAATATTCTTTCGTTTTTATTATTACTTCATTTAGATTTCTCGACTAGTTTCGGCCAACATGGCCATCATCAGGAGAAAAATAATTTTCTGCTTGCTGGTAGCAGTGAACTACATAAATGAATTTCTTGATGGAAAAAATGAACTTTTGTCTGTAGTTTTCATTTGTTTTTTTTTATTTAAAAAAATTTTTTTAACATGAATTTTGGTCAGTCTTTGTGTTGGTCACACAGTCTCTTTTAAGTTGTTATTTAAGATAAAAGCTGGATGGATCCATGCTGCTCTGAATTCCCTTGGTCATTTTGACAGTTTTATTGGTTCCTAGAAAGGGGATGTGTCTCTGTTAAGTATGTCTGTGTTATTTGGTTCTTAGGGATATATATATATATATATATATATATATATATATATATATATATATATATATATATATATATACATACACACACACACACACACACACACACACACACACAAACACACTGCGTTGGGGACACAAGGCACAGGGGTTAAAGGCGTTGAGGACACATGGCACAGTGGATAAAGGCGTTGGTTAGATCCAGTGACAGGACCCAACGAGTGTGAGTTCAATACCCAGTTAAAGCAGTGGAGAACTTGGAGAGGGCAATTAACAAGAGATAACGGATAGCTGACATCCATTAAACATGCCACGTGGATCTAGAACAGTCTACCCCAGTGAGCGAAATAAAGGTTTCAGTTCGACATTCCAACCACCTGATGAAGGCCGGTGCGTACAACGGCCGAAACGTTGTAATAAATATGGCGACAAAGATGAGGACAATAATAATAATGTGAATAATGTCCCATAATAGTTGATACATTAATCAAAAGAACACTGGGTAAATGCATCAACTATTATGGGACAAAAGTAGTAATATTTATTGATAAGTGTTGCCAGTAATCTAAAGAACACTAATCAAGTGTATCAAGCATTGTGGGACAATGGTAGTAATATTTATTAATAAGTGTTGCTAATCATCAAAAGAACACTTGACAACTGTACCAAATATTATAGGATACAGGTGGTAATATTTATTAATAAGTGTTGCCAATAATCTAAAGAACACTAGGCAAATGCATCAACTATTACGAGTATATCTCCCAACAATGCAATCTTTAAATGTTAGGTGTTCAGCCCATACCAAATGTGCTACTACTATAGCCTTATGCCAGACTTGAGCCCACGCAGTAAATATTTACATCTGTCTCACGAAATGGTTCCAAAAAGCCTTTGTTGGTTCGCCTATGTCTTAAAACGACAGGAAATGGCCGGGTGAGTAAAGTTATTTACTTTCCTAATTAAATACACAAAATGTTGGTTTCTGCTGTTTCAAGACATTTCCGGATTGTTAGTATTTGTAGAAGTTCTTTGCACAAAAATAGCAGATTTAGCCTCTTCCGTTTTATCCCACACCCACTGCAAATTCCGAGCCATTGTTAGCGATGTATATGATATGAAGAAAGCCTATTTAAATTAATATCCTTATCTTTTTGTTTTATATTCTGGCTAAGATGCGCATTGACATTGCTTGTGTATGTATTGGATACATACATTTTGGTTTGTCTGTAATAGGTCAAGGAATAAGAACTAACCAGGCCCAGGATGACTAAAAAAAGAATTGAGGAAAGGTTGAGAATAAACCATGACTTGATAAATAATATTTCGATAGATAGATAGATAGATAGATAGATAGATAGATAGATAGATAGATAGATAGATAAATAATAAACTGAGATAGATATGTAGATAGATAGGAAGAGTGAACAAAGAAATGAGGAATGGTTGAGAATAAACCATGACTTGATAATTAATGTTTAGATAGATAGATAGATAGATAGATAGATAGATAGATAGATAGATAGATAGTGAAAAGACTGCGATAGATAGATAGATAGATAGATAGTGAAAAGACTGCGATAGATAGATAGATAGATAGATAGATAGTGAAAAGACTGCGATAGATAGATAGATAGATAGATAGATAGATAGATAGATAGATAGATATGAACAGGTTGAGATAGATATGAATAGAGTGAGACACATACATAGATAGTGACAATCTGAGATCTATAGATACATAGATATGAAGAGACTGAGATAGATAGATAGATAGATAGTGAAAAGACTGCGATAGATAGATAGATAGATAGTGTTGAGTCTTGACTCAATGTTGAATCTCGCCTATTGCATGGAATAATAATGCAACACAAAATGTACTTAGAACAAGAATGTATTATAACAAGAAGTGTACACAATAAGTACATATAGTATTTCTGTATATTTATGGGAAGACGTTCCTGGAGAATGTGTTGACTAGTCGCAGTCGATCAGAGTCTCTAGTTGGATCTCGTAATTCCACTTCTCTCGTCTTCCGGTATCAACCATTATTTATATAGTTGGTAGTCACCTATGCAGATTAGGTGGATCACACCACAACAGATAGATAGATAGATAGATAGATAGATAGATAGATAGATAGATAGATAGATGAAGGGACTGAGATAGACATATAGGTGGATGGATAAATAGGCAATTCACTAAACCAACTTCTAGTTAATTGATTTTTGTCAATCCACAGTAAGTATCCTGGCTGCATTTATGATAATAGAAAAGCCACTAATATTAAATTAAAACAAATGTTAATAATATCGTTTCAATTGAAAACAGGAAAAAATTTGGCTTTTTTTTCATCAGTTTGTTAGTTTCAGGAAGTAAAAATAAAAAAGTAAAAAGATAAAAAACATAACGATAAAAAAGATAAAAGGTAGAAAAGATAAAAAGAGAAAGGAAAAAATAAAAAGATAAATGGTAAAAAAGATAAAATGATAAAAAAATAAAAGATAAAAAAGATAAAAGGTAAAAAAGATAAAAAGACAAAGGAAAAAATAAAAAGATAAAAGGTAAAAAAGATAAAAACACAAAGAAAAAGATAAATGGTAAAAAAGATAAAATGATAAAAAAAATAAAAGATATAAAAGATAAAAGGTAAAAAAGATAAAAAGACAAAGGAAAAAATAAAAAGATAAATGGTAAAAAAGA
The DNA here is from genome assembly GCA_964036315.1 of Acanthosepion esculentum. Classification (NCBI taxonomy): domain Eukaryota; kingdom Metazoa; phylum Mollusca; class Cephalopoda; order Sepiida; family Sepiidae; genus Acanthosepion; species Acanthosepion esculentum. The sequence continues at coordinate 20,286,151 of OZ038494.1, read as the reverse complement.
TAAAATGATAAAAAAAATAAAAGATATAAAAGATAAAAGGTAAAAAAGATAAAAACACAAAGGAAAAAATCAAAAGATAAATGGTAAAAAAGATAAAATGACAAAGAAAAAATCAAAAGATAAATGGTAAAAAAGATAAAATGATAAAAAAATAAAAGATAAAAAAGATAAAAGGTAAAAAAGATAAAAAGACAAAGGAAAAAATAAAAAGATAAATGGTAAAAAAGATAAAAACATAAAGATAAAAAAGATAAAAGGTAAAAAAGATAAAAAGTAAAAAGGTAAAAAGATAAAAGTTAAAAGTTAAAAAATAAAAAGATAAAAAAGAAAACGTTAAAAGGTAAAAAAGAGAAAATAAAATAAAAGATAAAAGGTAAAATGCAAGACTTAAAAGAAACAACCAAATTGTATAAACTCGTAAAAAGAATAAGAAATGAAATCTAATGAAAGAGATTCCTTCAGTTTTAGTGATTCCATTTCGTACATCTGGAAATTTATGAAAGAGCTTCAGAATTCATTACAAAAAATATTCCTGGCCAAAGCAAAATATAAAACAATTTTATGATTTCCCTCTATTTGCCCTTTTTCCGACGTTATTTTATTTTTATTATTTTGAGCACGAAAGATGCCTTTCAAAAGCTAAGCAAATTATTAAGGAAAAGAAAAAACTACCAAAAAGTATACTGAACTGTTACGTGATACCAGTCCCCCTATATGGCAGTGAATGCTGGACAATCTCAAAGACGAAGAAGAAACTTGAAGCAACAGAAGTATGGTTCTATAAAAGGTTGCTAAGGGTGCCATGGACAGAACATGTGAGCAACGACAAAGTTTTAAAGAAAATGGAAACAAAAAGGAAATTTGTACTTAACATCGGGAAAGATAGTTGAAATTTCTAGGGGACATAATGAGGAAAGAGGGCTTGGAAAATCCGATACTCACAGGACAGATTGAAGGCAAGATGGACAGAAGAAAACAACGCATAACATACTTAGTGAGCTTGAGTAAATGGATGGCAGAATAAAGTTTATGAGAAATATCAAAAAGACAAAATTTATTAAGAGCTACGAAGGACAGGAAATTGTGGAGAGCCATGATCGCCTACATTCTGTTTTTTTTTTGTGGGGGGGTAAAAATTTTTAAATCGTTTCATCTCCACGCAAGGCAATAATGCCTCTAAGATGCAAGGGGTTACAGGGTGTAAAAGTGAAAGAGAATAAGAAGACAGAGAATGGGCAGGATTGAAGAAAGGAGAAAAGAAAAAAGAAACAAAGTTCAAGAAGACAGAAGATGGCGATGGACATTGGATTTTAAGTCTCTGAAAATTGTACACCCTTGGGCAAAATTAATTGAAACAAAACGAATAATTCCGTTATTATCTACATTCTTTTCGTATTTTTCCAATGAAACATGACCCAGTGCACATGTTAGTACTTCGTATGTCCATTCCACGAAGTTGTTCCTTGCAGATTGATCACAGATTCTCAATTGGATTTAAATCAGGAGAGTTTCCGAGTTAATCTATACTACTTTGATTTGCTCAATAGTAAGGCTTGCCAGTGTGTTCGTGCAGCGTTACAATTTTCGTACGCTTCCATGAAGTAACGTCCATGGTAGACAATGGCTATAGGACAACTAATCGACTGTCGAGACAATAGTGTCCGGGCATGATAAAAATCTGATGCAATCACGGATGACGTAATATTTTTCAAGGCCAAACAAATTTCATCCTACATCCTGAAAATAGATTCATATTACTACACACTAAGGAAAATGACCTAATCTGAGTAAAAGATAGAACACGATTACACCGTGTCACTCCAGTGGGTCTAAAACTGACCGTATGGTGAAAGAAAAGAAACTAAAGAGGTTGTTTCAAGAAATCGACAAGGAGTTCCACAGGTTGGGTGTGCAAGAAAAGTAACTGTTAAAGTGACGGTTACTTCTAGGTAGTTCAACATTAAAACGATGAGACCTAGTTCTCAATCTAGCAGCATGCTTAAATTCATATAGTCAGAACAGTAGGGAAAAGTTACTGAGAACACCTGCCATGAAAATATTTACAGAAAAGGCATAGGTAGGCCATGTGATGTTAGCGAGAATCTGACTGAATTTGACATGTCTGGTCAGGATAGATTACATGTAAAATCCCCATTAAATAGATATATGTGAGATAATAAAGGAAAATGAAATATTAAATGAAAAGCGGGCAAAAGTATCTCTTTCAGGAGATGGTATATGTTTGTGATTTAAACAGACCCCCCACCTCTCCATCCATATCAGGAGGCTGGATTTTGTATTTATAAACAAGAAGAGAATATGCGAGTTTTGGGGATTTTGCTCTTCCCTCAGACAACGGAACAAGTTTGAGAGAAAGTGAAAAAAATCTCGACCTTGCCAGGGAGTTGACAGTCATTCCTGTCGTTAAACGAGTACTATGAAAGAGCTACAAAGAAAAACGTGGTTAGAGGAACTGGAAATCAAAGAACGAGTCTTGAAAAAGAGCATTGCTGAAAACTGTTGGAATAGTGAGCATTATTATCGTCTTTGTAGTCTTTCTCTCTTTTTTCTTTTTCTTTTTCTCATTCTTTTTATTTTTCTTATTTCCTTCTCTTTCTTCTTACTTATTAAGTTTCTCTACCTCTTTAGCCTTCAATGTTTTGGAAGTGTTAAATTCTCTGAGCTCACTTTCCTTATTATTTGTCCGAGAAAATTGAACCGAGTCTTTCTGATTATGTTTTTTTTTGTTTCTTCTTCTTCTCCTCCTCCTTCTTCTTCTTCTTCTTCTTCTTCTTCTTCTTCTTCTTCTTCTTCTTCTTCTTCTTCTTATTATTATTATTATTATTATTATTATTTTTATTTTTATTTTCTTTGATATCTGGCGTTTACACATTTCTTCCCGGGTCCCGCCCAGGGACCTAAGGTTAGAAATGGCATCATGAGACTTTCCACTGCAAAAAAAAAATAATGACATAGATAAAGCCCTTCGTAAAGTGTGGGCTGTACTTGTCAGAACAATTTTTTGTATCTCTTTGAGGCATGGACTTCCAGGGATCCCTTCAATCAGCCTACTGGAATATTTTCCAACCAGACCAAGGGCTCCAACTACAACAGGGATTGTTGATGTTCCCATGTGCCACATTTTTGAGATTTCTATTTCAACGTCCTTGTATTTTGACAGTTTTTCGAATATCTTCAAAGATACATTGCAGTCTGCAGGGACTGCCATATCAATAAGGAGGCACTTATTTTGTTTGTGGTCTTTAATAACAATGTCTGGGCGGTTGGCTTTGATTGTTCTGTCAGTGTGTATTGTGTAGTCCCATAGAATTGTAACAGGTCCTATCTCCGTAACGGGGTCAGGATGGTGTTCGTACCAGTTTCTTTCAGTTTCCTTCCCATAGGAGTTGCAAATTTTCCAGTGCAGATATTGGCCCACTCTGTCATGCCGGGATTTATACTCAGTGGGTGCTAATATCGTGCAACCTGATACAAGATAATCAATGGTTTCTGGATATTTATCACAGAATCTGCATTATGGGCTAACACAGTATCTTAGTACATGTGCTTGATAATTCCTAGTTAACAAGCATTGGTCCTGTGCAGCAATGATAAAACCTTCAGTTTCAGTTTTCAACCCTGCACTACGTAGCCACTGATGGGTGCGGTTTTTGTCTACGTCAGCTTGTTTGGTACGGGTAGAGTATTATTATTATTATTATTATTATTATTATTATTATTATTATTTCTGTGACTTGTAGGCGTTAAATTCTCTAAGCCCTCTTTCCTTATTATGTGTCCTAGAAATTAAAATTGAGTCTTTCTGAATATATATTTTGTTGTTGCTGTTGCTGTTGTTGTTGTTGTTGTTCTTCTTCTTCTTCTTCTTCTTCTTCTTCTTCTTCTTCTTCTTCTTCTTCTTCTTCTTCTTCTTAATCTTATTTTTCTTCTTCGCCATCGTCTTCTTCTTAATCTTCATCTTCTTCTTAATCATCTTATTATTATTATTGCTTCTATGAAACACAATATGTGACATTTGCACAAGTCCCAATGGACAGTCTAGTTGCAGCTGTTTGATCCGATAATGTTTTTTTGGTCAGTGACATATGCTTCGGAATAATAATTCCCAAACCTTTCTCTCCCCCCCCCCACACTCAACTCTCAAGCCACATTCTCAGCAACTCCTCCTACATCCCTATGAAGATTCTTCTTTCTTGGTATCATGTATACTTCAAATTCAAAACAACACTTGGCAAACTTGGACCTTCATGCCCACAAAAAATGGTGTGGCAAAAAGATGTTTTTTTCCATTAACACCGCTATTATTTTAACTATCCATGCTCATCGATAATGTATATTGTTTTTTTAAAGCGAGGCTTACATTTATAATAAAACCCAAACAGAGAGTAGAAGAGACGTCTACATCTAACAGTTTCAACGGTGAAGGGGTGGGAACGGGATGCCAGCCTCGTAGGACGCTTAGATTCATGAGGCCTGGTTAACCAGCGAAAGCAGCTCCTCGGAGCAATTACCGTGAAAGTACTTGTAAAAAAGACAGAGCGAGGCAACAGCGCGTCTGTGAGAGAGCGACTGCAGACGAGATGACTGATCAGGGTCATTTACATTGCATATCCATCTCTGGATCTTATCAAGTACCCTGAGGCAAACAGCAGGGGCTCCAGACCATATATGGCAGCAATACTCCATGCAAGGGCGAATGGTTGATTTATAGATTTGGAGGATCGATTCCGGGGAGAAAAAATTTCCTGGCTCGGCACAGGGAGCCAACTTTCCTTGCGGTGGATGAAGCAATTGACTCGATGTATTTGTTCCATCTCAGGTCAGCGGACAGCGTGAGACCGAGCAGCCGCAGAGAGGAGCTCTCGAGAAGTTGGTCTTCAGACATTCTAATGGGATGCAGGGATGGATCCTGTACCAAATAACAAACCACATCAGAATTGAGGATTTTCAACAACAGCAACAACTAAAATGGATAGCACATGTAACTTGAACGACAAATAATGATGTGGGGATACAAAAGTCACTTACCTCCCTTTGGTGGATATAAGTCATGTAGTCACATGACAGCCGCTTCGTGACATCACTCCATAGAGTGACCGAAGGGGCAGTCATTTTTTGATTCGTGAACAGCAACCAAACGAGAAGGCTGCTTTTTTCTCGCCTGGGACAAAAGCCCAGGCTGAAGCTAAATCTGCCTCTCTCAGCAGCTTACAACTACATTGTGCTTTGGGACATAGATGAATTCGGCCCATTTAAATCAAGAGTCGTAAAAATGGCTTCTCCAGGTCAGGAGTATCTCTAAATTATATATAAGATCTTTTCTTTTCGTTCTCCTTATACTTTGCTTTATATATATTTGATATATAGTTCTCCATGTGGGACACGTATATATATATATATATATATATATATATATATATATATATATATATATATATATATATATATATATATAGTTTTATATATGTCGTAGTACATAAAAGTCTTTCGGAGAACAAATCATGTTTGCTATTCTTTTTCCTTTCAGCCATTCCGTCTTGTCCGCGAGCAACTGTGTTGATATAGCAATGCCCATAATGGAAGTCTTGTAAATCTTTCTTCCAAGCGCTTTCGTTATAATGACATAGATGTTGACATTCCACACTATTTCAAGCATACGTTTAGGAAGGAAGACCCCCATTAATATTGGAAAGAGCAATAACAATTACTGGACACATTGCCGAGTGGTTAGAACGTTCGCATTCTGACCATGAGACCCGGGTTCGAATCTCACCATGGTGGATTTGTCAGGAAGGAGGCTTCCTGAGATTATCAGAATGGAGGGGGTCGATCCCAGCGTTCGGCACCTTTGGAAAGTGCCTGAAAACCATACCACGGTCTGACCCAAGCCTTGTGAGTGAAATTGAGTAGACGGAACCCTTGAAGGCCGTCGATAGCAGCTAGCACGAAGTCGCAAGATATCGTGGCCGAGCGCTTGAGTGTGCTGGCCTTGTTCAAATTGTTGATCACGCTAGATAACACGCTCTTTCCCAGAAACAGTAACTAAGGTCTGCTCAGCATAGTTGCAGTATAAACCACAGGTGGGCTCTGTGGGTGTTCAATAAACACAAATGCGCCTGAGCAAGCGTCTGCAATAGGGATTGTGTAGCCGCCCAAGTAGACGGGTATCCCCGAATACGAGTGGCCATTATTATTATTATTATTATTATTATTATTATTATTATTATTATTATTATTATTATTATTTCCTTTGATATCTGGCGTTTACACATTTCTCTCCGGGTTAGAAATGGCATCATGCCACTTTCCACTGAAAAAAATAAATAAATAAATAAAAAAAAGAAAAAAAAATAATTACATAGATAAAGCCCTTCGTAAAGTGTGGGCTGTACTTGTCAGAACAATTTTTTGTATATCTTTGAGGCATGGACTTCCAGGGATCCCTTCAATCAGCCTACTTATTATTATTATTATTATTATTATTATTATTATTATTATTATTATTATTATTCTGAGGAGAACAGATACTTCACTTGGTATTTACTCGCCCCGCCCACCAGAGTGAACGATAATAAAGTAAAGGGTTAATATTACTGTTACTATCAGAAGTTCTGCTTCCTACCACACCCTTTTTCTAACGGCCCCTCTAAACACTCCCTTTCTACTCACCACCACCCAGAGATTTTTCCGCCTCTTCCATCAGCTTTAAACAGACGTTGCATCTTTGATATACAGAGAATGACTTTTGCACAAGTCACAATGGGCAGGCAAGTTGTTTGATCCTCGCTGTCAGATCAAATTTCTTTTGGTCAATGACATATGCTTTAGACAAAGCTCAGCTGTCAATAAAAGCAACAGTGACTCCCAGAAAGGACATTTGTTAGCATTTTGTTTTTTTATTTTATGGACTTGATCGGAATGAATCACACTGTTTCTTTTTAAGCAAAATTTGTATTCGTGCCATCAAAAGTGATGGCAATTTTTAGAAAGTTTTAATAGTGAAATACAACAAAAAATTATCGAAATAACAGGATTTTTCTGTTAATTCACCCCAATTAATATATAGTTACTTATCACAAATATTAATTCATCCCAAGAAATTATAAATTGCAAATCAAAGTTTGTTTGTTATTTTGTAAAATTTTTGGCACGCCTTTGAAATTATAAAACAAAATTTGTCTTGCTTACCTCACAACTCAAACCCTCAGAATGAAAAATTACCAAAAAATCAGGGAATTATTCACATTTCGTAAGTGCTTATATATATATATATATATATATATATATATATATATATATATATATATATATATATGTGTGTGTGTGTGTGTGTGTGTGTGTGTGTGTGTGTGTGTATGTATGTATAATTTTGTTCAATCCTACAAAACTTTAAATATATCTGCACCAAATCAACGGTCATTTGAAATATTGCGATAATATCCTATAAATATGATGAAAATCCTTGGCAAGTCAAATATATCGAATATCTAATAAGCGATGAATAGATAAAGATCTTATTGTAGATATATATATATATATATATATATATATATATATATATATATATATATATATAGATATAGATATAGATAGATAGATATGAATTGGGTTAAGATTCAGACGAAATATGGATTGGAATCCGACAGAATGATAGGATAAGGAACAAATAGGAAACATTTATACACGCAAAATTTGCCGCTTTTATTAAAGCTTCCCCGGAGAATGAAATCTGGAGGAGAAAAAGAAAGAAAATTCTGCTATTTTTTCTCATTTATTTATTTTGTTGTTGTTTATTTTTCATGGTTCAAGTAGACCCCACATGCATCTGTCTTGTCAAACAGCACGCACACAAACAAACGAAAATAGATTATCATTCGAATCCAACATGAACAAACTAGAATTATAATACACATACACACGTGAATTTTACATACAAACACTTCTTGGCAAGACAAATGCACATGAAGTCTGCTAAACCATTTTTTCTAATTTGGGAAGAGGGAAGACCATGCCAGTGTAGAATTTCTTCGTGATGATTTTTGTCCCAAATGCTTTCGGCTGATGGATAAACCATTTTCAAGAT
>OZ038494.1:20218047-20273047 GCA_964036315.1 Acanthosepion esculentum | reverse complement strand
ATAAATTAATAGATTTAAAATATGGTTTTACCGCTACACAGTGATAACCATGTTTCAGAAATGGAAGCTAAAGCCCTTGAATTTAATTTTGTTATTAAACCAAAGACATTAGTTCCATTTCCTCATCAACCAAATTTTGGAGTCTAAAATTCGCTTGATGAGGAAATTTATAATATATATATATATATATATATATATATATATATATATATATATATATATATATATATATATATATATATATATATATATATATAGTGTGTGTATTGGGACAGATCATTATTTAAACATATTGTTAAATGTAACAGACAATGAATGTCTATTGTCTGATCATGAACCGTTCAAAACTTCGTATGTTTGCTTTAATTTCGGGTGAAAATGAAGACAATAATTGTTCAACATTTGGATATTTTTTTTTATAAAGTTGGTCCTTGATCTAAGCTTTCGGGATCACATGAGACATTTTTATTTTCAACCGAAATTAAAGCAGATATACGAACTTTAGTATAATGTATTTTTTATTTATTAATCCGAGAGATTTTTATCAATTTAAAGCTGATCAAGCAAGGACTTCGGTAAAGGCACGTCAGATCTAACAACAATTTCATTCAGTCGAGAAGAACACAGGTTCGAATCCAGCCGGAGAGCTTTAATAAGATTTCCCGAGTATTCAGGTCGGTAGACGAAAACAAAGAAATATGTTTATTTTATATGAGTATCCACTAAAAATAACATTTAAAGTGATAATATATATATATATATATATATATATATATATATATATATATATATATATATATATATATATATATATATATATATATATATATATATATATATATATATATATATATATATATGTGACTATACTCGTGTCGAAAAACCTTCGAATTCTTGATTTAACAATAGCCAAATCAATCTCGAAGGGAAAAAAAGGTTTTAAAAAAGAAAGAGCCAGGAACATGAAAGTCTGTCGAAAATAATCGCACAGATACAGATTCAAGGCCCAAAGAAAAAAACCCGATACGAGTAAACAACTAACTAAAGAGCTCGATACAAACGTAGAGCAAACCTAGTCAAACCTAATGAGCTCGACAAACCTATCAAGGTTTCACTTAGGCAGATCGTCTTATATATATATATATTCATATAAGAAAAAATTTATCAGAGCCGATGCATTTTGTGCTCTGATGGACTTTATCAAGGCAAATGTAAGGATTTTATTCTGCAACATGTATTTATAAACAAAAGTAAAAATCTTGTCAGTTTTTCAAAATTTTTAAACTTCAAGCACACTCATAAATATTCAACAGGCTAACTTAAAAGTCTAGTTCAATTCTCGAGAATGCTAAGTGACATTATATACAGGGTGCGAGGGATAAATTGTCGTCTAAATTATGCAAAAATTAGCCCGTGGTATGGTTTCCGTGCACTTTTAAAAAGAGCCACATCCTGGGATCGCGTCTCCAGGCCGATATTATCAAGAATCATTTCCCTCGATAAATACCAGGGTGAGATTCCAACCCAGGTCCCATGCCCAAAAAGCAAACGCCCTAACTACGCGCCCACATGCATATATCTGCATACACGCACACACGCACACACACACACATATATATATACATATATATATATATATATATATATATATATATATATATATATATATATATATATATATATATATATATATATATACAAAATATATATATATATATATATATATACTTAGTTGTATTGATATAAGTTTGTGACTTTCGGTTTCATGCTCTTGCGATCGTCAGACAACTCTGAGGGTCGTAAGGGCGTGAAACTCAGGGTCAAAAACTGATATAAAAAAGTACGTTAGCTCTATCATAGATATTGAGTGCTTTCCAATAGGTATTGCGCATATATAATATATAATATATAATATATATAGAAATTACACACACACACACACACACACACACACACACACATATATATATGTGTGTGTGTGTGTGTGTGTGTGTGTGTGTGTGTGTGTGTATTATTATTGGTGTCTGTCAATATATCAAGAAAAGGAATTCTGTTGCTATTGTTAAGTTCATATGTGCACTTAAGAACGGAATTGTGGGGGATTTTTTTTTTGTATTTCATGTATTATAATCCTCTCAAATTCACGGATTAATGTCTTAGTGCTGTTAAAAATAAGTAAGAAAGTTTCTGTAGTTTTGTTTTTTTCTTTTATTTTCCCAGGTACTTTCGATCTCATCCAAGATCATCGTCAGGGGTGAATTGCTAAGCCAAAAATTAGTGTAAATGATAGTTGTGAAATTTTTGTAAATACGTTAAGAATATGTAAGGGTGGTAACTTAGTTTAATTTTTTTTTTTATTAATGTATTAAAAAACCCAACCTGTTATTTATAAAAACATTTTTTCTTACAATTTGGGACACGCAGGACATTTCTTTTATAGACATTTTAAAATATCCAGTGGTAATAACTGTATTGTAAACGGGGTTTTGTAGCTCTATCCAGTTGTGTTACTGAGTTCCGTGTATCTGTTGTAGTTTTCGAGGGAATTAAAAGGAAGCATTACTTTCAGATAATTCCTCGGACACTTCTAAAATCGCACATTTATCACTAGAACCAAAACTAACAGTTACATTGAGAAACAGAAAAAACAGTTAAGTTTCTGGGACACATAATAAGGAAATCTGTTTAGAAAATTTGACACTAACAGGATATTTTGAAGACAAGATGGACAGAGGAAAAGGGCGCGTAACTTACCTTACGAGCTTGTGTAAATCGTTGATATAACAGGGATTAGGAGAGACACAAAAAACGAAGAGCTAAAAGGATGGGAAGTTGTGAAGAGCCACGATCACCTACGTTCTGAAGTGAGACAGCACAGAAGAAAAAGAAGGAGTAAATGTTTAGCAGAACAGGGATTAAGATAGGAAAAAGACAGATCTTACTAAGAGCTACAAAGGATGGGAAGTTGTGAAGAGCCATGCTCACCTACGTTCTGAAGTGAGACAGCACATAGAAGAAGAAGAAGAAGCTTTTGTAAATATTTAGCAGAATAGGGATTTGAATAAATAGGAAAAAGATTTTACTAAGTGCTACAAAGGACAGGATGTTGTGGAGAGCCTTGATCGCCTACGTTCTGAAATGAAAAAGCACATAGAAAAAGAAAAAAAAGGTGCTTGTGTAAATGTTTAGCAGAACAGTGATTCTGATAGATAAGAAAAAGATTTTACTAAGAGCCACAAAGGACAGGAAGTTGCGGAGGGCCATGATCACCCACATTCTAAAGTGACACGAAACATAGAAGAAGAAAAAGGAGTTTGTGGAAATTTTTAGCAGAACTGGAATTAGGATGGATAAGAAAAAGACAGAATTTGCGAAGAGTTACAAAGGACAGAAAGTTGTGGAGAGCCATGATCACCTACGTTCTGAAAAGAGACAGCACATAGAAGAAGAAGAAGAAGAAGAAGAAGAAGAAGAAGAAGAAGAAGAAGAAGAAGAAGGAGGAGGAGGAGAAGAAGAAGAAGAAGAAGAAGAAGAAGAAGAAGAAGAAGAAGAAGCTTGCGTTAATGTTTAGCAGAACAAGGATTAGGATAGATAGAAAAAAGGCAGATTTTACTAAGAGCTACAAAGGACAGGAAGTTGCGGAGAGCCGTGATCGCCTACGCCCTGAATCGTCACGGACATAGAAGAAGAAGAAGAAGAAGAAGAAGAAGAAGAAGAAGAAGAAGAAAATTATAGGCCCTGTACATAAGCCTTTCAAACTCCTGATCAATCCGTACATCAGCTGGACAAAACACGCTTTAAAAATAAAGATGATAACAACGTTATTTTTGGGTGCCGCTGGTCGATCATTCCGGATGCATATATAATATTTCTACCGTGTGAAAGCCCACAGCTGGTCTGATATTTCTGTCACTATGATTGTTGCCTGTGGCACCTGTTCATTTACCCTCCTCCACACCCTCACACACACAGTCATCCAGACCCCCTCCATTCACTGACATGGCAGGTGTATAAATATTGCATTTTGCCATTTTTTTTTATTCACACAAAGATGCGCTTCCTGCCTATGCATACAACTGCAGATAATCTTCAAGATTTCCCCAGCTCGAAATAGCTTCTTTTGAAGTTGTTATGATATATTATGCCGTGGATGGCCTGAGATTAAATACAGAGGTATGAGTTCGGTTTAAAGACAACCATTACTGAACAGAAAATCAACAACCTCTATCAAGTGTTCCAAGAAATAAGATTCAGGATAAACCTTTCCAAAAACAAACTAGAGGGTGGCCACTGAAAAACTGAAGCTTTGAAAACTTGTTCGTTTTCAATCTTTTTTTCTTTTCTTTTTTTAAATTTTTTGCAGGTTATAGAGAATCCCTTGGGAATTAAAATGGCTCGCACTTCCCATCTGTGGAACTACCTTCCCCTTGCTTGCTTCCCCGATAACTATAATCTTTAAATATTCAAGTGTAATGTCAATCGGCGTCTGATACTTTGATCTTGTTCCCCGTCCTTCTCTGCACCCTTTCTTCAATCACGACTCTTTACTCTTGTTCTCAATCCTCTGTAACCCCTTGCGTGCTAGCGGCACTCCCGCCTTGCTTGGGGTGAATTGCTTTATTGAGTCTATCTATTCTAATGAAAAATAAACTATTTAAACTCAGAGAAAATACCGGCAATATTTTAATGCCAGATTACCTCCTAGCGATAACATATAATTCGGAACTTAATCGCCCGGTTTGAAAGAACTGGATCAGTCGGTGATCTTCCGGGAAGAGGTCCTAAGCGTACTGTCGTGGGGGTGGAATCTGTATGGCAGAATGTCCTTGAGGATCCGTCACCTTCTACCCGCCATCGCTCTGCTCAACTAGGTATTGCCAGAACATCGCTTCAGAAGATTTTGAAACTTGTTTTTAAAAATGTTTCTATCCAAATAAAACATTAAAATAACATGTGTTTGTAAAAGTTATTTTTGTTTTACATGATTCAGTCTTTTAGTGGCCACCCTGTACCAGTCTATGGCTATTGTAATATTTTTTCTCCTTTTTACCTCTATTGTCAAAAATATCAACTATGGTGACCACTGAAAATATTGGGTGGCTACTGAAAAGCGGAAGGATTTGATAAGTCATAACTTGTTCGTTTTCAATCTTTTTTGTTTTTCTTTTATGCAGGTTATAGAGAATCTCTTGGAGATTAAAATGGCTGCATAGGTATGATGTCCAGCACCGAGTAAAACTCACTGAGTTTTTCTATTTCAGTGAAAGATCAATTCTTGAAACTCAGAGAAAATACCGGCAATATTTTAATGTCAGAGTATCTCCTAGCGATAACATGATTCGGAACCTAATCGCCCGGTTTGAAAGAACTGGATCAGTCGGCGATCTTCCGGGAAGAGATCCTAAGCGCACTGTCGTAACAGTTGAAGCTGTACGGCAGAGAGTCCTTGAGGTCCCATCAGTTTCTACCCGTCGTCACTCTGCTCATCGCCATAACATCGCTTCGGAAGATTCTGAAACTGGATTTAAAGATGTTTCCATGCAATATTCAAATGATCCAAACTTTACTACTCCAAGAGACTCGTGTGTTTATAAAAGTTATTTTTGCTTTTTATCTATTCCACTGAAAGATCAATTATTCAAACTCAGAGAAAAATACCGGCGACATTTTAAATCCAGAGTATATCCTAGCAATAACATACAATACGGAGCCCGGTTTGAAAGGACTGGATCAGTCGGCGATCTTCCTGGTAAAGGTCCTAAGCGTACTATGCGCAGTGACGCAGCGGTGGAATCTGTACAGCAGGAGTGGCTCTTGTGGATCCATCAGCTTCTACCCGTCGTCGCTCTGTTCAACTAGGCATCGCCAGAACATCGCTTCAGAAGATTCTGAAACTTGATTTAAAAATGTTTCCTAAAAGATTCAAATAGCCCAAGCTTTCCTGAATCCATCAGAGACATTCGGAAGTCTAGTCGCACTGAGGAGCTGTGATACAGCGAAACAGTACTGTCTTTGAATGACATAATTTAGCTCTTGAAAATACATTTCAATTGAGCACTGTTGAGTGATAAGCTAATTCTATAAACAACAGCCACCTTCACTAATGCAAAGCTCTTCAGTAAAATGAATGGAGCACTTTGGCTGATTGGCATTTGTTTACATTATAAAAACAATACGCTACATTTAGTTGGGTAACTCTACCGAGTGAAGATAGCTCTGGCTGACACCAAATTAGTTGTGTTTCAATCCTGGCTTGAGACATTCGGAAGTCTAGTCGCACTGAGGAGCTGTGATACAGCGAAACAGTACTGTCTGTGAATGACATAATTTAGCTCTTGAAAATACATTTCAATTGAGCACTGTTGAGTGATAAGCTAATTCTATAAACAACAGCCACCTGCACTAATGCAAAGCTCTTCAGTAAAATGAATGGAGCACTTTGGCTGATTGGCATTTGTTTACATTATAAAAACAATACGCTACATTTAGTTGGGTAACTCTACCGAGTGAAGATAGCTCTGACTGACACCAAATTAGTTGTGTTTCAATCCTGGCTTGAGGCACTCGGAAGTCTAGTCGCACTGAGGAGCTGTGATACAGCGAAACAGTACTGTCTGTGAATGACATAATATATATATATATATATATATATATATATATATATAGGTAACTACACTCGTCTCGGAAAACCCTCGGTTTCTTGATTTGCCAATGATCAAATCAATATCGAAGGAAAAAAGGTTTTAAAAAACGAAAGAGCTATGAACATGAACGTCTGTCGAAAATAATCGTACAACATACAGGTCCAAAGGCCAAAGAAAAAAAACCGATATGAGTAATCAACTATATATATATATATATATATATATATATATATATATATATATATATTAAAAGAAAGAACAGTAAGATATATAATCCGGTGTTTTTATAGATATTTTTATTTTTACAAAATAGTGCTCAATGTAAATTTACAGAACATTAATATTATAAATTAACTTATTTAAAATATGATTTTTTCGCAAAAAAAAACATATTTTAAATAAGTTAATTTATAACATATATATATATATATATATATATATATATATATTTATATATATATTCGATATATGTAGGGGAGGGAAAAAATACAACAAAGGCTGGCTATTCAGCGTCGGCTAGATCACCGCAGAGAGGTGACCCAGCCGACACTGATGCGATGTTGAAGGACTCGAAACCCCTAATGAACCTCGGCTAGAAACATCGCTGATGATGTGTTCCAAAGCATCCAACAGATGTATTTTACGAAAGTGTGAAAGTGTTTTTGTTGCTATTCTAACCATTACTCCACGGCAAGAGCGCTCATCATTTTAAAATGCACGTAGCGATGAGAGGAAAATGAATTTCTGTTCATAGTATTAAGTTGTTTTTTGTTTTTTAAATTCTTTGCTCACTCCATCATCAGTAATAGGGACATCCATTTCTTTTATAAGACTTTGACAGTAAGTAACATAATTATAGCCGTTTTAATATATTATAATTACCAGTATCTCTCGTGGTATAAAATTACTTTCCTGTGTCAACCTTTCGGCTTTCCTCCCACAAGGAAATTTAAGACCTGTTGCAATATTTAATTTTTTTGGTGAACGCCTCTTTTTACCTTCCTTATCCGGGATTAGAGGAAAGGTTATGTATTTTGACTTTTCCTCTACCTCTGGGACCAATATAGTATCAACTTGCCCCCTCTACGGTGGCGAGATATGACACATGGTCTTTTTAATATGGGGTACCGATGCGCATATACACACGGGCTAAGGAGAAACATTTCTCACTTTCTGCAACCACTGTCGCGTTGGCGTCGGTATTTCGCCGAGCAACCCCCACTTTCTTTAGTGCACTGAGATGGGGGGGGGGGGTGCCGCAGAGTTAGAATCTGTGGAACCAGACATCTCTCAAAGATTTTCCGTGAACCGTCCGAAGACTTGTGAGCGCATATTAATGAAATGTAGGTGAAAGTTTTTTGTTTGTGTTTACGGAGATTTTTTTTTTAAAAAGGGAAATTCATTGTGTTGGTGTACGGCTATTGCTCGCAATAAAGGCTCAGTGATGATATGCAAATCGTCAGAGCTGTTTCGACTTAAAGGTAGACTGCAAGTCATCTTCAGGCCTTTTCGTGTTTCAACATCCACAGAACTTCTCTGTCGTTTATCCTGCAACGATTTTGAGTGGATTTTATTTACAGTTCAAGTCTATAGTTTTGTATTCAGAGTTCTTCTCCTAAACTGGATGCCAGACACGGCTAACAAGTCCAGTCCGGCTTACTATTTAACCCATAGCTGGATGGAGAAGAAATGGATACATTCTTTTTCTCAGCGATTTATTTTAAATCATTTCACCCCAAGCAAGGTGATAATGCCACTAGTATGCAGGGGGGTTACAGGGCGTGAAAATCAAAGAGAGGACTGAGAATAGGAAGAATTGAGGAAAGGTCAAAGGATAAACGGGATTCAAGAAAACAAAATTTAGCAATTCTTCAACACTGTCATTATCAAGGAAGTTGGTAACCGGAAGAGAGTTCCAAAGTTGGGATGTGCAAAAAAAGAAAACTATTCGAATAGAAGTGGCTGTTGCATTTAGCTATTTTCAACAGCAAAAGGGCGGGACCTAGTTGCCAGTCTAGTAGCACCCTTAAATCCTTAATCTCTGTGAAAGATCTTCTAGTCAACCCTCTTGTAGTCCTGTCCTTTTCGTCTGTCTGCATTTCATTCTTTTGCCCAAAGTGGTATGTTGTAAGGTGGCAGTGGAAAGATTGATGGCGTGCTCATACTATTTCAACTTTCATCTTCTTCATGCTGGCTACCAGGTGTTCCAATTGCCTGCTTCTGGGCACAGCCAGGAAAACCTGTCGACTTAACACACGAACTGAAGTGCTACGCCTGGCACGTCGCAGAGGTTTCTGAAACAAAGTGGAAAGGAATCGGTGAACACCAGACTGAAATACTCCACTGTTATAGGTATTTACTTACCCCACCAACTGCGTTAGGTTGTGACACAAGGTCGGTTTTTAACGTGGAGACCCGAGTGTTTTCACCCGGGCCGCTGGTCTTAGCTTATCCAAGCTGGTCAGAGCTAGACGTAGCCGTGATACTACAAGCGCAGGGTCGAGTCCCTGTGCCAGGCATGTATCAAGTGATCGAATCTCAGCCAAAAGGCCGATAAAGCGAGCGATCTGAGAACAAATACTACACTTGGTATTTACTTGACCCCCCCCCCCCACTGAGTCAGGTTGTGACACAAGGTCGGTTTTTAACGTGGGGACCCGAGTGTTTTCACCCGGGCCGCTGGTCTTAGCTTGTCCAAGCTGGTCAGAGCTAGACGTAGCCGTGATACTACAAGCGCAGGGTCGAGTCCCTGTGCCAGGCATGTATCAAGTGATCGAATCTCAACCAAAAGGCCGATAAAGCGAGCGATCTGAGAACAAATACTACACTTGGTATTTACTTGACCTCCCCCCCCCCACTGAGTCAGGTTGTGACACAAGGTCGGTTTTTAACGTGGGGACCCGAGTGTTTTCACCCGGGCCGCTGGTCTTGGCTAGTCATAGCTTGTCCAAGCTGGTCATAGCTAGTCTTGGCTTGTCATAGCTGGTCCAGGCCGGAGCCGGTCCAAGCTAGTCGTAGCCATGATACCACCAGCGCAGGGACGAATCCCTACACCAGGTAAGTATCAAGTGACGCTCTCAGCCAAAAGGCCGACAAAGCGAGCGATCTACGAACAGATACTAGACTCTGATCCAGGCCGAGCAGCGATCAACTCCACTGTTATATGTACAGTGTAATTCCTCGTTGACAAAGGCTCCATATATGACCAGCAGGCATATCACTAAACGTCTGGCGCTACTAGATATAATATAAACTGAAATAAATAAATGTGTTTCTAATAACAAGGAGGTCAAATGCATATTTCGGATTGCTCAGTGCTTAATTGTTGCTCTGTTTGTAACTCTAATTTGGTATGGATATTTTGCGACCATTAAACCGGTCGCATGAAACTGAAATAGCGAATTAAACTTCCTGCAAGATTTAAATACACACCCTTTATATTTGGAAGGACGTTTAATCCGGGTAGCGCTTCACGTATTTGCCTACGAAAGCTAGCATTTAAATTTAGTCAAATTGCAACAACATTCCCACAGAACAGCATTTCATGCTAGTCGTCTTAGATGTAATTATATTCGTATTTCGCATTGTCTAATACTATTAATTTTTTGACTAGTATTTCTTTCTTATTATCTCTCGTGCTTATTTTCTTATGCTATCGTTTACCTGATACAAGGCCCCAGAGCCACTCCAGTTAGAGCATTGCTGAATGAGTTTTTTTTTAAGTGTATAAAGGTAAGATGTGAGAAGAGCACATTATGAGGAAATGGAGAATTGATAACAGTTAACATTAGACTTAAGGAGGTTTAGATTTTGGAAATTTGGGAAGCATTCCCTCGGGAGTCTGTCCCACAAAATATTAAAGAAGCTGTCTGGGTTTTAAACCAAGTAGTAATAAGATGTAATAGTCTTAAGTTGTGTGAATTTCTTAGATCAAGAATTGTCAATTATTATTCAGTTTTGACTAGTATTTCTTTCATCTTATTTCTCTTGCTTATTTATACCAAGTACTAATAAGATGTAATAGTCTTAAGTTGTCTGAATTTCTTAAATCAAGCATTGTCAATTACTATTCATTTTTGACTAGTATTTCTTTCATCTTATTTCTCTTGCTTATTTATACCAAGTACTAATAAGATGTAATAGTCTTTAGTTGTCTGAATTTCTTAGATCAAGCATTGTCAATTATTATTCATTTTTGACTAGTATCTCTTTCATCTTATTTCTCTTGCTTATTTATACCAAGATGTAATAGTCTTAAGTTTCTTAGATGAAGCAGTGTCAGTTATTAGTTATTTTTTACTAGTATTTCTTTCAACTTATCTTCATTGCATTTTTAAAAACATTCTTTGATTGTTAATTATGCAGTCAAGATAGATAGAAAACGAAGTCATGATTCCGACCGGATTCGAACTCGTAACCTCTGGTCCTGGTAGCATGTCAATAAGAACAATTAATCTACGAAATTCGGGGAAAATTATTAAATTACGAAATTTGGGTCGTTTGATATATTATCCAGATCTTGCAAGAAATAAAATTTCCGAAAAATTATTTATGTTTTTCCTAATGTTCTATTTTCCAAGAATGTGTATGATTTTCGAATTTACTATTTTTTCTTTTTTACTACGATTGGTCAATTAATCTTTTTATTATTTAAAAGCACTTGCTTTTTTCCTTGCTACGCTTAGTTAGTCATAAAAAATGACTTCTGTATATACATATATTATCTCTCTCTTTATATAATACGTTACGCACACACATACGATGTTTACTCGTTCCCCCACCAGAACGAGATGTAACACAAGGTCTTTTTAAAGTGGGGACCCGAGCGCGTACACTCGGGCAAGGGACAAACATTCCCCACAGCCACAGCCACAGCCACAACCGGTTGCGCTGGCCTCGGTGCGAGCACCGATCCCTCCCTCTGGTGCAATGGGAGGGCGCGACCTCGGGCAGCTGTTCACCAGGGCTGAGCACCTCTCAGTATTATTTTCTCAGTTGCCTCTCTGTCCTTTGACAGAGGAGCCCCTGAGCGCACTCTGTCCAAAGACAGAGACGCAACTGAGAGATGATAAGTAGATGTGTTAGAAATCCCCACAAGGAGGAATGTACACACACACACACACACACACACATATATATATATATATATAAATATGTAAATAATTATATAGGCCACACTACAAATCGTTTAACACGCAGATTAACTCTACACCTTTCTGACAATAGCTCAATTAGATCTCATTTAAATATTCATGGAGACCTACTGGACACTATTCGGAACATACTTGTCGACAACACTAATATAATAGCATCATCCACTTGCAAAAAAAGGCTAAAAATAATGGAAGCCTTACTAATAAAAATAAACAAACCAACACTTAATAATATTAACTTTGAACATGGACATAATATCTTGACCGTGTTTTGAAACAAAAAAAAATGAATCACTTTATAAAACATACACATAACAAACTATTTCTAATTCTAACAGTTGAAATATAATCCTTGAAAATGGCTAAATGTATAGCCGAAAGCGCTCGGAAAAGAACATTCGGACAATTTTTATATAATTTATCCTCTGATAAGAAAAACTTTATTAGATTGCACGAGAAATTATATAAAAAACTAAATAAAAGCACCTTGTCAGTCGTTTTTAATGAAATGTGCTTGAAAGAAGGATTGCTGCCTAAATACACAAATATATATATATATATATATATATATATATATATATATATATATATATATATATATATATATATATATATGCATATTTCATTAAAAACGACAGACAAGGTACTACGATTAAGCATTTTATTTGATATTTCTTCTGTTCGAACAAGTGTTTTATTTTTGGGACACAGAGTGTGTAGAAACTGTCCAAATGTTCTGTAATTCCGAGCGCTTTTAGCTATACTTTTAGCCATTATCAAGGATGGTTTTATTCTTTCTGTTTAATTGAGTGTGTGCGTTATGTGTATGTTTTAGTGTGTTATAGACATCTGGCCACAACTCTATTAGAATCCATTTAAACACGCACACAAACTTACCAGATTCCATCAAAAAAATACTAGTAGAAAACACAATCATAATAACCTCATCCACCTGTAAAGAAAAGATTAAAAATAATGGAAGCCCTAATAATAAAAAAGAAAAAGCCAACTCTTAAAAATATTAACTACGAACAAGGCCATATTGTGCTAACCGTGTTCGGAAAATAAAACATCTGTATAACACACTAAAAACATACACATAATGCACACAATTAATTAAACTGAAAAAATAAAATCATCCTTGATAATGGCTAAAAGTATAGTCGAAAGCGGTCGGAAGTGTAGAACATTTGGACATTATATAGAGGCACGGTGGAGTAATAAGTAGCAGCACAGATTGAGGAATTGGAAGGACAAGTTCGAATTCCAATCGAGTTCATTACAGTCACTTATGTACTAACACCCTTGGGAAAGGTATAAATTCATCTCTTCTGTCCCCCACAAGCTATTGGTAAAATAGCAGGAAAAACTGGGTCTTATAGACTCGAGTGGTAACCAGTCTAAGAGAAGGAAACTGTATACAACGACTGCTTGAGTGTGTTCAGCTATTTACAGGCTAACTTGTCCAGGAAACGCTCGGATCGCACTATCCTAAAATAAAGTGTGCATGCAGGCGGCTGGGGACCGCTTGTGAATCCAAAATTCCCACTGAAACCCCTCCTAAGCATTTGCACGTCTGAATGAATACGGACTCTGCTATGCTTGGTGCAGCAAATTTGCTTGATGAAGCCGAATGTATCATGCAACAATTGACCTCTCTCTCACTGCTTTGTTGCTGTTGTTATGGAAAGTGTTTCAAAAAACCATATTTCTTAGTTATGCCAGGTTTAAACTTCACGGCTAGGACCTACCATGACGCAATTTTTTTTTTGTTGATCATTTTACTCCAATGCTACTAGTACGCAGGGGGTTACAGAGAGCGAAGGAAAGAGAGAAAATACTGGGTATAGGGGGGGACCAAGGAAAAGATAAAAGCAGAACAGCGTTCAAGGAGATAGAAGAGGGCGATTGACTGCACACATCACAGGGGAATCACGGCAGTACTAGTACTGAGGCCAGAGGGGAGGAGAGGAATATTTCTGGGAAACCCCTTCTTAAACAAGAAACAAGGGCTGAGTCTCTACTCTTGATCAAGAGAAGGGGGAGGAGTATTGACTGGGCGGTAGGAAAGCCTACCTGTTCCTGTTGTCGTGATCGGGAAAACATCCTGCTAGGCGTCTGTTCCACAATGCAGCATCTCCCGGGAAGAAGCTGTCAGAATAAAACTGACTTCTTACCAATGTAATACGAAGTGAATGAGGAATGTGTACGCTGCATGGCTGGTCCTAGTTTCAAAGGTCATGGCTGGTGGCACCAAGGAATTTAGCTCGTCAAAACACGTGCTAGAGAAATAACGAGAGTCGAGGAAGGTTTGCGCGTTTTCCTTATGGGAAAGGGAATTTAGGGTAGAAAATAATTAATCACCCACAAGGCCGCGTAGGCGAATTTGGACTCAGTAAAGAAAAGGCAAGTGGGTACTGGGTATTTCCAGCCCAGATAGGGCCGCAATACCCCATTTTGGGTCTGATCTGGCTCTTTTAAAAATAGAATATAGCAGAGGGAGTCAGATACTTACTGGTGCGGTGCATGAACCTGGCATAAATAACGCGTCGCTAGCCGGAAATAAAATTCGAAGAATTCTTTTCGTAAAAATAACCTGAAAAAACCTTAAAGAAAGCATTTGATGATATAAATGTTAAATTTATTTCAAACCGTGCCCCAAGGTATCCGGTTAATAGAGAAAGTACTGTAATATTAAAATCTGACATAAAATCGACACGAGATGACCAGTGAAGCAATAGAAATATCGAGGAGACATAATGAGGAAAGAGGGTTGGATAATCTAATACTCAAAAGGCATACTGAACAAAGAGAGATGACAAATAATCAGATGTTGCTTACAGCTACGAGTTATGGGGCAAAATGATGACCCACACCCTAAATGGACATGTCATAAAAATAAGAGAAGATGCCAGAATAGTGTTTATTTGTCATATAAACGGTAGCGAAAGTCAATGTTGTGACTACATAACTAACTCCAAGAGACGAGACTTAACTAAAGGAAGTGTCTAACAGACAAAGGAGAAGGTTGCAGCGTGCGATGACGGACCCCAAAACCGTTCCTGAAAAGAAGTGAGTGCACGCTTTAACCTCCCCAGACACCTCGCAGAAAACCATTGGGAATCAGACTTCCACGCCCCCAATCTCTCTGCTCTAGCTCCGTGCTTCTCAACTGCAGAGGACTGGGAAGCCATATGGTCCCACAGCTCACAAATCAGATTCCAAACTGAATGAACGCCCGCAACTGTTCAGCAGGACGATCAAGTCTACCCCAACATACCCCCTCCCTGAGATGTATGGAATCCTGTCCCCAAGCTAACATTACAGCTGTTCAACAGGGCCCACGGAAACATATCCTGCCTTCTACATCAGCTAAATACAACGAGTAATCCCACTCAGGGTAGGCTCAAATCACGTAACCTCCTCTATCGTCGTTGGTGGCCTCTTGCTGAACAAACCAGTGATACCTCTCCTGAAAAATGGGCGAACAACATGTAGCAATTAAAATGGACGAAAAACATGTGGCAATTAAAATGGCCGAAAAACATGTGGCAATTAAAATGGGCGAACAACATGTGGCAATTAAAATGGACGAAAAACATGTGGCAATTAAAATGGACGAACACTAAAAGGCAACTGAAATTGTTAGTCCCTGATGTACGAGGGAAAGTAAAGAATTATTCACATTTGTTTTTTTTTTCAGTTTATTTACGCAAAAGCAGGCGTTATCATTTTTCAACATAGTCTCTTTCTTTTTCGATGCACATAGTCCTGCGCATGACGATGAACTACATCTGGCAGCAAGATCTTTGATCGGGAGATCTGAAGTTTTGAGGAGCGTGGAACCACCTCGTAGTTGCTGTAGTTCCCAGGTCCACGCTGACCCAGGGTGGTAATACCTGTTAAGGTCCCAGCTATGGGTAAATAGTGAACTTCCAAATCAAACCAAAACACTATGAAAGTATAAAAAATAGATTTTCATATACAAAAACATTACCAACAATACATATTTATAGCAAAATTACCGACAATACAATTTTATCTGTAGTTTCTGGCGTAAAATTGTGTTCAAAATATATTTAATTGAAGCCATAAAATTGTTCAAAATATTTAGATTTCAGCATTGAATAACCCCTAGAGGTGTTGATATGCCGCTAAACAACCAACCAAACAACCAACACGAAAGAACTTTCGTGACATTAATTCATATAATATCCTACAATTTCTTAAAGAAATCAAACTGTATTCCAAAATATAGCATTAGCAAAACTACAACATAAAACACATCGCCTCTAGTAATCATGTCCACACAAAAGATAACCTACCATGTATTCAATTGTATTCAAATGTATTCAATTAAATAACCCATAGCGGTTGATATGTTGCTAAACAAAATCGACCAACCAACAATTCCTACTGATAATAAAATTACCAACAATACCTATTTATAGTGAAATGACCAACAATTCATATTTAAAGCAAAATGCCCACCAATTCATATTTAAAGTAAAATTACCAACAATACATTTTATCTGTAGTTGAAGGCATACAATTGCATTCAAAATATATTTAATTGAAGCCATCAAATTGGGTTTAAAAATATTTATATTTTGTCATTAAATAACCCATAGAGGTGTTGATATACCACTAAACAAAATCAATCAATCAACTCTTTCATGACATTAATCCATACAATGTCCTACAGTTTCTTAAAGAAATCAAACTGTATTCCAAAATATGACATCCCCAAAACTACAGCATAAAAAAAATCACCACCTCTAGTAATCCTGTCTGCACAAACATGTATCTGCCCAAAAGCTGAGTATCATCTACCATGTATTCAGTTGTGAAAGCAGAATAACATATATAGTATTTTTATTACTTCAAAGCTCCCCCCAAAAATTAAATGTCGGCATTAAATGGCCCATAAGGAGTTGATATGCCGTTAAACAAACAAATCAAATCCAATCACTTGTTCCAGCGGTTCACAAGCTTGCGTATTCCCTCCAAAAAGAAGGTTTTCGGTTGGTCGCACAACCATTTATGTACCTCTCCCGTGCTTCTTTATCCGTAGGAAATCGGCGACCTCGTGAAGCATCTTTGAGCCACCCAAAGAGAAAGGCGCCAGATCTGAGCTGTAGGCAAAATATTCCAGCACTTAAAAACCTTAATTGGTTAATGGCTTCAACGGTCTGGCCGACCGTATGCGGGACAACAACAAACGTTCTTCGTCAATTGGCTTCGGAGTTTGGTTGCCGATTGTTGACCAGCAAAGCACTGTATCTTGCACTGTTGATCGTATACGCGTTTTCCAGGTAATCGTGCTCATTTGAGTCTCCCAAAACGAGTAGCATCACCCTTCCTGCCGAAGATTGAGTTCTGAATTTCTTCAGAATGATTTCCACTTCATCATTTGGACTATAGATCATAGTGATGGACACACGTTTCGTCTCCTGCGACTATTCTGCTAAAAAAAAAACTATTCGCCTTCATTGTTGTAGCGGTCAAGTAAACGTCGAAACTCAACACGTTTTTGCTTGTGCTTTGCGGTAAGGTCTCTTGGTACCAATCCCGCACAGACTTTATGTAAGCCGAGGATGATTTGATAGGCAGAACAATGACTAATCTGCAGAGAACATGCTACCTCATCGATGATAAGTCGCCGGTTCTCCATTACCGTCTCTGGAGCTTGGTGAATCTTCTCATCACGGCTGGAGGTTGACGGGCGTCCTGCTCCTTCGTGCGTCACTCTCAAATTTCAGCTCCTGGCGCACCTTCCGCCCAGAGAAATCGGATCATTGCTCTTTGTTCCTTCTTGGTGCACGCGGCTTGGCTCGTCTATAGCAGTATGTTACAACCAAAATAAAACGTTGCCTACTGTTACAATAGCCTCATGATGGCTGAGGATCAGACCAAAGACTTATTTTTAAGCCATAAGCACTTGATTGGAAGAAGCTGCACTCTGAGAAACGAGCCTGGAGCCTGATCTGAGATGCAACGCTACACAGTAGCCTGATCGTAGATTATAATCTCGTAAACTTGGAGATACGAGATTAAGTCAAAAATGATCCGTATTTTCGCCATAACATTTCTTTAGATTTGTTACAGTGCCTTCTGCTCATGCGTGCTTATAGTTGGTCACGTGATCGAAGTATAAGTTTAATCGCGCCAGTTTTCTTGCTGCTCTTAATGGCCTCTAATTTGAAAATAAAAACAACCTATCTAACATTGTATCTATTTTCAATGTTACTAGTAAAATTTTTCACCTATATTGCATAGGATCCATTATTGTACATAATTAGGTTGGAATAAAATTTATATTTTACATGATTACTACTTTACGAAAACTGAGATGTAGTTGGGAGCTGAAGGTGCACGTATCATAGATTTGGAAGGGCGTATCGTAGATTTGGGGGGCACAAGACCCATGTATCTGACGGTCGACAAGACAAAAATAAATTTCCTGGTTCGGGGTTGTGACCAAAATATCTGGGCAACGCCCTGAGACAAAGATTATAGTTGTCAGGGAAGCATCCTCTCGGGAGCCTTTTCCACAAATAACAGTTCTGGGTGAAGAAACTATCTGAGTTGGACTTGCATTTTTTTTATCAATGGAGTCATTCAACTTGGTCTCAGGGTGTTTCCCAGATATTTCGGTCACAACACTGAACTATTTGTCTATTGGTTAAATAAGTGACGAGGCTATCATGCCCTGAGGTGGCAACCAGTCTAGGAGAAGGAAAATACTGAATTGAAAACACGTATGTAGATGGATGGGCTCCGTCAGTCAATCTTGCCCTAGACATGTAACTTCTGCTACGGCCGCAGTACACCTTAATAGGTTGCGGGACACGTGACGTCGGGCGTCTGCCTGTTCTAAAAATATAACCAGACAAAACTTTTCGGAAGAAAATATCGTCGCGGTGTTACATTTGCTTTCGGAGAAGCACAAACTCACCAGCAAGCGCCGATTTACTCACGAATATTGATCATGACTTAGTTTGACACAAGGCCATAAGTATAGTGCATTCACCGAGGATAGAACACACTACTCTGTTGTAAGAATCACCCAGACTAGCTCGTTAACCATTACTAGACGTCGAGTGGGGTGAAATGTTATTTATTATGCTTAAATTGGTTTGGCACAAGGCCACAAGTATGGGGAGTGATATTTTATTTATTAAGCTTAACTTAATATCAATGATACTACGTGGTTTTTAATGATCAACCAGGCTAGCTCGTTAACCGCTACTCGATGTCAAAACCCCTGAACTGTTATTTATTAACCTTATTTTAGTTTGGCGCAAGGCCATATGTATGGTGCATTCACAAAATTTGAAGAAACTACTTGGTTATAATGATCAGCCAGACTAGCTCGTTAACCGTTGCTCGTTATTTATTAAACTTAGTTTAGTTTGGCAAAAGGCCTCAAGTATGGTACATTCACTAGAACACACTACTTTGTAGTAACGATTAACTGGACTAGCTCGTTAACTGTTACTCGACGTCGAGGGGTCTGAAATGATATCTATTAAGGTTAGCTTAGTTTGGCAAAGGCCTCAAGTATGGTACATTCACTAGGATCGAACACACTACTTTGTAGTAACGATTAACTGGACTAGCTCGTTAACCGTTACTTGACGTCGAGGGGTCTGAAATGATATCTATTAAGGTTAGCTTAGTTTGGCAAAAGGCCTCAAGTATGGTACATTCACGAGGATGGAGCACTCTACTTGGTTGTAACAATCAACGAGTCAAGCAACATCGCTCGCTAACCATTGCCCCTTGTAGAAACTCCCATTTTTATGTAGAAATCTTTGCTTAGTTTGGTGCATCGACACAAGTATAGGACACCAAATGATGATTAAACCCACGACTCAGTAGCAACGGTCAACTAAACAGATATGTAAACATTATACTAGACAGAGGCTCCCAAGACGAAGGAAAGAGACGGATATACATACCCCGGGGGTAACAGCAAAATTGTCCAATTGTTGGATTAAGCTTTGAACCGTTGTATTTTAGAAATGATTAAAGATATCTTACTGGAATTCTCCGATGTTTTATAGCATTATTAGACTCTACTTTGAACAATAATAATGTATTTATCTCTAAGTTGAAATAATGATCCCTCTTCCTGACGTCCCGGTCCAGTTTTCCTCTTTTTTTTTTCTTTTTTTTTTTACACCTATTCACGGTTCTCTTGATGGTTCTTGAATGGATTTTGAAGATGAAAGTCAGTGTTTGAATGTTGGTACCATTACTGAAGGCCTGGATTATCTTTTTCCTCTCACCATTGCTCAGTTGCGAAGACAGTGTGTCTGACACAAACCGATTTTAACCTGTTTTCTTTCTAGCTGAATAACTCAAAGGGTTTTTCAGTGATTCTCACAAAAAATGGTGTCAAAATGGCTAAGCGTCTTATCTGGAAACCCGGATGAAAGAAACTTAATTAGTCTTTTTTTTCTTTTTTTTTTTTTAGATATTAAACATTTTGTGGGATGGACAATTATCCTATGCTGTTACACTATTTTGTAAGTTTTGCCGTTACACCTGGTATATGTATATTTGTATATACTCTTCACGAATAAGACTGTTAACAAATAATAATACCTGATCCAAAGGAATTTAAATAATGCAGTAAACCTATTCAGCGCCTGAGAGTAATTCTCAAATAAGTCATACATATACATAAAGCTTGTGACGAAAAAACAAAAAAGAGAAAAGAAAAAGCCTACGGCATGTGGATTTGCATTTTATATAAGTCAATTATTTAGCGTACTGAACTGTTAGTTTTTATTCTTCCTTTGATACATAGACTAACATGGCAACGAGTCAGAACACGTGGCTAAAAATTAAAGAGGAAAATACGACAGGAACGAATATGGCCTGGGAACGAAGATAAGGTGTTAGGGGTTGTGGCAGGGCAAACAAAAAAAAAGATAAGTGGGGGTGGGAATAGTTCTGTATCTCTGAATGAAACTTCATAAAACAAACCACAAATACATTCAAGATGTGTAAGCTGTGTATTCTTCTTTATTTGCCCTATCCCTTCAGGACGTAGGCGATCATGGCTCTCCACAATTTCCTGTCCTTTGTTGCTCTAAATAAATTCTGCCTTTTCGTTATCTCTATCTATAAAAGGCAGGATGTGTGTGTGTGTAACGAATGCACGGCCGCAATTTTCGACGGATTTGCACCAAAATTTACATGCACATGCTCCAAGTTAGCGGAAAGGCCAAGACCGACATTGCATTTCCCAACTCCCATCGATAGTGGAAATAATCGATTTTTTCATGCTTCTACGGTAGTTTTCATGTAGTTTGCGGTCATTTTCTACTGGCCAGAGTGAGAGCTTATAGCTGGCTGCCACGAATAGGCAGGAAGATTCTATTGGCCAGCGTGAGAGCCAACAGCTGACTGACACGAATGTTAACTAGCATGCAAAAAAAATCGATAGCTACATTCGTCACAAGTGGGAAAAATTTAAATCTGCATGGTACTTTACTCCAATTGGCTCATTTGCTTGCTTAAACTCAACGTTGATTCTGATTCTGCAGAACTGGGTTGGGTGTGAAAAAATAATTGTTGTTAACATTCTTTTTTCATTTGGTTTTTCCAGTTACGAGTCCTTTTTTAAAGCTGATCGTTTTGTGTTCATTTTGTTTAGTTCTTTTTTCTTAACAGATTTAATGTTTAGTATAGAGCTTAGAAAAAATTCGCAGTGTGAGATAGGCAAGAAGTAAGGCATGTAGCAACATCAGCACGGCAAAGGGCACTCCTTTAAAGGCAAGGAAGGGCAAAAAAATTTTAAGTCAAGTGATAGCGATTGCTGTATGAGTCGTACGATTTTTGAATCAAGCACGGGCAACGCCAGGCCATGCTGCTAGTTTCTTCTAAACCCTGTTCTGCCATACATTTGCTAAAGCCAATCAAGTATGTTATGCGTATTTTTCTCAGTCCCTCTCAATCTGTCCTGTGAGTATCAGATTTTCCAAGCCCTCTTTCCTCAGTATGTGGTCTACAAATTTCAACTGTCTCTTTTTGATATGAAGTATAAATTTCTTTTTCGTTTCGATTTTCTTTAAAACCTCGTTGCCCACATGTTCGGTCTATGGTATCCTCAGTATCCTTCTGTAGAACCACATTTCTGTTGCTTCAAGTCTCTTCTTCAGCTTTGAGGAGATGGTCCAGATCTTACTGATATACAGGGGGATAGATATCACGTAACGTTTCATTACTCTTTTCTTTGATTCTGACAAAATGTTCTGTGATCACCTACGTCCTGAAGAGACATGAAGAAGAATCTGAGAGAACGGTCTATGCCACAAACCTTAAGTTAACCCCAAAACCAGGATGAAATATACCTGTTTCTCTAAGACGGAAAAATGGCTTGTTGTCATGATTTGCTAAGCAGAGCTTTTTTTTTTATCAGTTCACCCCAAGCAAGGCGATAAAGTCACTACTACAATGGGCTACTGGAAATGAAAAGACTTTAAAAGGAACCAGAAACCCAATTCTAAACGGGAGGCCCGTCTTAAAACTAAAGTTCAAAGGTGCTTACGCAGCCTTGTGAGTGATGGATTATTCTCCAGTCTGACACTTTCATCCCTCAGACGAAACCTTGCCCGTCTCTATGATATCGCTATTACTATGGGAGATGTTCGAACGAGTTAATATTCTTAGTTTCAGCAGCGGGGGGACCTTCACAGTAAGGTCCCGTCATACCGTGTTCACGATGGTCAACCATTCTTTTAGCGTTCCTTTGATGAGGATTAAGTTCTTTCCCGGAACTGTTACTTTGAGGAAAAAACTCCCAAGAGGATGCTTCCCTGCCAGCTACAATCTTGGTCTCTTTAAATCGAGAGTTACATCACCATTCTCTTAGAGTTTCTTTGATAAGTAGTAAATTCCACTTCGTTAATTTGTGAGACGAACTCCCGAGGGGATGCTTCCTTGACAACAGCAATCTTGGTCTCTTTAAGTCCAGGGTCAATCTATATCTATTCTACTTATCCTCATAATACTCACTTACTTCCTGCTTCCCTCCCTTACAATCTCACTATTATATTTCTATTACTAACGTAGATAGGGACTCCCGAGGGGATGCTTCCTTGACAGCAACAATCTTGGTCTCTTTAAGTCCAGGGTCAATCTATATCTATTCTACTTATCCTCATAATACTCACTTACTTCCTGCTTCCCTCCCTTACAATCTCACTATTATATTTCTATTACTAACGTAGATAAGGACTCCCGAGGGGATGCTTCCTTGACAGCAGCAATCTTGGTCTCTTTAAGTCCAGGGTCAATCTATATCTATTCTACTTATCCTCATAATACTCTCTTACTTCCCGCTTCCCTCCCTTACAATCTCACTATTATATTAATGACTCCCGAGAGGATGCTTCCTTGATAATAACAATCTTGGTCTCTTTAAGTCCAGGGTCAATCTATATCTATCCTGCTTATCCTCATAATACTCTCTTACTTCCTGCTGCCCTTCTCTTACAATATCCCTACTATATCACTATTATCATAGTGTATTAACTCCCGAGAGGATGCTTCCTTGATAACAACAATCTTAGTCTCTTTACGTCTTTAATCTACGTCTATACTACACATTCTCATAATATGCATTTCTTAATTCCTCCTTCCCTTTCTCTTAAAACAATCTGACTCAGTGCAATTTTAACTTAACTGGCTCGTGAGCCTTGTATTAGGTGATCAAACGGTAAAAAGAAAAGCTCTGGGTCGTGTTTTTCTCTCAGACAATGAGATTTTTGTTATTGTTCGCAAAAAAACAAAAAACGAAACAATTACTTCATCTGACATTTTAGTTGTGGACGACATTTCCCGACGACATTTTAAGCGAAGCAATTACATTTTGTCACAAAACACAATATTCATTTGTATGGCTGCCAAAAGTTCAGTAAACACATTTTTGAACGTTAATTTATCAGAATCCCTGCGTCAACGCCCATTGTCCCAAATATCCAAATACCTACAATCTATCTTATACATTTATTAGTCTACCATTCGTCCTTGCTTTGAATATTATTCTTACACCTAGTCTAGTACTCTGCTATATATTTAGAGATCCTTGATAAAATCCAAAGAGGAATCAGCAATATTATTTGTACGAACTGGCATCTCGGCTTCAGTCACTTTCTCAACGCTTATATATATATATATATTTAGACTGTTTCGCGGTATCACAGCTCATCAGAGTGGCTTGACGTCCGGTTATCTCTAGCTAGGCTCGAAACCCGGCTGAATTGGTGTCAGTCAGAGATTTTACCCCTAAGGTGTTGGTGCACGGCAGAGAAGAAGGTGAATTTAAGCGTATTTATTTTTAGATAAACACACAGTGACTGAGAGAACTCGATTCGATTTACCGAAGAGTCATGCATTATTAGCCGTAATAGTCACTGTATACAAAGCCACACTTCCTCCCCAGAGAGCTTAACTGAAATAATTTTTTCAGGAGCATATATATTGTCATTCTCAGACAGACTGTTTCGCCTGTATCACAGATCATCAGTGTGACTAGACGTCCGGTTACCTCTAGCTAGGATCGAAACCCGACTGAATTGGCGTCAGTCGGGGATTTTACCCCTAAGCCGTATGCTTCTCGGACTAACGTTCTCATCTGGCATTAAGTGGAACGAGTATATTGAATTAATTGATAAGTCTGCAACTAAGGAATTTGGTTCACTGTATCGTGCTAGACAATTTTTCTTGTCAGAATCTATTATATATATAAGTCTACCATTCGCCTATTCATTGAATATTATTGCCACATCTAGTCTTCTGTATACGCTCCCTCGCGCTGGTGGTGTCATAGGCGACGGTCTTGGGGCGACGGTCGCGAGGCGATCATAACAATGTTGTCTTCATTTCTTTCCTCTCTCGGCCGATAGTTTCTCTTTTAGTTCGGAGATAAAATGAGAAGCTGAACAAAAGCGATTTTAAAACTTATCTATTTTATTAACACGTCGACGTGTACATTTCTAGCCAGTGGAGTCGCTCTATCACACCCACTTGTGAGCAAGTTCCCCAAGACATGAAATAACCATGGCTAATCTGTATGACGTGATAAAACTTAACTCACTGAAAACACGTTCTAACTCTAACATCCCCACGTTCGGCTCAGCCAATCAAAATCGAGATCCTTATATGGCCTACAAGAGAGGCACGGTGGAGTAATGGATAGCGGCTCGGATTGTGGAATCGGAGAGCCGAGTTCGAATTCCAGTCGAATCCATTACATTCACTTACTTGGGAAAGGTATGAATCCTCTTCTTCTCCCCCCAGCTATGGGTAAATAGCAGGACAGACCGTGTTCTATAGCCATGGATGGCAACTGGTCTACCGCAGAAAGAAATGGCAACCTGCTGCAGGAAAAAAACTGCCTTGTCAGTGATGTATCAAGATACATGATCACCTAAGCGTGTATCACGCATGGCACATAACTGACTGAGTGACTTTCCATTACATTCAATTACGTGCCAATACCCTTGGGAAAGGTATGAATCCTCTTCTTCTCCACCCAGCTATATAATAAATATCAGGACAGACCGGGTTCTATACCCTTGGATAGCAACTGGTCTACTGCAGAAATGACAACCTACTGCGGTAAAAATCTGCCTCGTCAGTCTCGTATTGAAAGATACATGATCGTCTAAACATGTATCACGTAAGGCACATAACTGACTGATATGGTCTACCAAGGTCAACCTCAAAATATCTGAGCAAAATACACAGCCACGAAAAAATAATAGTCTGAAACTATTATTTAATAGGTCCTCTGCTATATATTTAGAGATCCTTGGTAAAATTCAAAGAAGAATCAGCAATATTATTTGTCCTGACCTGGCATCTCGGCTTCAATCACTTTCTCATCGCCTATATATAAAATGACTACCCACAATCCACCACTGACCCGTATATATAAATAGCCGAGAAAAATAACAGCACTTGTGGCCCGATGATTGCATCTAGCATGAAACAGACTGTCGCCTCTAAGTGTTGACTTCTATGTTCACTTTTATATTTACACACGCTCTATCTCTGATATTGAGCACTTTATCCCATAAATATAGCACACTTTAAGACTATATTTCTTCATATATATATATATATATATATAAGCTACTCCGACTAACATTTTCAGCTAGCATACCGTGGAAAGAATATATTGAATTAATTTGATGTCTACAACTAAGGAAATTGGTTTATTGTGTCGTGCTAGACAATTTTTCCCACCAGATTATAACTAACGTATTTATGAGTCTACCATTCGTTCTTGCTTTGAATATTGCTGCCACATCTGGTCTGGGGCTCCTGCTAGGTATCTAGATATACTTGATAAAATCCAATAAAGAATCAGCGATATTATTGGTCCTGACCTGGCATCTCGGCTTCTGTCACATTCCCACTGTAATGTAGCTTCCCTGTGCCTTTTCTATAAATACTTTCATAGTAATTGTTCGGATGGATTTTTCCTGTAAGGAACCTAGACTTGTATTTAAGAACAGTACTAGATTCCTTGGATATGCGGTTGTGGTATAATGAACATTAGCTCGGAGTGAGAACTCGGAGAGCCGAGTTCGACTCTCAGTCGAGTTCGTTAGATTCACTTACGCATAAATAACCTTGGGAAAGGTATGAATCCATTTCTTCTTCACCCCAGCTGCTACGGTCTGAATAGCAGGACACACTGGGTTCTTTAGCCTTGGTTGGCAACCAGTCTGCCGTAGAAAGAAATGGCAACCTACTGCCTCATCAGTCATATATCGAAAGGTACATGATCGCCCAAGTAGGTATCACGTATGGCAATTAACTGACGAGATTGGTAGCAAGGTCTCATCATTTTACAGTTGAAATGGCTATATGTAACCGGAAGTTCTATGCTAAGAGTTTCTTCACTCGTATTTCTCGCTTGTAGAATTGTCTTCCGGATTCTAGCTTTCCAGTTGACGTTGATATTCAAAAATTTAAATGCAATCGTTATCTTATGTCTTTTAATTCCTATTCTTTTACTGTTCTCTCGCATTAAAAGTATTTTTTTTTCTCAGACTCTATAACACTCAATACTCCCCTTGTGTCTTAGTGGCTTTATTGCCTTGTTTGGAGCGAAATTAAAAAAATACTACGAGGTGTAACAAAAAAAAAATATATACACTTTTACTGTGTGTGGCTCAAGTAGACTTGCTTTCTTTCCTGCTTTACACGTTCGTATTATTAATGTCGTCTAGTGGAACAAAGAAATTTTGAAAATGCAGTTGATGCTCAGAAGCGGGATTTATGAACGATGCTCAAATCACTTTTTAGACGGAAGGAGGGGGTTTTATGACTGGATTTGGAATCCCGATACATTTGCGGCCATCTTGGCGTGGATTGTGTGCTTCTAATATTAAATCAGTTGTCATTGAAGAAGAACGGGCAGTGTTTTTTGAAAGACGCTCGGATCAACATTGAGAAGGAAGGAGTTTACGTTGAGGATTAGATTTGCAATCTTGGGACATTCTTCTGCTTCTTCGTAGTGTTTCTGCGATTAAATCAGTTGTAATTATCTAGGAAGTGTTTTGACGGTAAGTGCGACGCTGAGATCCGAAGACGTATCGGGATGGCCAAAGACGCATTTCAAAGGCTAGGCAAAGTATTACGAGACAGGAGGATTTCTTTGGTAACAAAGAAAAGCGTACTGAGCTGCTAGGTGACATCTGTCTTCCTTTACGGCAGCTAATGCTGGACGGTTTTCTCAAAGATCAAGACGAGACTCGAGGCAACGGAGGTATGATTCTACGGAACAATGCTAAGGATATCATGGACCGAGCGCGTGAGCAACGATAAGGTTCTGGAGAGGATGCAAACAAGGAGGAAGCTTATACTTAACATCAAGAAGAGCCAACTAAAATTTCTGGGACACGTAATGAGAAAGGAGGGCCTGGAGAATCTGATACTCACATGTCGAATAGAGGGAAAGAGGGACAAGGGAAAGCAACGCATGACATACCTGGCGGGCTTGAGCAAGTGGATGACAGAACATGGCCTGGGGGAAGTAGCAAAGGGACAAAACTTGTTGGGAAAGGGGGAAGTGGATATCCTTGACCGCCTATATCCTGAAGGGACACGGTACGTAAAAAGAAAAAAAAGTAATAAAAAAATAAACGGACATTTCTTTCATACTGAGCCTCATACAACGGTTGAGAAGGAAGAAGAAAAAAATGTGAAGGCTTGATTTGCAATCTCGGGACTTTTTTTGTTCAATTTGGTAGTGCTGCTACTGTTGTAAATTAAGGACGAACAGACATCACTGTCATGACGAACAGACATTACTCTCATTTATCTCGTGTTAAGAACTGTACATTTTTCCAGAATATTTTTGTTAAAAAAAATATAACCTTTGACTTTCAGCTTTAAGCCTAAGAATAAATACCTATCATTATTTTTGTTGTTGATCTGAGTACATCCCATGACCTAACGTTGCATTTAAAAGGTCAATTTATTTTTCTTACTGACGGATTTGAAACAGATTTATGTGCAAGCATGTTTGTATTAGTGACGGTTTGACTTGACTGCCTTGCAAATATCGTCATAAAATTATTGCTGAGATCGAAAATGGCATTCAAAAAATCACTCATTGGTTCGGACGCCTCTGATGATATTAAAATGTGACTGTGTTTATTAGAGAAAGCCCAAAGGCTTGAAATCTTTCTGCCAATCATGTCAGAGAAACGTGTTACATAAAAACTTATCTATTTTATTAACACGTCGACGTGTATATATCTAGCCAGTGGGGTCGCTCTATCACCCATATGCAAATTATACAGATACAAAAGAAGAGGAAAGAGACGAAAAAAGATATGATACGAGCTTGAACCAATGAAACCACGATGAGAAAGAGAATTCAAATTTGAACGGAAATAAAACGCTACAAGATATGTGATTTCATTAACAATTCCCTGGAATCTGAGTCGCGACAATATAGCTGTAACATGTTATTATCTTGTATAATTTGCATATAACGCTCTTCTTCATTTGTGTATGTATATATATATGCCATTCGCAGGCAGTACTGAATCACAGCTCCTCAGTGCGACTAGACATCCGAATGCATCAAGACAGCATTGAAACCCAACCGATTTGGCGTTAGTCAGAGTTTATACCACTGAGCTATATTGATCCGAGGAGGCAAAACAGCTAAATCTGGAGTATTGTTTTTTCGAATGTATGTAAATAAATGCCAATAATCCGGGAGGTGGGTTCTATTCGCTTTACTGAAGAGCTTTGCATTAAGTTGGATTTGAACAGTTTACCTAGAAAGAAACGATGCTATAAGAAATTAATACATGAAAGATTACACAGCTCTTGCATCACTTCTTCATAGTCAGTCTAAAAACATTTAAGCCCCCCCCCCACCGTAATTCCACCTCACCTACTTCAAAGAAGGCGACGGTCGTTCTATCAAAAGAGAAAGTGACGAAATCTTGCATGCACTAATTTCATGTTCACCATATAGTGATAGATAATTTCTTGACTATCTTTAAAATGTGATTGATAAATTATTGACTTTCTCCAAAAGGGGCCACATAATCAATCAGTTTTATGGTAACTTGCTGAGGCAGTTACAAAAGGCTATCAAGACCAAACGCCAAGGAAAACAGACAAAATTGTGTTTTCACCTCACATGCACCAAAGAGCTAAACAATACCTATGCATTTTCAGCCCCACCCTCATAAATACATACATACAATTTTTTAAAAATTGTCTTGTAGCGGAATCATGTTGCTACATTTTGTTTTTTTACAAACTAAATAAACGTTACAAAATCATTTTAATTTCAAAAGACGCGATGATGTTATCACGTGCATGGCGAAGATTTTTAATCATGTGAAGGCGTGAAAAAAGTATTATACAAGCCAAAAGATCGAAGAATACTTTATAAAATTTAAAATTTAAAAAGTTCAAAGGAAATGGTTATGTGGTGTATCTAATTATGAAGAAATATATTATAAACATTGTAGGATTTTTCCAGAAAATTTGACTCTACATATATATATAAGACATTGTTAAATATTTTGACCCTGAAGATGAACAATGATGTTCGAAAGTACTCGGTTATCTTACGGACAATATTTATTTCGATATAATTTTCAAATAAAAAGTCTCATTAGAAAATATGAGAAAATTCAAAAGAGAATATGCAGGACTATTCAACACAACATGTTTAATATATATATATATATATATATATATATATATATATATATATATATATATATATATTTGAACATTATTTCGATCGTACATACTGTGGCTTACATTAAGAACGATCAAGAGAACGGTGAATAAGTTTTAAAAACAAGGAACAGTAGAGAGTAAAACTGGCTAAAGAGGTCACAACTGCAAGAGGGAACATCATTTCGAGGTAAAGAGGTCAATTAGAAAAGATCCAACGCAACCCATATGACGTTTGGCACACAAGAGAGGAGTCTTTACCTATGATAGTCCAAAGAGCAGTGAAAAGAAATTGAAAATGAAACCTGAAACCTGTGAGGCACTTTGTTATTCCAGGGCAAAAAGTTAGAAGGTTTGAGAGGGCGAAGATCATCTTGAGTAAATTAGAAAATGATACTGAAATAATATATATATTAGAACTTCATTTCAATCATTCATGAACTTCCGATCCTTAGCTATGATTAATTAATGATGAACATGTCATTTTCATTTATGATCGATTTCATCACGATTCTTCTGCTAATCTTGGAGAATAATTATACATTCTTATCGCTCAAAGTAGAGACCAATAGTGTTATAAAAACCTCGCAGAATTCCAGTAAAATGCATTTAATCATTTCTAAAATACAACGGTTCAAAGCTTAATCTAACAATTGAACAATATTGCTTTTAAGCGATTTGGACAATTTTGCTGTTACTGTTTACTGTTTAATTACTTTATATATATATATATATATATATATATATATATATATATATATATATATATATATATATATATATATATATTATAAATTAACTGATTTAAAATATGTTTTTTTTCGCTACACAGTAATAACCATGTTTCAAAAATGGAAGCTAAAAACTTCAAATTTAATTATATAGGGTGACCCAAAAAAACGGGAATTCCATCATTGTTTCTTAAATGGCAAGTTTTAAGGTTTCAATTACTATGAATTAAATATTTTCACTCTTGGTTTTATTGGATTGTTAAAAGTTCCCGTTTTTTTTGGTCACCCTATATAATTAAATTAAAAGCATTAGTTCCGTTTCATCTTCAAGCGAATTCGTTGAAAATTACACCCCTACCCTCCCTAAACTTAACCTCTTTTACGAACGCAACTCATAATTGATACAACAATAGTTAATAAAAATGAACACGCTACCGCCCCTGTCAGAATGATTGGATTTCTCTGTATCCTTGGAAACAGGAAATTGTGAATTTATATGTGCGGTTAAAACTCAGTAAATTTAAAAATAAGTTATTCCAAAATTCGCTTAATTTATAATATTTATGATCTGTAAATTTACATTGAGCACTGTTTTGTAAAAATAAAAATAAAAAATATCAATAATATCTTACTCTTCTTTATATATATATATATATATATATATATATATATAATTATTTATTTAAAAAATATGATTCCTCCACTAACGAGTTCTTTCCTATTTTCTATATATTTTCACACACACACACACACACACACACACACACACACACACACACACACACACACACACACACACACACACACACACACATTCTGTTTATACGTTATTTTAATATAAACAGTATTAACAACATTTACCGGCCCGAATGTCCAAGAAATCTTTGGCGACAGCTGTCGAAGCTGTGTCCTACAGAGAACCTTCATTTGGCCAGACATGCTATACCATTTAGCTACAGAGGAAGCGCCTGGTTAGTAAAGTCAATTACTGTTGTTTTTTTTTTTTCTATGAGATTTCTCAAATATTCAGCCCGGTAAATGTTGTTAATACTGTTTATCATAAACAAAGCATTTACTTAAATATTTGTATCTCTAAAAATAACGTGTAAACAAAACATATATTGTTCTAATTGTCTGACTTAGTCAATATATATATATATATATATATATATATATATATATATATATATATATATATATATATATATATATATATAGACAATATTAGTGGTAAATATACACATACATATGCAATTATATATACACATACATATATGTATAAAAATAATTCCAAGAGGATATGATCCAGGTAGAACTCAATGTCCAGGTCAAACCTTTTTATCATATATATATATATATATATATATATATATATATATATATATATATATATATATATATATATATATATATATATATTTGATATGTTTAACGTTCTTTTTATAGATACAAGTAAAACATATCAAAAATCTCTTTAATAAATTGTCGGACTATGTCCAATTCAAAATATATATATATATATATATATATATATATATATATATATATATATATATATATATATATATATATATATATGTATGTTGTGGGGAGGCACGGTGGAGTAGAGGATGGCGGCTCGAATTGAGCAGAGCCGAGTTCGAATTCCAGTCGAATCCATTACATTCACTTACGTCCTACTCGTGGGAAAGGTTTTAATCATCTTCTTCTCCCTCCAGCTATAGGTAAAATATCATGAAAGACTGGGTTCTATAGCCATGGATGTCAACTAGTCTAGGAGAAGGACAATTGTGAATGAGTTTGGGGACCTGGTGGCCTGTGGTGCGCCAGGTCTCTGTATTCGGCCCTTCAAAAAGTACGGTTGGTTCTGCACAAAACCTTCACCACTATGATCAAATCATATCATATGTGCTGGTGTCTGGCTGTCGGTTCCTAGGAACTTCAGGAACTGAACTGCTTGATCCTCATTCATCGAATACGACGAGAGAGCCCAGGATATATATATATATATATATATATATATATATATATACATATATACATATATATATATATATATATATATATATATATATATATATATATATATATATATGAAAATATATTTAAATTGAGCACTGTTGAGTGACAAGCTAATTCTATATACAACACCCACCTGTCTATTCATCCTGTTGGTCAAAAAGTCATCGACAGCAGATATGACTTAATCCTCACAACCATGCCGGTTCGCAGCCAAGTAATTTTTAATGTTGGAGAACAGATAATAATCCAATCAGAAAAAGGGTGATCAACTAGTTCAAAGCCACATTTACGCACATCAGCCATTGAAACCAAGGACTTGTGCGCTGGAGCATTGTGCTGGCGAAAAAAATGACCCCTTTCGTCATTTTTCCTTATCGTTTAGTCTTGATAGCCTTTGGTAACTGCCTCAGCAAGTTGGCCTTGTACTCTCCATTGATGGTGTATCCCCTTTTTAAAATAATAAACCCAATTCTTTTTGCATCACAAAAACTGAGGTCATCAACCGTGGCCGTCAATCGAGCAGGTGAGGTGGACTGTTGACAATGCATGGATTGTCTCTTGGTCTCTGGCTCAGAGTACGAGCCCAACACTCATCCTGAAATAGGAAATGTTCAAGGAAACTATCTGGATCTGCATCAGACAATGGCAGATTTTCCCGTGACGTAATGATTCTGGTTTGGTTTGGTTTGTTTTACAGCATATCAACCTCAATGGGTTATTTAATGCCGACGATATTTAGGATAGGTTCGTATGAATAGAATATGTATTCTTTGGTTTAGATTGGTTTGGTTTATTTTGTTTTACGGCATATCAACCTCAATTGGTTATTTAATGCCGACAACATTTTTAGGATAGATTCGTATGAATAGAATATGTATTCTTTGGTTTAGATTGGTTTGGTTTATTTTGTTTTACGGCATATCAACCTCAATTGGTTATTTAATGCCGACAACATTTTTAGGATAGATTCGTATGAATAGAATATGTAATCTTTGGTTTAGATTGGTTTGGTTTATTTTGTTTTACGGCATATCAACCTCAATGGGTTATTTAATGCCGACAACATTTTTAGGATAGATTCGTATGAATAGAATATGTATTCTTTGGTTTAGATTGGTTTGGTTTATTTTGTTTTACGGCATATCAACCTCAATTGGTTATTTAATGCCGACAACATTTTTAGGATAGATTCGTATGAATAGAACATGTATTCTTTGGTTTAGATTGGTTTGGTTTATTTTGTTTTACGGCATATCAACATCAATGGGTTATTTAATGCCGACGACATTTTTAGGATAGGTTCGTATGAATAGAATATGTATTCTTTGGTTTAGATTGGTTTGGTTTATTTTGTTTTACGACATATCAACCTCAATGGGTTATTTAATGCCGACGACATTTTTAGGATAGGTTCGTATGAATAGAATATGTATTCTTTGGTTTAGATTGGTTTGGTTTATTTTGTTTTACGACATATCAACCTCAATGGGTTATTTAATGCCGACGACATTTTTAGGATATATTCGTATGAATAGAATATGTATTCTTTGGTTTAGATTGGTTTGGTTTATTTTGTTTTACGACATATCAACCTCAATGGGTTATTTAATGCCGACGACATTTTTAGGATAGGTTCGTATGAATAGAATATGTATTCTTTGGTTTAGATTGGTTTGGTTTATTTTGTTTTACGGCATATCAACCTCAATGGGTTATTTAATGCCGACGACATTTTTAGGATAGGTTCGTATGAATAGGATATGTATTCTTTGGTTTAGATTGGTTTGGTTTATTTTGTTTTACGGCTTATCAACCTCAATGTGTTATTTAATGCCGACGACATTTTTAGGATAGGTTCGTATGGATAGAATATGTATTCTTTGGTTTAGATTGGTTTGGTTTATTTTGTTTTAAGGCATATCAACCTCAATGGGTTATTTAATGCCGACAACATTTTTAGGATAGGTTCGTATGAATAGAATATGTATTCTTTGGTTTAGATTGGTTTGGTTTATTTTGTTTTACGGCATATCAACCTCAATGGGTTATTTAATGCCGACAACTTTTTTTTTCTGGTAATATTTTTGTTTTGTCAAAAATCTATTTCTGTTAATATTTTTTTCTCAAAAATGTATATCTGGTAATATTTTTTCAAAAACGTACAGCTGGTAATATTTTTTTTCTTCAAAAATTTCAATGTATTTCTGGTATGAAAACCTATTTTTACACTTTTATAATGATTTTTACCTCAGTTTCGGGGTTAAATATTTGCCCATAGCTGGGACCCTAACAGGTGCTACCACCCCGGGTCAGAGCGGACCTGGGAACACCAGAAATTAAGAGGAGGTTCCACGCTCCTCAAAACCTCCTGATCAGAAGCCTTGCTGTTGGACGTAGTTTATCGTCTTACCCAGAAGGCGGACGTAGTTTATCGTCATACCCAGGACGGGTAATGAGTCTGGTGCGCTTTTGATCAGGTGTCGGAAGACCTAGCAACCATTCATCATGGCAAGGTCAGTGCGCAGTATATATTCTCAACTCTCTCACAGGATATGCTAATAGCATTGGCTATTTGATTTATAGTCCGTCTGTTATCCATCACTACGGGGTGAACACAATCAATGTTTTGCTCGGTAGTGACAGTTGGCGGACGTCCTTGGATCCTATTCAAGATTCTCCCTTCTCCTCATAAATTCAGCTGCCCACTTTTGCGCTGGAGCGTCAACCGCTAATATTAGCAAGGAAGTCAGTATGAATGTCATTGAAAGCTAAAACCTTTATCTGCAGGTATTTTATAACATCACCATGTCAAATTTTGTCCGTTTTCAAGAGAATATACGAGAAAGATAGATAGATAGATAAATAGATAGATATGGAC
The DNA here is from genome assembly GCA_964036315.1 of Acanthosepion esculentum. NCBI lineage: Eukaryota > Metazoa > Mollusca > Cephalopoda > Sepiida > Sepiidae > Acanthosepion > Acanthosepion esculentum. The sequence goes on along the minus strand of OZ038494.1, from coordinate 20,237,373 downwards.
AACCTGAGATAGATAGATAGGATCAAACTGAAATAGATAGATAGATAGATAGATAGATAGATAGATAGATAGATAGATAGATAGATAGATAGATAGATATGGACAACCTGAGATAGATAGATAGGATCAAACTGAAATAGATAGATAGATAGATAGATAGATAGATAGATAGATAGATAGATAGATAGATATGGACAACCTGAGATAGATAGATAGATAGATAGATAGATAGATAGATAGATAGATAGATAGATAGATAGGATCAAACTGAAATAGATAGATAGATAGATAGATAGATAGATAGATAGATAGATAGATAGATAGATAGATAGATAGATAGATATGGACAACCTGAGCTAGATAGATAGATAGATAGATAGATAGATAGATAGATAGATAGATAGATAGATAGATATGGACAACCTGAGATAGATAGATAGATATGATCAAACTGAAATAGATAGATAGATAGATAGATAGATAGATAGATAGATAGATAGATAGATAGATATGGACAACCTGAGATAGATAGATAGGATCAAACTGAAATAGATAGATAGATAGATAGATAGATAGATAGATAGATAGATATGGACAACCTGAGATAGATAGATAGATAGATAGATAGATAGATAGATAGATAGATAGATAGATAGATAGGATCAAACTGAAATAGATAGATAGATAGATAGATAGATATGGACAACCTGAGCTAGATAGATAGATAGATAGATAGATAGATATGGACAACCTGAGATAGATAGATAGATATGAATGATAGATAATGAAAAGAGATAGGTAGGTAGATAGATAGATAAATAGATAGATAGAGACAGAGAGAGAGAGAGACAGACAGACAGACACAGAGAGAGATAAACAGACTTAGATAGATATATAGAGAAAGATAAACAGACTGAGATAGATAGATAGATAGATAGATAGATAGATAGATAGATAGATATGGACAACCTGAGATAGATAGATAGATAGATAGATAGATAGATATGAACAGACTGATAGATAGGTAGATATATATGAATAAACTGAGATAGATAGATAGATAGACAGACAGCCAGACAGAACAGACTGATGTATAAATATAGATAGATATATAAGAATATAATGAGGTAGTTTTTTTTAAGCTTATCACCCCAAGCAAGGCTGGAAGCCACTAGCACGCAAGGGGTTACAGAAAATTTGGAGGAGGAGCAGATAGGAGTGGTAAAGGAGAGGATGTGGAGAAAGATAGTGGATCGATCGAGGCAAGGGGGTTACAAAAGATTTGGAGCGAGAGCAGATAGGAATAGTGAAAGGATGTGGAGAAGGGAAGTGGATAGATCAAGGCAACTGGAGATGTCGATTGACGTTACACTTAAATAGTTGGAGATTGTATTTGTCAGGGAAACAGGAATAAGGAAGGGAGTTCCACAGGCGAGATATGCGAGACATGAAGCTATTGGAGTAGAAGAGACGTCTACATCTAACAGTTTCAACGGTGAAGGGGTGGGAACGGGATGCCAGTCTCGTAGGACGTTTAAATTCATAAGACCTAGGAACCAGCGAAAGCAGCTCGTCGGGGCAATTACCGTGAAAGGATTTGTAAAAAAGACAGAGCGAGGCAATGTCGTGTCTGTGAGAGAGCGACTGCAGACGAGATGACAGGTCAGGGCCAATTACATTGCATATCCGTCTCTGGATCTTATCAAGAACCCTGAGGCAAACAGAAGGGACTCCAGACCATATATGGCAGCAATACTCCATGCAAGGGCGAATGGTTGATTTATAGATTTGGAGGATCGTTTCCGGGGAGAAAAATTTCCTGGCTCGGCACAGGGAGTCAACTTTCCTTGCGGTGGATGATGCAATTGACTCGATGTATTTGTTCCATCTCAGATCAGCGGATAGCGCGAGGCCGAGCAGCCGCAGAGAGGAGCTCTCTTGAAGTTGGTCTTCAGACATTCTAATGGGATGCAGGGATGGATCCCTGTGGTGGTTAATGAACCGATTGACATAGATAGATAGATAGATAGATAGATAGATAGATAGATAGATAGATAGATAGATAGATAATGAACAGACTGTGATAGATAATGAAAAGAGATAGGTAGGTAGATAGATAGATAAATAGATAGATAGATAGAGACAGAGAGACAGACAGACAGACACAGAGAGAGATAAACAGACTGAGATAGATAGATATATATATAGAGATAAACAGACTGAGATAGATAGATAGATAGATAGATAGATAGATAGATAGATAGATAGATAGATAGATAGGGACAACTAGAGATATCTAGATCTCGTGGTTCACATCTTGGGCTTTAGTATTTAAAACAAAAAGATATCCCCCAATATGAACAACGGACGAAAACAATCTACCCCCGTAGGCCGAATAAAGTTTTCAGTTGGATATTCTTTGACGATTACAGCGATCAACAGACACTTGAAAAAGGACAGACGGCGCAGTAGTCGGAATGTTGTCACAATAACAACAAAGATGACGACATTAGAATGAATATAAATAACGAAAAATGCAGGAAGCGTATTTTTATCTTTCACTTAAGTACATCTTTGGAAATTTAAGGTTGGAAATAATTCTCAAATTTATTCTCAAATTATCCAAAGTTGAAACAATTTTTTAAATAGATAAAAAAAAGACATGCGGGCAAAAATAATTCTTTTCATTTAATATATCTCCTTCATCTTAAATTTCAAATTTCGAATTAGTAGCTTTGGAGTTTCACCAGGATGCGCAACCGATACGACAAGTATATCAGCCACTGAGCGTTTTCATGGCCAGATGCATCCCCACTTGTGCCCAGGCTTGCTGGAAGATTTTATTGAGTCAACATCTCTAGAACGATTACAAACTAAGTCTGTAGAACCCACTGTACTTTATTTAAACTGTAGTGAACAAAAACAAGATCTAGATTTAAAATCCAAATGCTAAGCACTGACTCATTGATTTTGTTAGAAATTAAAAAACTCGAATTTACAAACTTTGCTTAACATACACGCAAAAGCGAATCCAAAACAAAACTCGTGAAATTTCACACTTTGATGAGAAATGTTTTTCGGCCAATAGAAAACTAGGAATCATTTAAAAACAAAATTCAAATAATCTTCAATTCTCAGAAACAAATTCTTTCACGGACCTTTTCGCGAGCCGACGCGAAGTTTGTTCATCGTCCAATGAAAAAGCCTGAATCATATCCGAGAGTGAATTCCCAAATGACTTTTGTCAAGCACCACAAACAAAATAAAAGACGGGCAAGTTCGCCTGTCACTAGAGAGAAGGAGACGAGCGTATTAACACGTCCCTTGACAAACGTCAAGCGATCGTTATTATTATCTCTCCTTTTCTCCCTCACCTCTTTTATACTTGATAAACGAACGGAACATTTTAAGACTGAGCGCTTACTTCAAAGACATTCCTACCCTTCGATAACGCTCATACATACATGCATCCACACATACGTTTCTGCCTACGTACACATGAACTCATTCTTGCAAGGACTACTGCGAACATTTTGACGACCTTGTATCAACCAAAATACATTAATTTTATTTGTAAAGGCCCAGATTGATTTTATATTTGTTGTTTCACTTTATAATTTGATTTTCTTGTATTATACCCCACTTATGGTGGGCTATCTAATGGTGGCCAAATCAACCTGATAACCCACAAACCCATATCCAGGTAAAGAAAGATGGATTCATACCTTTCCCTCTAGCATTTGCGCGTAAGTGAATGTAACGAGAATTAGAACTATGCTCTCAGGTTTCTCAATCTTTTAAACCACCCGCACACCCCACCAGAACACGCATATAAATCAATGGCTTCTAAGGTATTCGGGGAATTCAAAAACAACTTTTTTTTTTCTTTATCGTCGTTCGAACATCAAACATGCCACCCAAGAATATATTCCAGAACTTACACACAAAAACACTCACATATCGCTCACAATGTCTTTTTCTGTTTGAGTTATTTTTTTTTTTATAAACAAAACCCAGAAGTTGATAGTGAAATTATAAACAGGCTTTATTTGAATATCTCCTTATTACCATATCAAGCAAAAATCCAAATGACTCGGAAATTCCTTGGAGGCTGATATTACGCTTACCGAATGGAAAAATAAAAAAACTCTGGGCTGTAACTCGAAGCAAAACAATATATATATATATATATATATATATATATATATATATATATATATATATATATATATATATATATATATATACAACTTATATTTATATACATATATATACGTATATATATATATACATATACATATACATATATATATATACATATATATATATACATATATATATATATATATATATATATATATATATATATATATATATATATATATATATATATATATATATGATAAAATAAAACACCGGATATATAGATGTTTTATATTTTTATTTTTCTCCTTTTTGTGTTATCGACTTTGTTTGAGAGCAATGTTTTCAACAACAAGTTGCAGACCACGGGACACAAGCTTTGATCTAAAAAAAATCCTCGATAATAATGAACAATTAGATACAGTGTAAAAAAAAAAAAAGTTTTGAAAAAAGGCGTAAGCTTTGAATAGCCCTATGAAGGGTTTCGCTGAAGCAAGAGGAATTTTGATTTGAAAAAGAGATAACCCTTCCAAATTTTACCAATGCATATTTGAGCTCTCACAATTCAGAACGTGTTCGAGCCAGTGAAAAAAAAATTAAATTCAAAATTAAACTATGTTATAACAATAAACAAAGGGACGGGAAAGATAAATTTAAAACTAATAAAAATGAATAAAAATGAAAAAGATATTTAAGGAATGAAGAGAAAAGGATTTTTTAAGCATTCCACCCCAAGCAAGGCGGGAAGCCACTAGCACGCAAGGGGTTACAGAGAGTTGGAGCGAGAGCAAAGAGGAGTGATAGAGGAAAGGATGAAGAGAAGGTTAGGGGATAGATCAAGGCATCTGGAGACGTCGATTAACATCGCATTTGAATAGTTGGAGATTATAGCTATCAGGGAAACAGGAAAAGGGGAGGGAGTTCCACAGGCGAGAAGTGCGAGACATGAAGCTATTGGAGTAGAAGAGACGGCTACATTTAACAGTTTCGACAGTGAAAGGGTGAGAGCGAGATGCCAGCCTATTTGAACGCTTAAATTCATGAAGTCTGGGAACCAGCGAAAGCAGCTCATCGGAGCAGTTACCGTGAAAGTATTTGTAAAAAAGACAGAGGGAGGCAACGGCACGTCTGTGAGAGAGCGACTGCAAGCGAGATGCCAAATCAGGGCCAATTATATTTCATATCCGTCTTTGGATTTTATCAAGGACCTTGAGACAAACAGAAGGGGCTCCAGACCGTATATGGCAGCTGTACTCCATGCAAGGGCGAATGATTAATTTGTAGCATAAAAACACATGTAGATCTTCATATCTTTTTACTTTCTCCGTAAAAGCCAGTATTTGTGTTTTTTTTTTTTGTTTTGTTTTTTGCAATATATTAAATGTAAGTCTGATCGGTTCAATCAGGTCAAATTGGCTGGTGATCGCAAAAATGACCTACAGTCTGTTGTTAATTAGGGCAAGAAATGGCTTGTTAGTTTTAACGACTCCAAAATATTCGTATTGTATTCGTCCGAGATAACTTGTTTTGCATTCAATAAGCCAAAATTAAATTACCTTATCAGATCAGAACCTTTAAAAATTTGACACGGTAGCGAAACGTCTCAATTTATAAATGATCTGCTATTTGATTTTTATTTAATTATTAAAAAAAAATCGTTTCACTCCGAGCAAGGCGATAAAGCCACTAAGACGCAAGGCATTACTAAGTGTGAAAGAAACCGAGAAAGCGTTATTATGGAAAAAGGACAATAAAAGAGCAGTGAGCAAAGGGACAGAAGATGACAATAGACATTGCATTTAAATTTTTTTGAAGAACGTAGTTGACAAGGAAGCAAGAAGTCGGAAGAAAGTTCCACATACAAGAAGTGCGAGAGAGTAAACTCAGGCTTACATCTAGCAATTTCAACAGTAAAATCTGAAAATTAATACTATAAAAATTTCTGGGGAATATCATGAAGAAAGATGGCTCACAGAATTTGACACTCACAAGACGTGTTTGTGGCAAGATCGACATAGAGAAACATTGAAACCTCTACATGACAATCTTGTGTAAGGGGATGACAGAACAAAAACTAGAATAACGGTCCCCGCCCTATTTTTGTTCATGCCCCGCCAAAATCCTGCCCTCCACGCTGTGAAAAATAATTCTTGAAGTCCTATTCACGTGGAGGAAGCCTAAAAGGCCATCAACTTAACTTTCGTTAAGAACTTGAGACTGCATTTAATTTTAAAATTTTAAATATTCATAAAAATATTGTATTACTAATATATATATATATATATATATATATATATATATATATATATATATATATATATATATATATATATATATAAATATAAAAGGCTCAAACGCTAATACTGCATGGTTATAATTTAATACATTGGAATCGAAATCACGATCCAATTCATCAAACCTACAAATTCAAAAAGAAATCGGAAAATCGGAATTATATTTTCCAATTTCTGTTTGAACTTGTAGGTCTGGTGAATTGGATCGTGATTACGATTCCAATGTAATAAATTATAACCATGCAATATTAGTGTTTCAGCCTTTTATATTATATTCTTGTTCTGTCCCGGATATTGAGCTCTACATGGATTCTATCCTCTTGGAAATATAAATATATATATATGGACCACTAATATCATCTATCTATCTATCTATCTATCTATCTATCTATCTATCTATCTATCTATATATATATATATATATATATATATATATATATATATATATATATAATTTATAGCACACACGTAATTAGACATGTGCATACATATACAAATATTTGGATGTATGCATACTGTATATGCACCGTGTCTATTAAAGCTCACACAGACTGACCCGAAAAAAAATTCCATTTTAAAAACTCATTCTCTTAAAAATTACATACGGATCTAAAATGAATCGTAAGTAGATACTATTAAAAGTGATACCGTAAATTTCGGCGTACAAGTCGAGTTTTCAAGCTTAAAAAATCTTTACCCACACTAGGGGTCGACTTATATGGCGGGTATACAAATGTAAATCTGTACCACCGCGTTGTAAACAAGTGGGACAGCACTCCTAACAATTACCGTACCTCCATTCCCTTCGTATTCCATTGGGGAGATATACGCTCAGTTTCTCCCTACGAACCTCTGCCTTGTGGAACCGACACCCAAGAGTATTTGACGTGAGTTAAGCTGGTATTTGCGATCACCAGATGCGTAAAAACCATATCTGTGGCTATTCAATATCACCAATTTTTAGTTTATTGATACCCGTCAGGTTTTTCTTGGACTATTTTCTTGCATATTGCTCTTAAGACGTTGCTTAGGAATGCCACACACATCATTTTTTAAAAGATGTTATGTTTAGTTTCGGGTTTATTGGAGGAATAGCTAATTACCCATAATAATAATGGACTATTTCGGACATTATAAATACTGCGTCTCAAGAAGGAGCAGAGAGGATTATTGTAAGAATCTCCTGTCGAACTCTCTGCTTTGGCAGAGAGGAACTCGGACGAGGCTTTGCCGCAGGGCAAAGTTTCGTCCGGGGAGGTAGACAGTCCCTGAACCCGTTTATACGGGTTCTAATGGGCATATTTTTGGCCGAGCCTGCGGGCTCGGAGAACCCACATTAAACCGGCCTTGTGCCACATACGACCCATGTGGGGGGGTTGTTAAATATCGGATTATTGTAAGAACATTGGAATAGTGATACTTGTCGAGACAACATAGTTCATTCTAACCAGATCTGATAGTCATTACTAATACTTCTATTTTGTATATATATTTCTGTTTGTAATATATCTGTGTTATTCCATACCTGCGTTCGAGTTATTCTTCATTGGTTCTACCCTTGGACCATCCCCGTGGTACAAGGAACTTGGACCATAACACATACTCCTTCAGGAGCAGCTCGTCCGTGTTGATTAACGTATTTAGGTTAATGAGGAGTTGAGATATTGTCCCTCCTGTAAACTTATGTCACTTTCTTCTTCTTTTCCTATACGCCATGTCCTTTCAGAAAATTGACGTTCATGGCTCTCAACAATTTCCTGTCCTTTGTAGCTCTTAATAGATTTTGTCTTTTTGTTATATCTTCTAAACCTTGTTCCAATCAAACAACTTTTTCCATAGAACTGCTACTTTCTGGAACAGGCTCTCACGTGGATGCTTCCCTGTGTACTACAATCTTCATTTCTTCAAACCCATATTACTTGCCTTCCTTATGCTTATAATCTTCACTTTTTTGTACGTCTAATGCTCTTACTAATTTCATCTATATAATAAATGTGAATGTCAATGTGTCACTGTGTCATACTTTTTCAACTTTACTCCTAGAGGTCGTAGCCCAACATGTCATACCATTTTGGAACCAGGCCGACTCCATGAGCAAATTAAAAACATTCCGAGTTGGATCCGGACCCGCAATCCTGAAATTTTGGATCCCCAACTTTTCATTGCTGAAATTGTTTGCTTCGATTTTTTACGTGATTTTTTGCGACGAATTTTTTCTTCGAGAAGAATTTTTTATAACTTGAATATGAATTTGTGAATAATCGAAATTAATTGCGAAATCCTGCGAAATTCACCCATGAAATAAAATAATTGTTTGTACAGAAAGTAAAGAACAACGTATATCGAATTGCCTTTAAGTTAAATGGCGGCAGAAGAATTATCGTTGAACTTTTAAGAGGTAAGCTTAAATATTAATGCAATACTTAAATACAAGGTAATTATTAATATGATATAAAAGTTAGAGTCGGAAGATATTTTTTTACTCAGAGTGTTAGATTTAATATTTTCTTAGTATTGGCTTCCTACGTTAACTTACTTAACCCTAAATGTTTCTGGCCATATTAATTCTTTTTTTTAAACTTTTGGCGGGAAGAGTAAGAGCCATATCCGTGCTTATTTAATATCATCAGTTTTTAGTTAATTGATGTTCGTCAGGTTTTTTTTGGTGCCTTATTCTCCTGTCTATTAATCTTGATGACGACATTGTTACAAATATCATATCCATTAATTTGAAAAAAGATGCGCTATCGTTGAAATTATTCTTTTCTCGTAGTCTTACTTTTAAATATTTTGTCTTTCAGATTCAGATTTCGGGTTTCGAGGAAGGTGTAGCAGCTCCGACGGTGGAACAGTCTTATTTCTTTGGGAGCAGTTCGTCCGCGTTGCTTCCCATCTCTCACCTGCGGCTCTAAATAGCATGCAACAACAGCCATGCCCCCGCAAACCGCTTCGACAGGCGGCCAGACCTGGTGAGGGTCGTCAATGAGTCGAAACTTTTCATAATTTCGGGACTGTATAGTGGGTTAGCCAGTCTGTATTGGTTATAAATACAAATAAAACTGACCCTCTACTATTTTAAACTATAACAAATGTCACAAAGACAACAACAAGAGAAATGATGAAGTAGAAGAATTTGTTCAACAATAAATATTATTTTATATAAACACAACAAATACAAAGTATATGATGCTAAAGTTGTTAAAACACTTTAGAGTTCTTGATTGTGTGTTATTTGAAAGAACTTAAGTTGCTGAACTGTATGAAAATGAAAAGGTGTACTTAAGTATATTTGTTGTTGTAGGAAAATTAAACAGTTGCTTTTTGTATTAAATTTTTTTTTAAAGTATTGTTCTTGACTCACTGTGATTTCTACAGAGTTGTCGCTCTTTTTCCGGAGATGTTTGTTGTGGAATAAAATATTTTGTTGGAGTGAGCGTTCTTTCGCAAGCTGGGTTTATGTTAATTTAAGTAATTATCGTTAAGCCTGGAATTGGTGACAAGGTTCGTTGTCGCGTTGATGAATTTGGTTCGTCTCCTTTGTTGTGTCTATTTCCAATGAAGTCAAGTGAATGAGTTGGATATTTTAAGGGCCCACTGACCAAGTCGCGTCGAAGTTTCGTTTTTATTACTGCTCTTGGTCACGTGGGGGGATCGAGAACATGTTTACATTTTGTGGCGTCAACTCGAGGTCAAAATTTGGGTCTGTACCTTCGGACGTAGTTGACGACATCTAATTGATATTTTTCAACCAATCAGAATGCATCAGTTGTTATACTTGGTTGGGAGCCTGTATGTATTTTACTTGCACAAATTTGAGATTTAAAACAATAAATGTAGGAATCTGATTCTACAACTGACAGCCCTTTTGCATCTGAAGACTGATTCCTGGCGGAGTGAGCGGATGGGATCTCTTATAGATCCAACGGCCAGGAAGACGGTGTCAGCAAGTGCCGCCGTGTGTATATCAGACGATGGACGGGATTCGTAGAAGTCCCGCTCATCTACTGCCGCCTGGAGGTCTCTGTTTGTAACGGTTCCAGGTGTCATCAGATAAAGTCTCCTCAGACCGATATAGAGGTTTGAAGATTCATCATTACATCAGTTATTTGGCGACCAATTTCCAGTGTCCCCACTGCTCCAAAATCTGCGCGCATATACTTTGTTTGCGGAGCCACACCCGGATCCACTAATGAACTGTAAGACAAAGCCGTCTTCGGACGTTAAAGGAAGCCATAATGATTTCAGCTGCAGTCGTTAGAATCAGAAGACAATCACTTTAACTCATTAACTGTTATAATTAATGAATTTTCTCTCTAGTGGTTCTTTAGTTTAACTCGAACGCCTTAAACGTAACGAATACCCCTATTCGCATAGAATGGGACAAAAGGTTGAAGATTTACTAACTCATCTTACAATTTGCTTGTCCTAGGTAAGACGATAAATTACATCCGGCAGCAAGGCCTATGATCAGGATGTTTTGGGGAGCGTGGAACCACCTTTTAATTGCTGTTGTTCCCAGGTCCACTCTAACGCGGGGTGTTAGCACTTGTTAGGGTCCCAGCTATGGGCAAATAGTGCACCCCCTAACACTATATTTTTTATAATAAAAAGACCGATAAGAGCAAAACGACGAACAAGGCTTTACTTTGAAAGTATTCAATTATATATTCCAATTATCTGTAGTTGAAAGCATAGAATTACGTACAAAATATTTAGATTTCGCCATTAAGAAAACCCATAGAGATTTTGATATGCCGCTAAACAAAATCAAACAACCAAACAACCAATATTAAAAAAAAAACTCTTTCATGACATTATTCCATATAATATCCTACAGTTCCTTAACCCTAGAACACTAACCATGGATATATAGTACCCAGCGCAAATTTTCCTATTTTTAATTACAATTTTCAGTACCTGATTTTCATACCTAAATAATGTTTTTTAGTTCCTATTAATGTTAACTCAAAGTGCAAAGTTTGAAGTGTCTGCATGTAAAATATTTCAAATAAAGATTTATATTTATTATTTTTTTTTATATTTTCAAAATCGAGTATGATATACCCATGGTTAGTAGTGGTGTAACTTTAATTGATGGTTAGTGTTCTAGGGTTAACGACAGGTTGAGTTTAGACATTTCCACTAATATAATCTTAATTTAACTTAATCATCACTGCTTCTCGCCGTATTAGTCTTTTAGCATTAGGCGGGAAGCGTAGGAACCTTTCCCTTGGTTATTTGATATCACGACGTTTAGTTGATATTCGTCATTTAACAATAATTATTTTAATCTTATTTATATAAATTTTCGCTCAAATATCATTAGGAAATGCATGAGAGCATCTCTTCTGCCTTCAGCTATGGATTAAACAGTAAAATAAATTCGATATCTGTCTATATCTATGAGATGAGGTATTTGCATTATTTACATCATTCGGACTGTTATCCTCATTTTCATTGCCATATACACTACCGTGTACGCTCCGGACTTCTTCAGGTGATTGGAATGTCGAACGTCTTTATCCACTAGGCCATGTAGGTGAGGACACATGACCCAGTGGTTAAAGACGTTGGTTAGATCCAGTGACTAGACCCAAAGAGTTGTGAGTTTAATAACAGGCCACAGCAGTGGCGAACAAAAAACTTGGAGAGCTGAGTTAAAGGGAAATAACTGAGACATCCAGAAGAAGCATAGCACGTGGAACTAGAATAATCTACCCCGGTGGACGAAATAAAGGGTTCGACTCGAAATTCCAATCACCGGAAGAAGGCCGGGGCGTACAACGGCCGAAACGTTGTGAATATGGCAATGAAGATGAGGATAACAGTCCGAATAATGTAAATAATGCTCTAATTTTGTCTGGCAACCACTGTAAGCGAAGGAAAGGACTGAATTTCAAACTGTGAAAAACCATCTTTCCCGAGAAGGCATGGTAATTCACAGATATGAAAGAAAAGGAGTTGGTAGAGAGCCATGATCGACTACATCCGGAAAACATTTAATAAATGGGGACATGTGTACAGTTAACGCAGAAATTGAATTCGTTGTCCGGAGTTCAAATTCTGACCAAATCCATCTTGCTCCAGCTATGGGTTAAAAAGTTGGTCAGACTCAGTTCTCTGGCCTTGGATTGCAGCCACCATAGAAGCAAATCCCTGAATACGAACTTTGTAGATAATAGGATAGATTGGGCTATCAATCTTCGTAGGTCAACCAGTCGAGGAGAAAGACAACACTGGATTTAAAATCAGTTTGACGAGGGATAGCCACCGTCAAGTACTCTTGTCCTAGACACATCTATTGTTGCTACAATTGCAGTACATGTGGTGTCACAACGAACCTAATACGTTGCAGGACTTGTGATTCGTGATGTTTGGATATAGAATGGGTGGTTTGATTAATATGTTGGTCAGAGTTACTTGATTTGCATAATCTATTTTGCATATTTAAATAACTGACCTCTTTTTTTAATGAATAGAGGTCAGTTATTTAAATATGGAAAATACGATCGAAAACTACTATCCTGCATATTTCTGGGACAACTTAAGACAGAAGAAAAGAAATCTCAGCTTTCTCCAAGAATTAATATATAAACAAAATATGGCGCTGAGAAAATGTCTGGGACTAAATGCCTGTAAATTTAAATTCAATATAAAATTAAATTCAATATAAAATTAAATTCAATGTAATATTAACAAAATCCTATGCAATTTCATTATTTAAGTGCAACTAATACAACGAATTATACAGTAACTATCGCAACATTATATTAATTAAAATTTATTACCGGCTTACCTATTTTTTTTAATGGCGCTGAAGTAACATTTGCAGTAACGACCCCAGAAATGCTCTCTTTCCCACGGCTTCAAAATCTTCGAAAGCATTACACCAAGACGCGGTAAGAAATACGAACTGCCAATCGGAGAACACGAAATCCAAAACTTAATAGGCGCAAATTCCTCGCGAATTAAATCATTGGGTTGGTTAATTAGGGCTTATAAATACTACAGGTAATTTTTCCTCGATTTCCATTTCGATAGTCGCTTGATATTTGCAGAAACGAAGTTATTTATATCAGGCACAACTAAAAACCCATTATTATTATTATTATTATATCCTTTGGTACTCATTTCTTTCCGGGTACCAACCAGAGACCTAAGGTCAGAAATGGCATCATGACATTTTTCATTGAGCAGTTTTGAAAAAGAAAAAAAAATCACACATATTTTTCATAGATAAAGCCCTTCGTAAGGTGTTGGCTGTACTTTTGAGCAAAATTTTTTTTTTTTTTTGGTATTTCTTTAAGGTATGGGCTACCAGGGATTCCTTCAATGAGTCTATTATTATTATTATTATTATTATTATTATTATTATTATTATTATTATTATTATTATTATTTCCTTTGATACTCATTTCTTTCCGGGTACCAACCAGAGACCTAAGGTCAGAAATGGCATCATGACATTTTTCATTGAGCAGTTTTGCAAAAAAATAAAAATAAATAAATCACACATTTTTTACATAGATAAAGCCTTTCGTAAGTTTGGGGCTATTATTATTATTATTATTATTATTATTATTATTATTATTATTATTATTATTATCTTCTTCTTCTTGATCTAGTTTTGGGTGTGACGATAAACTACATCCGGCAGCAAGGCTTCTGATCGGGAGGTTAGACGTTTTGATTTTCTAAGCCCGCCTTCCTCATTATGTGCCCAACAAATTTCAACTGCCTCTACCTGATAAGTATCATTTAAAGTTTCCATTTTGTTTCTATTTTCCCTAGAACTTCGTCGTTGCTTACAGGTTCCATCCAGCATCCTTCCGTAGAACTACATTTCTGTTACTTCAAGTCTTTTCTTCATCTTTGGAAGATTGTTCAGCGTTCACTGCCAGATAGGTAAAGACGCCAATCACCGTCAAAGCAGCTCGGAATCTCTAACTACGCCGATTTAACAATGAATTCGTCTGTGAAAATGGAAGCTAGTTAATTACTTAACGACTTAATCTACAGGGTGTTTCTAAAGTCTGGACTATTAAAAAATCTCATTAACTATATTTTTCTTTTTTTACCTCCTCAGATACAACATTGTTTTGTGAAAAGAAGAAGAATTGGCTTCTTTTTTGGGGGGGGTATGCTAAAAGAGAAGGTGTACTCAATGAAGATCACAGATGCAACACACTTGATTGAACGCATGAAGACTAAATGTGCTAAAATTGACGGCAATGTTGAATTATTGCATGAAGTTCACATGAATCTTACTAAACGCATCAGCCTTGACATCACAATTTATGGAACTCATATTGAAGATGTTCTTTTGTTAATACTCCAATTTAATAATATATTATTTACATTATTTACATTACTCGGACTGTTATCTTCATCTTCATTGCCATATTCACAACGTTTCGACCCTTGTACGATCCGGCCTTCTTCAGATGATTGAATATCTGAGATGAGGTATTATGATTATTTACATTTTTTACATTATTCGGACTGTTATCTTCATCTTCATTGCCATATTCACAACGTTTCGGCCCTTGTACGCTCTGACCTTCTTCAGGTGATTGAATATCTGAGATGAGGTATTATGATTATTTACATTTTTTACATTATCCGGATTGTTATATTCATCTTCATTGCCATATTCACAACGTTTCGGCGCATGTACGCTGCGGCCTTATTTACATGATTGAATATCTGAGATGAGGTATTATGATTATTTACATTGTTTACATAGACTGTTATCTTCATCTTCATTGCTATATTCACAACGTTTTGACCCTTGTACGATCCATCCTTCTTCAGATGATTGAATGTCTCAGATGAGGTATTATGATTACTTACATTATTCGGACTGTTATCCGCATCTTCATTGCCATACACCCAACGTCTCGGACACATGGCTCAGTGGATAAAGACATTGGTTAGATCCAGTGAGTAAACCCAGAGTTGTGAGTTCAATTCCAGGCCACAGCAGTTGTAAACCAGAGACTTGGAGAGTTAAGTTAAATGGAAATAACTGAGACATCCGGGAGAGGCATGACACGTGGAACTAGAACAATATAACCCCAGTAGAGGAAATAATGGGTTCGGATCGAAATTCCAATCACCTGAAGAAGACCGGAGCGTACAACGACCGAAACGTTGTGAATATAGCAATGAAGATGAAGATAACAGCCCGAATACTGTAAATAATGTAAATAATCATAATACCTCATCTCAGATATTCAATCATCTGAAGAAGGCCGGAGTGTACAAGGGCCGAAACGTTGTGAATATGGTAATGAAGATGAGGATAACAGTCAGAGCTTCAATCACCTTTAGAAGGCCGGAAAGTACAACGGCCGAAACATTGTGAATATGGCAATGAAAATGAGGATATCAGTCCGAATAATGTAAATAATCCTAATACATCATCTTAGAGATAGAAACAGATAATAATATATTGTTGAAAATTTAATTTCTTGAAAAAATGCATTTTTGCCTGTGTCCAGACTTTAGGGACAGCCTGCACACAAGCTTTCTCTTTTCGAATAGATGTCAATAGTTGCATCTACCACAAGGAAAGTTGGTTCACTGTGTCGCGCCAGAAGGTTTTTCTCGGTTGAGTCCATCTTTCAAATCAACAAATCTACCATTCGTCCATGCGTGAAATAATGCTGCCATACATGGTCTGGTTTCTTGACCTCGAAGTTCTCGACAAAATCCAAAGACGGATATGCAATGTGATCGGTCCTGACTTGGAGTCTCGACTCCAGTCACTTTCTCACCCTTTTACTGTCGAAACAGTTAAATCTAACCGCCTCCTCTACTCCAACAGCTTCTTCTCTCGCACTTCCCGACAGCATAACTCCCTTCCTCTTACTTGCTCCCCTGATAACTATGATCTTCAAAAATTTAAATGTAATGTCAATCGATATCTTCTGTTGCTTTGATCCTCGTTCTTCTTTTGATTCTTTCCTCACCCATCCCCATACCCAGACTTTTCCCTTGCTTACACACTCTGTAGCCCCTTGCGTACTAGTGGCAATCCCGTCTTCCTTGGGGTGAATGCTTAAAAAAATGTATTGACTGTATTGAGTTTTAATTTTATGCGAACAGAGCTATATAGCTGTTGGGGTAAAACCTCCCACAGCAGAATGAACTATTCCTCCTCTCATAAATACTAACTGCGAGAATCGGTTGGGCAGAGTAGACGCAATCTCTGACTGTGTGCGACTTCTCTTGAACTCTCTGCCTTGAGCAGAGAGGAACCCGGACGAAGATTTGCTGAAGGGCAAAGTTTCTTCCGGGGAGATAGACAGGCCCTGAACCCGTTTATGCGGGTTCTAAGCGAATATTTTTGGCCGAGCCTACGGCCTCGGAAAACCCACGGTAAACTCGACCTTGTGCCACATACATCCCTCGTGGTGGGGGAGGGCTGTTAAATATAGAATAGACGCAGTGCTAACCTACCGTTTGGACGAACACTTATATCTACTTATTACTAACACTCTTGCTTTGTATATATCTTCAATATACTTGTTCAACCTACCTTTGTCTTTCTTTCTGGACCCCTAAACAGGCCACAACAATAGCGGATGTAAAGGCAAAATCGTCCAAATGGTGTAACAGCATAATTATTCATCCAGCAAAGTTTAGCCATCTTGAAACCATTTGTCGTAAGAATCATTGAAAAACCCTTTGGTTCATTCAGATAGAAAGAGAACAGGTTAAAACCGGTTTGTGTAAGACCAACTGTTTTCTTAAATGAGCAATGGTGAGGCGAAAAAGATCATTCAGACCTTCAGTGATGGTACTAGCATTCATACTCTAGAAATTCATCTTCAAAGTCTATTCAAGAACCATTAAGAGTACAGTGAATACGTTTAAAAAAGAGGGGACAGTATAGAGGAAAATCTGATCAGGATGTCACAATATATATATATATATATGAACTTTATTTCAATCCTTAATGAACTTCCGATCTTTTGCTATGATTAATTAATGATGAACATGTCATTTTCGTTTATGATCGATTTCATCACGATACTTCTGTTAAGATTAGAGAGTAATTATACATTCTAATTGCTCAAAGTAGAGTCCAATTGTGTTATAAAAACCTCGTAGAATTCCAGTAAGATATCTTTAATCATTTCTAAGCTACAACGGTTCAGAGCTTAATCTAGCAATTGGACAATTTTGCTGTTACACTATTTGGACAATTTTGCTGTGATGCCCGGTGTATTATTTGGAAAACTCATGGAGTGATAAAAATGAAAATGTCCATATATTAATTTAATTACATGAATACTTTCCCTGAACCTCGCCCCAACCGAAGGGATGGCGAAAATATAATGGCTGCTAAAATATCAATGGCCCCAAACGGCAGCAGATAAATGTTTGAAGCATCATCTGCTGGTGGCAGTTGGAACAAACAGGCTCGAGATGGGTTTTCTAATTGACTGTGAAGACACGTCAGATCTGCTGGTGTCGGGCTAATACAGTGTATGGCGCATGCGCAGTTGGGATTCTGGTGGCTTCCATTAATGAGTGTAGAGTGAAAAATTCAAGTCTTTTTTTAATCTTTGCTCAGCTTGAAAAATCGCAAAATAAATAAAGATATTTCTTGTTGAAAACATAGAGAACATGATAAACATAGAGGTGGTTTTATACATACATACATACATATATATATATATATATATATATATATATATATATATATATATATATATATATATATATATATATATATATAAATATATATATAAAACCGTAGATCTATATAACCGTAGATACGTCAGTAAAGAATCAAACCACCATCATAAAATTCTAGATAATTTATATAGATCAATCTAAGTTAGATTACCTACCAACCCTAGCAATAAGGAAAAATTTTTGATAATAATCAAATTAAATATATAAAAGCTTTAGAACTAAGTAATCATAAAATAAATTTAGGGTATTTAGAAGAAAAAAAAAGTAAAAATAAAGAGAAACACTGTAGGCGTAGCATAATATAGTTTAATCCATTTTTTAATCGTATTGTTCAAACGAATATCGGAATAATTTTCCTAAATTTAATTAATAAGTACTTTAACCATTCACAACACTAAAAAACATTTTTTTCAACAAGAATAATATTAACATCGATAAAACTATATCCCACATAACAATATTATATTAAATATATTTCCAACAAAGACAACGTTAATTTCTTTTTTAAAAATAAATGCAACTGCCGAAAAAAATTGGATCTGTCCTTTAAACGGTCAATGTATGACTGATAACATTGTATACCGTTAAATTTTATTGTAGTTCCATTGAAAATCATTGGCAATTTCGTTTCTATCATCATCGAATGACTTTAGGGAATATAAAATACAAAAACAGCTCGGCTCTCTCGGAATATTTCTGGCGATTAAAGAATGATGGTAGTACACCTATTATCAACTGGGATATTATGACAAGAGCCAAAATTTATAAAGGGAAAGGAAATAGATGTAACTTATATCTTGTTGAAAAATTAGTTATCTTAAAACACATATATAATGCTTTCTTATTAAACAAAAGAAATGAATTGATGGTTAGATGTAGGCATAAAAATAAATAGCGGCTTAAATACGTTCATCCACATTAATTAAAGAACTAGTTATATGACTTTATGATTAATATAAAAAATTCATATTCACATCTCTAAAATATTTTTACATATATATACAAATACTCTTTATTTCAAATGCCAAATATATTTTTAGATTAAAATCCATCACGGTTATAATTTATTTCATGAATATTTTATGTTCATCTCTTCAAACCTAAAGTATTAAAAATATTCATGAAAATAAATTATAACCGACATGGATTTTTAAGGTTTTTCTTGATTTATTATATATAT
>OZ038494.1:20158047-20213047 GCA_964036315.1 Acanthosepion esculentum | reverse complement strand
TATATATATATATATATATATATATATATATGAAAGTGAACATTGAAGTCAACATTTGGAGGTGACAGGCTGTTTCATGCTAGGGCCTGACGATTGCGCCTAGCATGAAACAGCCTGTCGCCTCTAAGTGTTGACTTCAATGTTCACTTTTATATTTACACACGCTCTCTCTCTCTCTCTCTCTCTCTGATATTGAGCACTTTATCCAATAAATATAGCACACCTTAAGAGTATATTTCTTCATATATATATATATATATATATATATATATATATATATATATATATATATATACATACATATATATATATATATATACATACACATATACACACACACACACACATATATATATATATATATATATATATATATATATATATATATGAGATAACCATATACAAATTTTTATATATAAAAAACAATATTGAGAAAAAGGTATGACAAAGTAGAAAAGGTCTCGTCTCGTCCTTTAGGACTTAATCAGACTAAACATGTTAAGGGATACTGGGAATTAAAAATTTTAAAAGAAAAAAAAATATTTTTTAACATAATCTAGACGATTTAATTTATATTCTTTTTCTTTTCCTTCCCATCACTTTTGTTATTAGATATCCCACACTATAATAATAGACCTTATGCAAGGAATGGCGAAATATTGTAAGAGCCAGGGCACAAATTAACTATGGACGACCTTGCAATCAAGGCACTCTCCAGACATTTACGTCGTAGTGAATTATTTTCTCCTTTGATAAGAGTAGCATTTTTATTTCAAAATTTTGGTCAGTCTCGTTACAGTGGGCAACCAACGCATTCGATGTATTGTCTTGTAAAATTCCATTTTGTGTTCATATAATTTTTTATCTAGATTCCTTGAGGTTTCTGCTATGTATGTTTTGTGGCAATTATTATGGCGATGAAGCTACTACTACATCTAAAATAATGAGACTTAGTCAATACAAAACAAAACAATAAGCTAAAAATTGAAGGAGGAATTTACTCGACCACCTCTAATAATTGTCATAAAAATATATCCAAAATATTTTCCTCATATATATCTCTATCTATAAAAGGCAGGATGTGTGTGTGTGTGTGTGTGTGTGTGTGTGTGTGTGTGTGTGTGTGTGTGTGTGTGTGTGTGTAACGAATGCACGGCCGCAATTTTCGATAGATTTGCACCAAAATTTACATGCGCATGCTCCAGGTTAGCGAGAGGCCAAGACCGACTTTGCATTTCCCAACTCCCATCGATAGTGGAAATAATCGATTTTTTTCATGCTTCTACGGCAGTTTTCATGTAGTCTGCGGCCATTTTCTACTGGCCAGAGTGAGAGCCTATAGCTGGCTGCCACGAATAGGCAGGAAGATTCTATTGGCTAGCATGAGAGCCAACAGCTGCCTGACACGAACGTTAACTAGCATGCTAGCATGCAAAAAAATCGATAGCTGCATTTGTCACAAGTGGGAAAAATTTAAATTTGCATGGCACTTTACTCCAATTGGCTGATTCGCTTGTTTAAACTCAACGTTGATCCTGATTCCGCAGAACTGGATTGGGTGTGGAAAAAGTATTTGCTGTTAACATTCTTTTTTCATTCGGTTTTTCCAGTTACGAGTACTTTTTTAAAGCTGATCGTTTTGTGTTCATTTTGTTTAGTTCTTTTTTCGTAACAGATTTAATGTTTAGTATAGAGCTTAGAAAAAATTCGCAGTGTGAGATAGACAAGAAGTAAGGCATGTAGCAACATCAGCACGGCAAAGGGCACTCTTTTAAAGGCAAGGAAGGGCGAAAATATTTAAAGTCAAGTGATAGCAATTGCTGTATGGTTTGTACGATTTTTTAATCAAGCACGGGCAACGGCGGGCCATGCTGCTAGCATATATATATATATATATATATATATATATATATATATATATATATATATATGTGTGTATGTGTGTGTGTGTGTGTGTGTGTGTGTGTGTGTGTGTGTTGATATAATAGGAAAGAACTGTTAGATTGATAATCCGAAGTTCTTTAGTATTTTTTTTATTTTTAAAAAACAGTGCTCCATACAGAAGTAGAGCCTACATTATAATTATTTAAAAATAAAATATGATTCCATCATGACACAGAAATTACTATGTTTCGAAACTGGTCAACAGTATTTAAGTTTAATTCCAATATTAAACCTTAACCACTGGGTGGCAGTTTCATCCCCAAATCGTTGTTTTGGAATGACTATGCTACGGAGGTTTTACTCATTTATAGTTTTGAAATGGCGGTGTAGTCTAGGGTTTGCTTTTTCTTCTTTTTCTTTATCAAGAGGTCACTGCTTTGGAATTAAACTTGAATACTGCTGACCAGTTTCGAAAAATAGTAATTTCTGTGTTTGAATAAATAAGGGAGATTAAGCTATATGCAACGTAATTTTACCAGAACAACGACAATAAAAAGAGAAAATAGAGGCCAGCGGAACTGTGACACACTTTGTAGCCGGATGGTAAAGCACACCACATCAAACGATGGTTTCTCCTACAAAGGGAACGTTGATTTGATCCATGCCGGAGAGCACATGTTATTCATTAAGAATTCTCGAATACGTAGGCCGATAAACGTAGTACACACTGCTTAAAGTAAAAATAATGACAGGTCGGTTATTTCCAAGAGAAGTATCCAATATATATATATATATATATATATATATATATATATATATATATATATATATATATATATATATATATATGAGAAAAAATATGAAAAACAAAAACAAAATCCAAATATGCAAGTTTACTGTTTTAATGTTTCAATGTCGACGTCAGACGTTTCGGTCTAGTAGACCTTCTTCTTTTTTGTTTTTTTCATATTTTTCCTCATACTGTCGGATCTATATCCATATATTTGCTTACATATATATATATAATTTAAGACAAATCTCGGGTGAGCAGTTACCTACCACGACTTCCAGTTTCAAGAGCTTTCACGCAATCATCAGGCGGTCGGTTGCTTGATGATTGCGAGATTTGACTTAAAATATATTAAAGCTCTACCATTTCTATAGCTTTGGGCGCTCTTTTTTCCAGTGTGCAATCTTAGGCCGACACCTTTGGAAGCTGCTTATTCTTATCTCTAATTATATATATATATATATATATATATATATATATATATATATATATATATATAATTTGAAAATCTGGTTAAAAAACTTGTTTTTTACAGTGCATCTCTCTCTTTCTCTCTCGCTCTCTCTCACACACACAAACACACACACACACACACACACACATATATATATATATATAAATATATATATATATATATATATATATATATATATATATATATATATATATATATATATATATATATATATATATATCAGTAGAGAAAATCAGGAAATCAACCGATTCCGCTACTTTGGTTTCAAACTTTTGGTATCTTCTGGCAATTTTGGTCAGTTGATTCCCTAACGCTAAATATATTTAAAAGAAATAAATAGATTATTTAATTTAAAAAAATTAAAAAAACTTTATATATGTATATATATATTGCAAACATCAGTACATATAGTAGAGATCATTACAAATTATCGTACCACATGGTGAAGGAGATTCTCAATGCAAAGATTGCTTTCTCATATTGCAAAAGAAATACTGAAATGCCCGAAAACGTCCTGTTGTGGTACTTCCAGTCCATATAGTTCATAGGCATGATCTCAACTGCGTTGTTTGTCGTCGGCTTTGCATGAATAGATCAGGAAGATTAAGCCATATGTAAAGTCATTTTGCCAAAGCGACGACCAACTAAGAAATGTCATTAAGTACTACGAATGCATATAACATTCGTTGGATGGATAAAAAGTCAGCAGGTGGGCTGGAAAGGCAGTTTCAATAATGAGCATAATCACAGCCAAAGTGCAGCAAACATTCTGCCAGTGGTTTTAAAAGTTTGTTTGTTTGGTTTAAAAAACCATACCTCTTCAAAACTATATATATATATATATATATATATATATATATATATATATATATATATATATATATATATATATATATGTGTGTGTAATTTGGCAGCAACTTTTCTTTCAAACATGTAGTGTCGAATGTTAAAGACAACATAGTCTTACATATTTTCTTTTGAATTTTCTCATATTCTCTAATGAGACTTTTTATTTGAAAATAGTTCCGAAATATGTATTGTCCATACGATGACCTAGCGCTTTCGAACATCATTGTTCATCTTCAGGGTCAATATTTTAGTCAAAATTTTTTTTTTTTTTTTTTTTTTTTTAAACAAACATTTGCCAATTATCTTGTAGCGTAATCATGTTGCTACTTTTTTACAAACTAAAAACGTTAAATTCCTTTTAAATTCAAAAGACGCGATGATGTTATATCACGTGCATGGCGTAGATTTTTATCATGTGGCAGCGTGAAAAAGATTTCCAATACACAAGCCAAAAGATCGAAGAATACGCTACAAAATTTAAATATATTATAAACATTGCAATATATTACCAGATATATTATAATCTATACGATTAATAAGAGGTCTTTTTCTTTTAATATGTAATGCCTCTAAGATTTTAAGGCGTCTAATGTCTGTATGTTTATCTATAATTTTAGTATTTTCTACAAGTATTTTACGTATATCAGATTGCGTAAGGGAAACAGTATGTGACTTAATATGTTGTTTAATGGAGCTAGTATTATTTAAAGGCAGAGTCAATCTTCTGGAGATTCATATACATATATATATATATATATATATATATATATATATATATATATATATAAATATATACATATATATATAAATATATACATATATATATTTATATATATATTTATATATATATGTGTGTGTGTGTGTGTGTGTGTGTGTGTGTGTGTGTGTGTGTGTGTGTGTGTGTGTGTGTTAAAGAGAAGAGAGAAGCCGCAAATGTTTTGGGCTTAAATGTGGATTTTTTGAATATATATTATACTTTATTTACAATATTTTTGCTACACGGGTTTCGGATCTTTCGACCTTCATCAGGCGAAGAGAGAATATTTCCACATATTATTCAAAGAAATTAATTTTTCTTTATCTTTTCGGATGTTTAACCATTGTCCTTTATTACACACAAAAGGCAATAGTTATACATCGGAAAAAATAATAAAAATGTTTTTCTCGTTGGAACAACTATAACCGCTTCCTTATATATATATATATATATATATATATATATATATATATATATATATATATATATATATATTGCCGACGCGTTTTGTCCAATGTGGACTTTTCAAGGCAAAAACGAAATGAATTTATTAAACAAAGTAATTAATAATAAAAAAAATGTTCTTAGCAACTGGAAGAATTTAAACACCGCTATTTTCATACTGTTAACTAAAAATTACGTCAATTACTGTCACGTTTGTTGACTGATTCAACCATTTTCTTTTGATTTCTTTATATTGTTCTGTACTTGTGTTTGGGAATGAAGTAATTCTGTTAAGAAAGGTGAAATAGGGAAAAGGCCTGGGCGTAGATTAATATTTGGGTAATATTAAATGGCGGCACTCTCGAGGATTTTCCTTCTGAGTGAGTTGTCGGAGGACGCATATTTTCTATGACAATTTCTCGGATATTTAGGCCGGTAAATGTTGTTAACACTGTTTATTATAAACAGAGCATTTACTTAAATATTTGTATCTATGAAAAAGAATGTATAAACATAAAAATATCTTTATATATATATAAAAAAATTTTTATGAAAGCAATTAAGTCCCAATTTTCAATTTCAGATTGATATTTAGTATTTTTTCAGTAATTATAGCAATTTGCAGTGTCAAGAGATTATTTGCAAGAACTAGAATTTACTATTATGGCTCGTAAAAAAGAACTAACAATGAATGAAAAGAACTATATAATCAAAGAAATTAGCAAAGGAAAGTCTTCGCTTCAAATTTCTAAGGATTTGAAAAGGGATCATCGAACAATCAAGAAAATATGTCAAATGAGAATTCAACCAAGGAAAAAAAAAGTCTCAGGCCGAATTCAGGAATTTAACAAAGCGAGATCTATCACAACTCTGAAGAGAATTAATAAGAAACCCAAATGCGTCAAGTGCGTTCATATTTGAGGCCGCTGGAGCTCCTATGGTGTCAAGGGAAACAAGGTGTAAAGCATTAAGGAAGTTTGCTGATGTAAAAAAATCAAATAAAGAAACCCATTTTAACAAAAAAACATAAGGAAAGAAGATTGCAGTGGGCAAAAAAATACATGAAAACTGATTTCAGTAAAGTGCTTTTTACAGACGAATCAAGGATCACCCTCGATGGGCCCCTATGGATGGGCTCGAGGATTGGTTTGCAAGTAACATGACTCAAGAAAAATTTTAAAACTCCAACAAGGCGGCGGTGGGATCATGATATGGGCTGGGATTATTAGTAATACGCTCGTGTGTCCATTTAAACTGAAAGACGGGGTTAAAATGAATTCCAAAAGGTACTGTGATTTTCTAGAGCAATATTTCTTTGAATGGCTTGATAACCAGTCTTTAGCCAAGCGTAGATCTATGATCTTTATGCAAGACAACGCACCAAGTCATGCATCAAAGTTTACTAAATCCTGGTTGAAAGAAAAGGGATTTGTTGCAGATTCTCTTATGGACTGGCCTTCAAATAGCTGTGACTTGAATTCCATTGAGAACCTGTGGAGTATACTCAAGAGAGATATTTATTCTAATGAAAGGCAATTCAACAGCAAGTGTGACCTCTGGGAGGCAGTTAAAGTTGCTGCAAACAACTTACCAGCCGCTAAAATTGCAAATCTAACATCAGATGTTGACAATAGGCTGCTAAGAGTTATTGAAAAGAAAGGAGCATTTGTGCAATAAATTTTAGGAGGTTCTTATTATTTTTTGTTAATATATCTTTTTTTTTGTTTTTCCTTTAAGAAATTGACGAATTTGTTCTAAAATCTTTTCATATTATTTTTTTATATTAGTTTTACAAGGTATAATAATGTAAAAGTATCAAAATAAATAGTTGCAAATAAACTACTGACAGTCAAATTAGTCTGTTTTGCTAACTTAGTAAATTTTTTCCAACCAAAAACAATAGTTTTCTCTATCACTATATATCTAAGTTAATAATATTGAGTAGACTCTAAACAACATCATAATAGGACTTTTAACATTAAAGACGCAACAAATTCATAACTTGCATATGATCTCTAGACGCAGTGTATATATATATATATATATATATATATATATATATATATATATATATGAAGAAATATAGTCATAAAGTGTGCTATATTTACGGGATAAAGTGCTCAATATCAGAGATAGAGCGTGTGTAAATATAAAAGTGAACATAGAAGTCAACACATAAAAGTGAACATAGAAGTCAACACTTACTTTGCCTCTAAGTGTTGACTTCTATGTTCACTTTTATATATATTTATATATATATATATATATATATATATATATATATATATATATATATATCCACCAGTTAGTTAAAATTAAAAAACAGAAATAAGAAATTCACTTTTGTATTTACATCTGGTATTTAGGGCCAATGATATGCATATAACCCCACCGGTCCTTGCACCACGGACCCGTGTCATACATGACAATTTCCCCACGAACCAGCGGCGTCGGTCATGCGCATAAATTACGATAAACAAGATCGCGATAGTCAATAAAATGTGAAAAAATTTTTTATTCTTTCTGTCAGGCTATACCAAATGGTCAACGGCCCAACACTGGTCTGCGGGCTAGTGGTTGGGAACCGCTGCAGTAATTACAAATACTTTTTTTTTGTAAAAACCTTTTATTAAAGATTTTCTTATTTTTTATCATTTCTATCTTGATCTCTGAGGAAGTTTTTTTTATCTATGGTATATATATATATATATATATATATATATATATATATATATATATATATATATATATATATATACAGGGCGTCCATAAAGTTCGTGTGCACTTTAAAAAATTTATAACTTTATTTGTATTTGCGATAGAAATAATTTGTAAAAAGGATTAGAAAGAAGTAAATCTATATTTTTTAAGGTTTTATTGAAATTTGATTTAAGTTTCTACATGTCCTCCATCATTAGCAATACAAAGGGTAATACGATTTTGCAGTTCACGGAAAACATTTGCCAACTGATTAATGTCTAAAATCACATTAGTTATTTTAGCTATACTAGGCACATTAAACTTGATAACGTTTTTTTACAGATTATTTCTATCGCTAATACAAATAAAGTAATAAATTTTTTAAAGTGCACACTAACTTTATGGACACCCTGTACATATGTATATATATATATATATATATATATATATATATATATATATATATATATATAGAGAGAGAGAGAGAGAGAGAGAGAGAGAGAGAGAGAGAGAGAGATAGAGTTTTCGTAATTGTACCTTTTTTAAAATATGTATTTCTGATAATTTTATTTATTCCTTATTAAAATGAAATAATAGCATTATATTAGTGGGTGGGCGCCATTTGTCTCCTGAGAAGCAATATGTTTAAACACAGTCCGCCAATGCATCGATACCGTCCTGGGTATGACTATAAACTACATCCACGTCCTGGGTAAGACGATAAACTGCGTCCAGCGGCGGGGCCTCTGATCAGGAGGTTTTGAGGAGCGTGGAAACACCTCTTCGTTTTCTGGTGTTCCCAGGTCCCCCCTGACCCGGGGTGGTAGCACCTGTTAGGGTCCTAGCTATGGGCAAGTAGTTAACCTCTAAACTGAAGTTAAAACGCAATGAAAGTGTAAAAATAGTTTTAATACCAGAAATACTTTGTAAAAAAAAAAGAAATTACCAGCTATACATTATTTTTGCAGGAAAAAATATTCCCAGCAATACAAATTGTTGGCATTAAATAACCCATTGTGGTTGATATGCTGTAAAACGAACCTAACCATTGCATAGATAATAATAATAATAATAATAATAATAATTCTCGTTGAATCTATTCTTTACTCATATTGCCTCTTATAAAGATTTTATCTCATAACTGCTTGGGCAGGACGATAAACTACATCTGGCAGCCAGGTCCTCTGATAGGGAGACTGGAGGTTTTGAGGAGTTGATTCCACAAAATAAAAATCGAAAATTCATCATATACAGCGATCTCTTCATCAGTAGCTCTGCGTGATTTCATTCTTGACGGCGATATAGAGTAACGCCTTTTTAAAAAAAAAATAATTAACCAGGATTCATTATTGGCACACACAACTTTAACCAAATAAGAGACGCATCTGACGCCGTGTTGATAGCAGACGCAGAAAGGAAATCACATGAACTCCTGCCAAAGAAAGTAAAGGGAAACGAGAAATCAGAAGAGAGAATATATGACTGTCATCAAAAACAAGAGCCAAAAATGTGAACAAAAAATTGGTGACACCGGAACAAAGCAGTCCTGAGTATGACGATAAACTACATCCGGCAGCAAGGTCCCTGATCGAGAGATTGGAGGTTTTGAGAAGCGTGGAACCATCTCTTAATCGCTGGTCTTCCCAAATCTACACTGATCCCGGGGTGGTTGCACCTGTTAGGCTTCCCAGCTATAGAAAAATTAGTGAACCCTTCCTTCCCTCACCAAACAAAAGTCAGCGGCACATTTTTATAATAAAATGAGCAGCAGTAGAATTTTTTATAGCAAAGTGACAATCGAAAAAACAGGAAAAAAATATATAAATACATTTTTATAGTAAAATCATTAAAAATACATTTGATGATCTACAAAATATATACAGTCGTCCCTCGCCACTTCGCACTTTCGCGCTTTCACCTTATTGCGTTTTATTTATTTTATTTTATTTTTATTTTTTTTCAGTTCCGGAATGCACTTGATGGGGCGATGGAACTCTACAAAGACTCCTCAGGTAGATGAAAAGACGATGTTTTTCAGCCGCGCACTCAGACATCCACCGTCTAGGTCTAGTATGCCTTCAACAGCAGAAGACGACGTCCCACATGAAGAGTCTTCTACTGAAGGCGTGCTTTAGAGGAGCAGTAACCTTTGTTGTGCACTACATCTCTTTATCGCTTCATCATCGAACAAGTTGCATTATTTTCCTAGGTTCACACTAAGCTAGAAAAATAATGCAACTTATTCGACGATGAAGCAATGTATACGTAAGAACTTTGTGTGTGATTTTAATGTACAATAATAATAATAATATGACATTTGTAACGTCTAATATGTCTTATTTTGGGTAACATAAGTATAAAGGTACAGGGGTATTATTTTATGTCTAGAGAGCTCTTATAATGTCAAAAACCGTATTTAGAAGGTCGTAAGCAGGTTTTCTATGCTCTAACTACGAAAATATTCGATTTATACATAAAGAATCCTACTTCACGGAAATTCACTTATTGCGGTAAGGTCTGGAACTGATTAACCGCAATAAACGAGGGACAACTATATCTAAAAAAACAAAAGTTTTTTGTTGAAAGCATAGAATGATGTAGAAAATATATAGATTTCGGCATTAAATAAACCATATGACCCAAAACAAAATAATCTAACCAAATAAAGTCAAAAGAAAATAATTTTAATTTCAAGTTGCTACAATTGATAATTTTTCTTAGTATTGATATAGCAAGGTTAAATTACTGTTTTTGAACTAGAAACTTCCCATGATTCCTTTCGAACGCTCATATCTGCTCGAAGCGTATCTTAACGTCGGAGGACACATATTTTCTTTGAGATTTTTCGTACATTCAGGCCGGTAAATGTTGTTAATACTGTTTATTATTAACAGGACATTTACTTAAATATTTGTATCTATAAAAATAAGGTATATACAAAAAATACATTAAATTAATTGTCTGACTTAGTCCATTTCATAATATATTATGTCATTTGTTTAAATTAAGATACGCTTCGAGTAGATATGAACTTTTGAGAGAAATCGTGGGAAGTTTGTAGTTCAAATATAGTAATTTAATCTTGCTAACCGGACGCTTCCTCTGTAGCACGTCTGACGATATGGCGGTCCTGTGTAGAATACAGGTTCGATTCCTGTCGGAGGATACATACTTTTTTGAGATTTCTCGGACATTCAGACCGGTAAATGTTGTTAATACTGTTTATTATAAACAGAGCATTTACTTAAATATTTGTATCTATAAAAAAATAACGTATAAACAAAAAATACATTAAAATAATTGTCGGAGTTAGTCCATTTCATAATATATCATGTTCTTTGTTTAAATTAAGATACGCTTCGAATAGATTTGAGCATTCAAGAGAAATCATGGGAAGTTTGTTAGTAGTGTTATATTGACGGATTGAGTTTACAGATTTTCCATCTTATACTGATTGGTTGATTTGGTTTTTTACGGTTTATCAACCTTTTTAAAACCCAAAAAAAATTTTAGATGTAAGAATCTTTTGGGGATACTAATGATTTACAAATATAAATCCTAATATTTAAGACAAAGCCGGTGGCAGGGGAGGGGAAGAGATGTATGCATAGCCTAACCAGGGTGATTTCTTCGTAATTCCCGACTGGAATCGGAATTTCTCTCCCCGATTTCCAGTTCTGTGCCGTTATCCATTGCATCACCGTACATCCAAGTTTACAGCACTTATAAGCGGTCATTCATCCATGTACTGACCAAGATTGGCGTTGCTTAACTTTGCTGATCGTACGAGAACCGGTGTTTAAACATAACATGCCCGTAGGCCATACCACCCGCACATCCAAGCTTACACTACCTGGTATTTCCAAGCGGTTACTCATCCATGTACTGACCAGGCCTGACGTTGCTTATCTTCGGTGATCGTACGAGAATCGGTGTTTCAACGTGATATGCCCGTTAGCCACACCACCAGCACATCCAATCTTACAGCACCTGATAGTCCCAAGCGGTTACCCATCCATGTACTGACCAAGCTCGATATTACTTCGTTGATCGTACGCGAACCGGTATTTCAACGTGATATACACGTAAACCATACCACGGCACATCCAAGCTTACAGAACCTGGTAAGTCCCAAGCGGTCACCCATCTATGCACTGACCAAGCTCGATGTTACTTAACTTCGTTGATAGTACGAGAACCGGTATTTCAACGTGATATGCCCGTAAACAATACCACAGCACATCCAAGCTTACAATACCTAGTAATACGAGAACTGGTGTTTCACAGCATCTGGTAGTCCTATGCAGTGACTCATCTATGTACTGACCAATCTCATCGTTGCTTAACTTCGGCGATCGTATGAGAAACCTCCTTTTTACAAGATATGTCCTAAGGCCGACATTTCTATAATTTTAAGCTAACAGAACCCTCAGTGTCTCCCGTCATATTAGTCTTTGTTCACATTTGGTGGGGAGCGTATACAAACATGCCGGTTGTTATTTAATATCACTAAGTTTAGTTAAGTGATATTCGCCAATTAACTGTAATCATTTTGATCTTAATCATGATGTACCAACCCCTAGTATAAAAAATAAAATGGCACTTTTAAAGTAAGCTTAATACAGACGCATTAGAGAATAAAATATGTGGATTTGCGGGTGGAAATGAATAAATCTTTTTTTGCAAAAAAAGAAATGAAATTCTGTATTTTTATTTTTCCCTTCAGTTTTTTTTTTTTTTGCTTTTTCTTGATCGACCATTTTATGTTAGCAGATAATTTTCAGAACTCCAATATGTCAGTGAAAACTGGACAATGTCCTCACAGATGAAGAGGAGGCGTGCGACAACAGAAATGTAGTTCTACAGCAGGATGCCGAGGATGCCATGAACCAAACATGTGAGCAACAACGACGTTTTAGAGAAAGAGGGAAACAAAAACGACACTTATACTTAAAACCAGGAAGAGACCGTTGAGGTTTCTAGGGCACATAATGAGGAAAGAGGGCTCAAAAGCGGCCCGGGTGAAAACACTCGGGTCCCCACGTTAAAAACCGACCTTGTGTCACAACCTGACTCAGTGGGTGGGGGGGTGGGGGTCAAGTAGATACCAAGTGTAGTATCTGTTCTCAGATCGCTCGCTTGATACCCTTTTGGCTGAGATTCGATCACTGATACATGCCTGGCACAGGGATTCGTCCCTGCGCTGGTAGTATCACGGCTACGTCTAGCTATGACCAGCTTGGACAAGCTATGAACAGCCAAGACCAGCTATGTCTAGCTATTGCCAGCTCTGACCAGCTTGGACAAGCTAAGACCAGCTAAGACCAGCGGCCCGGGTGGAAACACTTTGGTCCCCACGTTAAAAACCGACATTGTGTCACAACCTGACTTAGTGGGGGGTCAAGTAGATACCAAGTGTAGTATCTGCCTTTCGGGCAGACAAACTAGATTTTATCTCTCAACTGTGTTCTGTCTTCGGATACAACACAACAAATAAATGAGGCCTGGTCCCGGAGATTTCAACCATGCGACTGCACCTCCCTCATTGCATCAAAGAGTGGGGGCCGGTGGAATATCAATGCCGGTGTGACATTGGTTGCGGGATGCCGGCATGTTTTGCACTCCGGCGCCCCACTTTAAACCGGCCTTGTGCCATATCACCGTGAAGTGGAGTGCGAGTAAATACTATGTATAGTATATGTTCTCATCATCTCTAATAATAATAATAATAGTAGTTCTTTTCATACACCGAAACAGAACAGTTTATTTTTTTGTAAATAGTATTTTATCATTGTAAACGCACATTGGGGATTAGATTTTTTTATCCCCACCCCACAGACAAACCCTTCATCTGTGGACTACTTACAACTTGACAGAGTAATTATAGCATTATGGTGTCTGTAAGAATGGTAAGAATGTATTGTTTTGGTGTAAGGAAAATTATAGTATGTTTGGGTCAGTGATTGTGGCTAGCTAAGTTTAAATGTAGGACAAATGAAAACCAGCCTTCTTCAATCTTTTATGGCCTTGTGCCATACCAGTACGTTTTAAGTACAATAAATATTGCAGCCAGTGCTACACCAGTTAAGCTTTTCTTCACTCCCTCTCTTCCCCCATTAGGTGACAGAGATGTCAATTCAGTGGTGGATGCGGGACGAGTGTGCATATCATATTGTTGTTGCGTCTGGATGAGTGGGTGTTTTAGTGAGTGTTTGGTCGAATGACTGTTTCAAATATTTAGTCCTGCATTAATTTCGTCCTGATAACTGATGTTTCTGTCACAATTAAGGATGGGAGGGGCTTTAATAAAAACACTATTTTTTTGTTTCTTGTAAATAGAAATTTTATACATTGTAAGTACACACTGGGGTTAGATTTTTTTTGTTAATTTTATCCCTCACCCCTCACAGTCAAATTGTACATATGGGGACTAGTTAGGACTTCATAGAGACACCATGGTATTATGGTGACTGTAGTTAGTATTGCATGTAAGAACGTGTTGTTCTGATCTAAGGAAAATTATAGTATGTTTGGGTCAATAATTGTGGCCAGCTAAGTTTAAATAGTTTCACCAACCCCTTATAGCTTTGTGCTATATTTTCTGTATATAAAGAAAGAAATATTGCAGCCAGTGCAACATGAGTTACGCTTTTTTATACACCTTGACCATCGGAATAGTATCAAAGTGTCGTCTATGCTCTCCTCTTATCTAATGGTAATGATATATTAGGCGTTTCCTTATGTGAAAACATTCAGCATTTTTTAACCGAGCAGCCAGTGCTACTCCAGTTACGCTTTTGCATACTCACTGGCCATCGGACTTGGTGCTCCTCATTGATGTTTGTAATGTTAATATTATACATTTCCTTATAAGGAAGCATTCAGTATTACTTGAGTGAGCAGCTAATAAAAATGTCGATCGCAATTTATAAAGTTTTTCTCTTAAAACAGTTTTTTAGGAAAATAGATTTCTCAAGTCCAGTAGCTGTTATCGGTCTTTCTAGTATTGAGGGGGCGATTCTTTCTCGGCTTTTATTAGAAGTTGTGCG
This sequence comes from Acanthosepion esculentum, assembly GCA_964036315.1. Lineage (NCBI taxonomy): Eukaryota > Metazoa > Mollusca > Cephalopoda > Sepiida > Sepiidae > Acanthosepion > Acanthosepion esculentum. The sequence continues at coordinate 20,198,099 of OZ038494.1, read as the reverse complement.
GAACGTCGACATCTTGGTTATGTCATCTGTTTCTTGTCGAGTTCTATGTGTTATCCATTTTAATGGTTGTTGAAAGTCTTCAAGGGATGTGGTTTCTGTTATTTTGTACAGTTTTTTGTTTGTGATTCCATAGCGCCAGTCTACAATGCTCAAGGAAGGACGGTCTTCGTCAAGGCATACAGGCTTCAGTCGCTGAAAGCCTTTTTTAACCATTGACCTGAGAAAATGTTTATGCAAGAGACTTCAAGTATTGAGGGATAATGACGAGAAAACAGACGTGTTATATTTAACGACACCAGATTAGGAATTTATTCACAAATTTACACATTTAAAGTTGTCAGTATCTTGTTTCAGGAAGAAGAATTAGATATTTAAAGTTCGTAGTTTCGATAAATTATCAAGAAGAGAAAATGTTCATATTAAATCATCGGACACGAAGTAATATTCCAAAATGTTTAAAACAAATTGTGAGAGTTCGTTTTTCTCCTAAAATTTATACGGTTGTATTCAACATGAATTAAAAGATATATTTTAAGGTACTTAGCGTTGGAGTTGAATAGAATTCTTTGAAATTGCCCAGCTCTCATTAAAGACTGATAATGTATCAGCATGTAATTTGGAACTGGCGTTATTCAGACACGTTGAACTCTGCTTCTTTCTTCTTTTTCTCATTCTCTTCCTTGATTCAACTTTCTCTGCCTTTTTATATCAAAAAGCGATTTCACTGTTGACCCTGTTTACCATAGTCTATGAATATAGAATCCAGCGCAGTACGTAATCTGTTCAATGAAACAACGTTAAAGATTAACACTCACGAGTCAAACACTCTACTGAATCTGACTATATCGCCAATACTACCAGCAGCTGTTCTGTAATTCTTCAGTCTTCGATATCAGAGGTTGGCAGTGAATATTCGGAAAAAAACATGGCCGCCTTGAAACATGAATATTTTGAGCGTTCTGATTGGTTAACTCTTCTATTGGTGAACTATAAAATGAGTCAGCTCATTTTAGTTGGCTCACTAGTATACAAAAGGTACCCAAAAACTCCAACATTCACATCGGCTCATTACTTTTTTCTCAGTTTGTAAGCTGCTCCCTTTTTCATTGGTCAAAATAAATTTTCACATAGGCTCGTTAAAATTCGCCTTGCTCTTTTCTTTACCCCTGAGCCAATCTTTTTTTTCTATTGGAGGAAATAAATTTTCGCATAGGCTCGCAAATTTGAAAACAGTGAAGAAAAGTGAGTTACTTTTATTTCGTATTCACCACAGATGACAATTTGTATATTTCTGAACGGCGCCATGCATGACGTCTATATTAAAGTCTCGTTCGGACGAAACTATTTAAGAACAGGATTCGAGATTTTAGGTCCATGTTTTGGTTTTGAACAAAATGGCGATGTTGTGAAAACTATCTCTTGCGCTACTTACTATATGTTTGATTTTTTTATATCATGTGTACTAAATTTGATGTAACACCGATATATTTGAATGTTTATTATTTACTAATTCCACTTACAGAATTTTATTATTTCTTGGACTCAGAAGCAATTGAATTAATTTCAGGATTTTATTAAACCTGACTGAAATGAAAAAAAAATCTGCTTGTCAAAAATTGTATAAAATAGAAAATAACAATTTAAATGTAGTTAAAGAAAACACGTGGGGTGTATCTGCTTGCGCGCACGCGCGTGTGTGTGTTTAATTGAAATTATTGTCTAGATTCAAATACACACACACAGACACACGCAAACGCACACACACAATTTAAATAGAAAAGATAAAGTTTATCTATCAACCTGAAAACATCCCATACATTGACTAATACCTAAATTGTACATAAACGTCTTCTTATATATATATATATATATATATATATATATATATATATCCCTTGATATTATGAATATACACTAATATATACTTATAGCTCTGTTTAATAACATTGAGCACTGTATTTATAACACCTGAGGAATAAATAAATATAGCAAGTATTTGTTCGCGTATGTACATTTTTTATCCTACCCTTTATATATATATATATATATATATATATATATATATATATATATATATATATATATATATATAGATATAGATAGATAGATAGATAGATACACATATGTATATAAGCTATGAATATACCTGGTATATATATATATATATATATATATATATATATATATATATATATATATATATATAGTCATTCACAGACAGACTCTTGCGCTGTATCACAGCTCATCAGTGTGGCTAGTCATCCGATTGCTTTAAGCCGGCTTCGAAATCCGACCGATTTGGCATCAGTCAGAGATTCTATTCCTAAGCTATCGTCGGTGGGCAGAGAGAAAGGAAAATTCTAACGTTTTTACTATGCAAAAGACGTCAGTAGCTAGGAGACCTCGATTCGAGTAGGAGAGCATTGCATTAGCAGCAGCAGCCACTTTTTATAAAATTATCCCTTCCTCTCCGAGGGCTCAATCGAATTATTTCGAGAGTATAAATCTTCATCTAATGGACTTTATCAAGGTAAATGTTTTATTTTGAAACAATTTTACCAATTCTATAACATCCACCTATCCATAAAATCTTATACGATCTAAACATCTAAATAGTCACAACCACTTTCAAGACAATTATGCATATCATCAGATGTAAATACACCCATATCAATAATAGTTGTCAAACATGCATATAGAAAATTATTTGCCTAGACTGCTCTTCACAATACATTGGGGTAACATGCAGAAACGTGTGTATGAACACAAAAGATAACTTATAAATAAAAATTTAACTAATACACTACTCTTACACAGAAATAAATTCGACGACAATTTCGATAAAAAAAATGCCATACTCATCAAAAAAGTAATTTACTCAGAAAGAAAATCATCGAGAATACTGCCATCGAACATTGTCAAAATATCAATCTACGCCCCGGGTTTTCTCAATCTCACCTTTCTTGAAGGAATTACTACTTCCCCAAGCCAACATAAACAACAAATGTGATGAAAAATTAAAGGAAAATGGCTGAATCAATCATTTCAATTTTCAGAGATGCATAATAAAAAAAATATTTTTCGAGTATACAAAATCATATAATCTAAGGTCTAAATGCGTAGACATTTCAGTTAACCTGTTGAATATTTATGAGCGTCTTTAAATTTAAAAATTTCCATTCGAATATGCTATCTGACGTAATCTAGGTTATAACACCTAAAATATTTTCAATTAAGCAGATGAATATTCATGAGTGTTCTTAAATCTAAAAATGTTGAGTAACTGTCAAATATATACCTGTTGCAAAATAAAACCATGACATTTGCCTTGATAAAGTAAGTCAAACGACGAAACGCGTCAGCTAAAAACTAAGTATAGTTGTCCTCTTGTCTTTTCTTTCATATATGTATATTTTATATATACACACACACACACACACACACACACACACACACATATATATATATATATATATATATATATAGAGAGAGAGAGAGAGAGAGAGAGGGATAGATAGATAGATAGATAGATAGATAGATATAGATATATATATGTATGTATGTATGCATAAAGATAAAGACAATAGGAAAACTATATTATTAGCCGACGCGTTTCGTCCAATGTGGACTTTTTCAAGGCAAAAACGAAATGAATTTATTGAAAACAAAGTAACCATTAACAACAAAACAAAATGTCCATAGCAAATAGAAGATTTTAGAAAACGCTATTGTATTCATATCGTCAACTGAAAATATACAATATGAATACAATAGCGTTTTCTAAATTCTAGTAGTTAATGACATTTTTCTTGCGTTTTTTACTTTCTCTATCTTCTCTTTATTTTTTCTTTCTTTCCCATCTTTCTTTCTTTTTCTTTCTATATCTTCTTTCTTTCTTCCTTTCTTTCCCGCTCTCTTTCTTTCTTTCTTTCTTTCTTCATCGATTTCCTTCTTTCTATTCCTTTCTCTTTATTTTTTTTTTCTTATTTCTTTTTTCGCATTTTTATCCCTCATCGCTTTCATTTTTCTCTCTTTATTATCTTCACTTTCTTTCTCTACTTTCTTTTTTTTCTACTCTCTATTTCTTTCTGTCAATCAGTCTTTTCTTTTCACACTCCCTTCTGCTCACTCTCTCTCTCTCTCTCTCTCTCTCTCTCTCTCTCTCTCTCTCTCTCTCTCTCTAACGTCATCTAACAAAGCAAATCTGAACATTTACACGCAGTTAGCGATAGCTAGCTCAAATGAATGGCAGGGGACTCCTTCTGGGTGTATTTAATGTGTTTTTCATCAAACAAGCCTCTTGGACAGGAGAGACGTTCATCTGTCAAAGATGAGAAAGGCGAGGATAGTTCTAAGCAGTGTTCGTTGCATGTCTTATTTTGTAGATGCTACAGATATATAAACCCGTGAGCGTCTGGCACTGGGCCGAGATTGAAGTGGGGGAAGGCTTTCGGCATTCATTGAGATAGCTTAATCAATCACGGATCAGTCAGCGAGACGCCTGTCGATTCCTCCGTTGCATGTCTACACGGGAATTAGGGGGAAAAAATCACACTAAACCTCAAAAGATTTTTTTCTTGCATACAAAGGAATAAATGCAAGAACAATTCTTCGCTTTCAATCTATCTTTTTGATTTCGTTTGATTTCTTGTATTTTTGCGTGTTTTTTTTTTAATTTCTTTTTTACTGTTCCTTCTTTCGCTCGTTAATTTTATACAGAGCAGGATACAAGATTAATTTATACCTGCTTTCATTACTTGTTTCGTCGTTGTCGCATATCCGTATATCTTAAATATATATGATGTATCTTAAATTTTCGTCAATCTTAAATGCATTCAGCTACCCTCTCGTAAACTGGGCATTTTTGTTTTTTTACCTATAACAAATTTCTGTATTTCCCATCATCGATTACAAGATTCACTTTAAAGTTATAAAAGTTAACCCTGCTTCTTCAAGGTTAGAGATCTTCTTTTATTTGCATTATCCCTTCAGGATGTGGGCGATCATGACCATCCACAACTTCCTATCATTTTTCGCAGCTTTGGGCAAGAAGATAAACTACATCCGCCAGCAAGGCCTTTATTCGGGAGAGTGGAGATTTATATATATATATATATATATATATATATATATATATATATACCCCACTTTTCGAATGGAGATACTTATCAAGAGCTAGCACACCTAATAACTTCCGTGATCGGTGTAATCAGTGCATCTTATCAAAGATGAGAATCAGGATGAGTTGTTAAACCTTCGGAGTGAGATCTTCTCTAAATGTAGACACATAAAACGGTTCAAAACATAAACACAGTTTTGTAACGCGTTGTCGGGTGTGACACTTCCACCTTAATTCAGTAACATCGGGCATGACTTTCTGTGTATTGAATATTACATGTATGTATCATTGTGTATGTTTATGTGAGGCGCCATGTATTTCTAATTTTTGTTATTTTGGTTATTCTTTATTCATGTGGTGATATATGTGTGAGTGGTTATGTAGGTAAACATTTCCCCTAATAACGGATTTGCAAAATCAGATAGCATTATAATTGTTATACACCTCGGTATATATGGTAACGTTAGAGATAGATACACGCTACTCACTCAGCGGGTTTTTAAAATATTATTTATTATTATTATTATTATTACTTTTTTTTTTTAATTAATTTGATTTTGATTTAAATATAGAGATGTATATGTGCGTTCATATGGGTGTATGCGTGTGTGTGTATATGTGTATATATGAGTATACGCATATATATACATGTATATATATGTGTATGTGGGTAGGTATATAGATATGTGTGTGTGTGTGTGTGTGTGTGTGTGTGTGTGTACATCTGCATATATGGACGTATGGGTGTGTAGGTAGATGTATATGTAAATGTGTTTATATGTGTGTGTGTATATTTAGATATGTATGTAGACATATATATCTGTATATGGGTGTAGATGTACGCATGTATGTATAGTTAAACGGAAGTCTTGATGGAGAGAATGGACTTTTGTCTGTAGTTTTCATTTGTCTTTTATCTTTTTAGCATGAATTTTTCAACGTTCCTTGTGTTGGTCAAACGGTCTCTTTTGGGTTGTTATTTGGGATGAGGGCTGGATGGAAACATGCCGCTCGAGAATCCTTTGGCTAGTCCGATAGTTTTATGGGGGCCTCTGGTAGGTGTGGGCGTGTGTGTTTTATTTGGTTCTTAGGTAGGGAGTGAGTAGGGTGTGTGTGAGCGTGTATACTGCGGTGGGTGTGTGTTATTATTTGACTCATTAAAGAGTGAGTATGAGGTGATGTGTGTACGTAGATAGATCCGTGTGGGTGAGTAGGTTGTGATTTGCAGGGTTATATATTAAAACTATCTATATTGTTAAGTTTATGGCTTGGCCCGGCTGGACAATGTGTTTTCAAGCGTCGTCTCCACTTAGTTTCATGGAATCCTAAAATCTTTCTAATGTTATCTTCTCTAAACTTTTTCATTCTCTCAATTATAGCGAATTTAGCATGGGTTTTGAAATCGGTTTTTCTAGGCGTGTGTATGTATATGTATATATATATATTGGTGTGTGTGTGTGTATGTGTGTGTACGTATGTGTTGTAGGTGTCTGGGCGGGAGTATAAGATTTTATCGCCTATGGGGTGTATATGTCGCCAAGAAATGTATACACTCTTCCGGTATATCTTCGGACGTTTGAAAATACGCATATTTTTCTCACTGAAACCTTCTTTAAATCTTCTCTCTGTTAAATTTTAATGCCCCCTCCACCGTTGGACCTCCCTGCCTCTCTCGTCTGTTACCCCTCTATATAGATCTCAGGTCCTCCCACACTCTCACACATATACTCTTACTAATTTTTTCCCGGAGTTGTTTTTTCTGTTTGAATCTGTAGGTCTGATGAATTGGATCGTTTTTACGATTCCAATGGAATAAATTATGACCATGGAATATTAGTGTTCAAATCTTTTCATTATATCCTTACTCTGTCCTGGACATTGAGTTCTACCTGGATCATATCCTCTTGGAATTATTTTTATACATATATATATGTGTATATATAATTGCATATGTATGTGTATATTTACCACTAATATTGTCTATATATATATATATATATATATATATATATATATATATATATATATATATATATATATATATATATATATTATAGTACCCGCGAGGAAACCAGACATTCTTTATTATATGAGATTTTTATTACTTTTTTTTCAAGAAATTTTATTAGAAGTTTTAATCTGTGTCTTTGTTAATAAAGCGTAACAAACACTCCTTGAAATTTTGGATCCTATAAATTCGTTATTATTGGTCAATGCTAAAAGTCCATGAAACAAACTTTTAAAATTTTGGGCGTATCATTTTAAATGGAGAACTATTATTATTATTATTATTATTATTATTATTATTATTATTATTATTATTATTATTTCTTGAAATTCGAACCAACTAATCCCATATTTTGTTTGCTAAATGCCTTCAAGAGCTAAGCAGAGTATCAAAAGACAGAAACATTTCGCTAGAAACAAAGAAAAGAGTACTGAAATGTTAAGTGATACCTGTCCTCCTGTATGGCAACGAATGCTGGACAATCTCCTCAAAGATGAAGTAGAGACTAGAAGCAACAGATATGTGGTTATACAGAAGGATGATGAGGATGATAGGCCGAACATGTGAGCAACGACTAGGTTTTGGAGAGAATGGAAACAAAAAGGAAACTTATACTTAACATCAGGAAGAGACAGCTAAAATTTCTAATAAGGAAAGAGGGCTTGGAAAATCTGATACTCACAGGACAGATTGAGGGAGAGAGGGACAGGGGAAAGCAACGCGTAACATAGTTGATGGGCTTGAGTAAATGGATAGTAGAACAGGTTTGGGGAGGAATAAAAAAAAAAGACAAAACTTACTAAAAGAGACAGGTAGATGCGGAGGACCATGATCGTCTACGTCATGAAAGAGACACGGAACATAAAAGGAGAATCTCAGATTGGAACTACCGAAATTAAAGAAAATCAAAAGGTGGAATGTGTGACAGCGAAAAGTGAAGTGACATTGAAATAATTCGAAACGCAAACTATGGTAACGCTTATAGTAACAGCCGAGGAAACATTTGCAAGGAAACATTTAGCATTCAATGACAGAGCAGCTTCTGGTTGAAATTTATAAAATCTTTCTCTGAAAACAATTTTTCAAGACTATATGTTTTACAAGCCAGTAGCTGCTATCGCTCTTTTCAGTATCGTTGGGGGTTTCCTTCCTAACCTTTTGTTTGAAGTAGTGTGGAATATCAACATTTTGATTATGCCATTATTTCCTCTTCTCAAGCCCAGTAACTGTTATCACTCTTTCCAGTATTGATGGAGGTTTCCTTCCTAATCTTTTGTTTGAAGTAGTTTGGAATATCAACATTTTGATTATGTCATTATTTCTCTTCTCAAGTCCAGTAACTGTTATCACTCTTTCCAGTATTGATGGAGGTTTCCTTCCTAATCTTTTGTTTGAAGTAGTGTGGAATATCAACATTTTGATTATGTCATTATTTCTCTTCTCAAGTCCAGTAACTGTTATCACTCTTTCCAGTATTGATGGAGGTTTCCTTCCTAATTTTTTGTTTGAAGTAGTGTGGAATATCAACATTTTGATTATGTCATTATTCTTCTATTCTCAAGCCCAGTAACTGTTATCACTCTTTCCATTATTGATAGAGGTTTCCTTCCTAATCTTTTGTTTGAAGTAGTATGGAAAGTCAGCATCTTGATTGTGTCATTATTCTCTCTCCTAGTTAGATGTATTATCCATTTTAGTTGTTGCTGCTGTTGGCAGTCCTCAAGTGATGTGGTTTCTGTTATTTGATACTGTTCTTTTTTTTATTCTGTAGCGCCAGTTCACAATGTTCAAAGATGGATGATCTTTGTCAAGAACCTCAGGCTTCATTTACTCGTTAAATACTTTTTTCTCGCCATTGATCTAAGGAAGCGGTTGATTAAGAAACAGGAAAATTTCATTAGAGACAAAGAAATAAGTGCTAATTTTTTTATGCAATATCAGCCCACTTAAGTGGTTCTACAGAAGGATGCTGAGAATCCTATGGACTGACTGAGTTATGGCGTAGTTTTAAGGAAAATGCTACAAAAAATGTTCTGATAAAATCAAAAAGAGGCAGGTATCTCAAAAGATAATAATGATTTTCCGGCACAAGTCCTACTGTTTAACCCTTAGGAGACGACAGCGCCGATATATTGGCTGTCAACTCGAATGACGAAAACGACTGGGTTTATCCGTCGGCCCGATAATACAAGCCACGAGATTAGCTGGCTGGTATTCGTACCAGCCAATCAGATTGCTTCTCGCATTTCAATTCAAGTAAAGCAATTCTTTATCTCTGTATCATATATTTTTTTAAAAATCTGTTAGTTTTTAATAGTTTTCTTTGATTTCTGTAGCAATGTCTTCTCGTTTAAAATTCATAAAACATAACTCTCTCGATTGATTGAATAATATTTTATGGTTTATCAACCCAATATTATACCTGGTTATTTAAAGTCGGAAAATATTTTGAGATTGTTATAATTTTTTGAAGATAATAATGATTTTCCGAAAAGTCCTACTATTTAACACTTAGGAGACGACAGCGCCTATATATCGGCCGAAAGTCGAATGACGAAGAAGACGTCTACGGTTATCCATAAGCCCCATAATACAAGCCTCGAGATTAGCTGGCTGGACTTCATACCAGCCAATCAGATTGATTCTCGCATTTCTTGCACATCTGGTTTGTTCAATGGCGTTTTCTACTATAGTTTGCTGTGTTCTGTGATTTTACATCGATTTTTGTGTTCCAAGTGAGGGCATGTGAAAGGGGCTTTGTCTTGGTAATGGAACTCCAAAAGAGGCTCCACCTGCGAAGATGGAGGAGAAGTGATGGATTCATACCTTTCCCAAGAGTATTTGCCTGTAAGTGAATATAGCGAACCCGACTGCAATTCGAACTCGGCTCTTTCATTTCTCAATCTGAACTGTTATCAATTACACCACCACCACATCCAAGCTTACATCACCTGGTATTTCCACCTATCTAGACACTGATCAGACTCATAAATCTCTCATTATCAGTTTGAATGAATCATTTAATTTCCTGATAAATAACACCTGCGATTTGTTCTTGAGGATGACCAGAGAATGGTAGAACACGCAAGCAAAGACGGTGAGAAACGTGAACGATTTATACAGTCTTAGATTTGCCATTTACAACGCATTCTCGTAGACTAAGTTATCACTTACTGACCAAAGATCAATAAAGATCGCTGTTAGTATAAGATCAGTTATGATCGATAATATTCGCATCTTACACAATATCAGGTTAGAAAAAGGTGCTATTTCCCTGGGAATGTTTACATTTTGTTTACAATACGCCATCATCAACTGGGGTAACTGAGAGACGCCATCAACAATAAAGTCAACGAGGATATCAACATAAATGGTGAACTCCTCTGCCAACCAAATTTCGCATCCTAATAGCCCATATACCACAAGATTTGAAGGAGATTCACAATCCTATCCACACTGTAAGCCAACCAGTAGGCCTTAACGGGCATCTTGCAAAAAAACAGGGTCATGTTTAACAGCCATGCTAAACCTTCACCAGTTATTGTAGATGGAAAACCCATTGAGTGTATCTCGGAAAGAATATTACAAGAGATGGCGAACCTACTCCCGGAGGTCGAAGGAAGGAATATTCTGTAACCAAAATTCCAATAATTAAACTGTACCAAATTTCCTGCGTTTTGTGGGGCAGCCTGTAGTTTCTCTTGTTTTGGTTATTTTCTAAGCGTGGCTTAGATGTGGCACAAGGCCGAAAGTATGGAGCAACTAGTGATGATCGAACTCACTTTTGTCGTAACTGATCTAGCGAGACAATCTTGTTAACCATTGCACCACGCCGAGGTGACCAAATGATTTGGAACGAGGCCGAAAGCATGGAGCACCCAGTGAGAATCGAACTCACTACACAGTCGTAATTGTCCTAGCGAGACAAGCTTGTTAACCATTATACCGCCACGAGGTGCCCCAAGTGTCTCTTGTTTTGAAACAAGAGAATGAATCATTAGTTCGAGACTGCAGAAACTGTCCATATTTCCATTCTCTCACAGATTAAATTACCAGTTATCCGACCAAAGTGTAATAAAGATCACATCTTGTGCAACATTAATTGCCATCAGAGACTCCAAATTCACGAATCTCGTATAATTAGAAAAAAATAGATAAGATCTAAAACATTATAGTGTCACAATCTTACAATTTAGTTGATGTTGGTCATACCATTGCAACACATTCTTACCGATTAATTTACCACCTATCAGACCAAAATGCAATAAAGATGTAAGAAGTTTTGGAAAAAAAAAATCGCACATATTTTACATAGATAAAGCCCTTCGTAAGATGTGGGCTGTACTTGTGAGAACAACTTTTTTTTCATTTCTTTAAGGCATGGGCTACCAGGAATCCTCTCAATGAGTGTATTGTAATCTTTACCAATCAATCCGAGGGCTCCAACTATAACTGGAATTGTTGATGTTCTCATGTACCGAAGTTTTTAAGATTTCGATTCCAAGTTCCTTGTATTTTGGTAGTTTTTTGAAGATCTTCAAAGATACATTGCAGCCTGCAGGGACTGTCGTGCCAATAATAAGGCACATATTGTCTTTGCAGTCTCTGATCACGTTGTGTGGGCGATTAGCTTTGATTGTTCTGTCTGTGTGTATTGTGAAGTCCCATAAATTAGTTACAGGTTCTATCTCTGTAACCGGGTCTGGGTGGTGTTCATACCAATTTCTTGCAGTTTCCTTTCCGTAAAAGTTTCAGATTTTCCAGTGCAGATATTGACCCACTCTGTCATTCCAGGTTTTAGTGGGTGCCAATACCGTGCAACCTGATGCAAGATGGTCAATTCTTTCTGGATAGTTCTCACAGAATCTGCATTTTGGGATAACACAATTTTGCAGTATATATGCTGGGTAAATGTCTAGTTAGCAATTATTATATACAGTGCTGTTCGATAAAAGAGACTCACCTGATTTTTTTTACTAAATGTTCTCTTCTCCGATGAAACGAAAGTTGAGCTAAATTCAAAGGATAAGCGATCTAATATCCGAAGAAGAAGCTTTGAAAGCTCTTTGAATTTAGCAGTAAGTACTGTCAAGCATCCGTTTAGTATAATGTTCTGGGGATGCTTTTCTTTTCATGGAACTGGTTTCTTAAAACCTATTGAAAAGACCCTCAGGAGGGAGCAGTACAAGAGAATTTTAGAGTCTTGTCTGCTCCCTTCTGCTGAAAGGGGGCAAATTGACCCCACCAAGTTCATTTTTATGCAGGGTAATGCTCCCTGTCACAAATCAAAATTGATGAAGGAATACTTTGATGAGAAGCAGGTGAGTGTTATGACATGGCCGCCCCAATTTCCTGACCTCAACTTATGAAGTATTATAAAGTACAGGCTCTCGAGAAAGCAGTTGAGCAACAAAGAGGATTTGATTGTGAATTTCATATCCGAATGGAATTCAATGCTTGGAGATGAGATTTGCCAGAACTTAATCAGTCAATGCCAAAAAGGGTTGAAAAGGTTATTCAAAATAAAGGAGGACCCATAGATTATTAAATATTTAGAACTATATTACCTATTATAAATAAATTATACCTCTATTATTCTTTATTTAAAGCTGTTCGGTTTTGTTTCTATTGATTACTAGTTGCAGGAAATAAGTGAGACACTTTTTTTTCACACAGTTTTTACCTAAATCTCATTTACATCAAAAATTATAATTATCAATAGAATACCTTATGGTGAGTAAACTTTTTTACTAGGTGGTCGGGAAGGGGTCTTTATATTAGTAAGATTAAAAATTGGTTTGACCCCAAAAGCAATAGGCGAAAAAAATTTTTAAGTAAAAAAAATCAGGTGAGTCACTTTTATCGAACAGCACTGTATCTAAATAAACAAAACATTCTTGCTAAATGATCAGATTCCTATTGATTGATACTATTCGCATCTTATTCAATAGTAATTACAAACAGACACTCCAGTTTCTCGGAACACGTACAATTAAAATATAAGATGTCCTTTCGTCTAGGAAAAGGGGTTTTGAACATTTTCATTAATTTAACAAAAATCTAACCGGAAAATTTTCAAGGGTCCTCGTTACACGTCTAATGATATCGAAGGATGTAACCAATTTCTTATTCGATTATTCTTATGTGGGGATTATTGCTAGCTTGTCTCCTAAGACGGACGATAGGTGGCATTGTTTCAGGACTATAAATGGATAGGACAATAATTATTGCTTTTTATTCGTAGGTAGAATTCTTAGTTTCCCGGTAAATATCGTTTCAAACAATCCACGTGGGTATCACGCACAGAAACTCGCATTTTCTGACAGAAAAGCCTAGAATGGTTTCTTTTTTTTCCAGCTATCTGCGTATCCACAAAGTACATTGTTTGTTGCTGACGATAAAGACGACAAAGAAGAATAGATGTTTGAAGAGTGTGTAGTTGACAGGAAAGAACAAGGCAATGATATACACCCTTATGCAAATTAATACAGGTGTATATGTAAGAATATACACCATGAGGCGAATTAATATAGGTGTATATGTAAGAATATACACCCTTGTGCAAATTAATATAGGTGTATATGTAGGTTTATACACCCTTGTGCAAATTAATATCGGCGTATATGTCAGAATATACACCCATGTGCAAATTAATACAGGTATATATATATATATATATATATATATATATATATATATATATATATATATATAAGAATATACACCCTTGTGCAAATTAATATAGGTATATATATAAGAATATATACCCACGTGCAAATTAATATGGTGTATATATAGGTATATATACCCTTGTGCAAATTGATATAGGTGTATATATAAGAATATACACGCTTGTGAAAATTAGTATAGGTGTATATGTAAGAATATACACCCAATATGCAAATTAATATATGTGTATATGTAGGTATATACACCCTTGTGTAAATTAATATAGGTGTATATGTAAGAATATACACCATGTGAAAATTAATATAGGTGTATATGTAAGAATATACACCCTTGTGCAAATTAATACAGGTTTATATGTAAGAATATACACCCTTGTGCAAATTAATTGAAACAAAACGAATAATTCCGTTATTAATTACTTTTTTTTCGTATTTTTCCAATGAATCATAACCCAGTGTACATGTTAACCCTTCGTATATCCATTCCACGAACTCGTTCCTTGAAGAGTGACCACTGATTTTCGATTGGATTTAAATCAGGAGAATTTCCGGACTAGTCTACTGTACTTTGATTTGCTAGTGTGTTCGTGCAGCGTAACGATTTTCGTACGCTTCCTTGGAGTAACGTCCATCGCAGACAATGGCTGTAGGACAGCTAATCGACAGTTGAGACAATAGTGTCTGGGCGTGATGAAAATCTGATGCAATCACGGATGACGCAATATTTTCAAGGCCAAACAAATTCCATCATACACCCCGAAAATAGATTCATATTATTGCACACCACTGCTAATGACCCAATCTGAGGAAAAAATAGAAATCGATTACATCCTGTCACTCCAGTGAGTCTAAAACTGACCGTATGTTGAAAGAAAGGAAACTAAAGTGGTGGTTTCAATTAATTTGCACAAGAATGTATGTGTATGCTTGTCGTCGAAATTAGTTCCGAATTCATCGTGTAGTCTTTTTCAAAATAATAGTTATTAGTTATATAAATAAATTTTAATAATTAATATTGAAGACACAAAAGAGGGTTATCGTTCCACTAGGTTTCACAGTTAACAAATTGCGTAAAGATTTGGGGTAATAGGTTTGGCATGCTGGTTTTCTACGTAAGCTTCAGAGCTACAGTATTACAAGATGATTGCTTGATTAAATCCAATCAGTCCTATAAAATCAGGAAATAAAGGTCGTTCTGAACGGGTTCGCTTCCAGATCCAAGAACGTGGGTATCCTCCAAGGCGCTATCCTGGGTCTTAATGCTGTTTCTGATTTTCATCTATGATCTTTCTGATGTTCACGCACACACACGCGGGTGCGCGTGCACACACACGCACATATATATTCTCACAGACGTAATGTGGCTTCCCTCTGTCTTTTCTACAAATATTTTCATGGCAACTCTTCTGATGAGCTATCTTCCTTGATGCCCCGACTGCATGAATTTAAGTGTGCTACTAGATTGGCATCTACATCCCATCCTTTTACTGTTGAAATAGTAAAATATAACTGCCACTTCTACTCCAACTGTTTCTTTTCTCGCACTTCCCGACAGAGGAATTCCCTTCCTCTTATTTGCGTTCCTGATAAGTACAATCTTCAAAAATTTAAATGCAGCGTCAATCGCCATCTTCTATTGTCTTGATCCCCGTTCTTCCCTTATCCTTGCCGTAATCCAATCTATATACAATCTTTTCCCTCCCTTTCACTCTATGTAACTCCCTAAGTACTAGTGGAACTCTCGCTATATATATATACATATATATATATATATATATATATATATATATATATATATATATATATGCTCCTGAAAAATTTATTTCGGTTGAGCTCTCTGGGGAGGATGTGTGGGTTTGTAAACAGTGACTATTACGGCTAATAATGCAAGACTCTTCGGTAAATCGAATCGAGTTCTCTCAGTCACTGTGTGTTTATCTAAATATAAATACGCTTAAATTCACCTTCTTCTCTGCCGTGCGCCAACGGCTTCAGGATAAAATTTTCGACTGACGCGAATTCAGCCGGTTTTCGATTCTAGCCAGAGGCAACCGGACGTCTAGCCACACTGATGAGCTATGATACAGCGAAACAGTCTGTGTGTGGATGACAGTATATATATATATATATATATATATATATATATATATATATATATATATATATATATATACACGGAGGAGTAGTGGGTAGAGTCGAATCCATTACATTCACTTACGTGCTAATACCCTTGGGAAAGGTATCAATCCTCCTCTTCTCCCTCCAGCTAAATAGCAGGACAGACTGGGTTCTATAGACTTGGATGGCAACTGGTCTAGAAGAAGGACAACTCTGAATTCAAAACCTGCGGATGGTCGTTTGGTGACGTTGTGGCACGTAGCCTTCACTTCTATAATCAAATTATATATGCCGGTGTCTGGCTTTCGTTCCTAGGAACTGAGCTGCTTGACCCTCATATGTCGAATAGCACGAGAGAGCCCACCATATATATATATATATATATATATATATATATATATATATCATTTATTAAACTACCTGCGTCTCTCGTTTCGTGAGCATGTGTAGACGTGACAAGAGTCAATAAAGTCCAGTCTGATGAAATCCTAACGGATGAAATGCGTCACAAAATATATATATATATATATATATATATATATCGACGATTTTTAATACTGTTTAATTAAAAACATAGACCATATACTTAAATGAATTGTATCTATAAAAATAACGTATAAACAGAAAATATATTAAATAATTTTCGGACTTAATTCATTTCATTATATGTTGTCATTGTCTACGTTAAGTCACGTTTCGTGAGCAGAAATGATCGATCGAAAAAATCGTCAAAGATTGTGTGTTTAAAAACAGTAATTTGAACTTTACTGACCAGACGCTTCTCTGTAGCTAAATAGTATAGCACATCAGATCAAATGACGGCTTGCGTATAGGTATACAGGTTTGATTCCTGTCAGAGAACGCATATTCTTTACGAGATCTCTCGAATATTTTGGTTTGGTTTTTACTTTTGTTTTATGGCATATCAACCTAAATGGGTCATTTAATGCCGACAACTTTTTTATTCTGGTAATATTTTTGTTTTGTCAAAAATCTATTTCTGTTAATATATTTTTTCTCAAAAATGTATAGCTGGTAATATTATTTTTTCAAAAACGTATTGCTGGTAATCGATTTTTCAAAAACATATTGCTGGTAATATTTTTTTTCTTCAAAAATTTATTTCTGGTAATAACTTTTACAAAGTATTTCTGGTATTAAAACCTATTTTTACACTTTTATAATGCCTTTTACCTTATTTCTGGCTTAACTATTTGCCCATAGCTGGGACCATAACAGGTGCTACCACCCCGGGCCAGAGTGGACCTGGGAATACCAGCAGGTAAGAGGTGGTTCCACGCTCCTCAAATCCTCCTGATCAGGGGCCTTGTTGGGCGTAGTTTATCGTCATACCCAGGACGCCTCATTGGTGTGCGGGGAGGGGGGCTTGGCTCTCTGCAGAGGTGCAGTCGGCGTATTCTACAGCCCCAGCCGACAGGGCGGCGAATATTCAGGCAGGTAAATGTAATTAGTACTGTTTAATTAAAAACATTTACTTAAATAAATTGTATCTATAAAAATAACATATAAACAGAAAATATGTCATATATATATACACACACATATCTATCTATCTATCTATCTATCTATCTATCTATCTATCTATCTCTCTCTCTCTCTCTCTCTCTCTCTCTATATATATATATATATATATATATATATATATATATATAATATTGCCAGTGACTCAAGTTGACATCCTCCGTTTCCGTTGGGGACCGGAAGAACTAAAATATTGTCATTGATTAAGATTAATTGCCTTGTGTTTCCGGTTGGCTTTCTGTCACCAAATGCACTGCCTTTGACATGATCGATCTCTCGATGGACCTTAGCCTGCCAGTCGGTGCTTCACGTGTGAAATGAAATTTTCAATACTGACAAAGAAGAAGAAAAAAATGAAAAACCTTTAAAAGAAACCGAAAATGTTTGTCTGATAAACATTTTGAAGACTTACTGTCAAGGGCTATGATTCAATACCAGCCAGCAATTAAAGATACTGCTGCATTATTCCAAGGCTAATTATGTCATGAATTTAAGTGTTAATAAAACCATCAGATCTTATTTCTCTTTTGTTCTTTACACGTCGTTTATTTTTGTACGTAATTCATCTTACAATGATTCTAATAAAGTTAGCAATGATACCAAATGTTACCCGTCCCAAACCATTCCCTTTGCCTCTCTATGCTACGTGGCTGCTTCTTCCATTTTCTCGAATACTGAATCTTTTTTTAATCATTTCCCCCAAGCAAGGCGGTAATGCTACTCGGAGGGTCGTTTGGTGACGTTGTGGCACGTAGCCTTCACCACTATAATCAAATTATATATGCCGGTGTCTGGCTTTCGTTCCTAGGAAAGTGAGAGAAAAACCCGAATAAAGGAGGATTGACGAAAGGACAAAAGATGAACGGGATTCAATAAGATAGAAGATGGCGATTGACGTTGCATAATTAGTTTTTTACAAATTCGGTTGAACGTACAAATCAATTATCTTCATCAAGCAAAACCACTATGTTGGGCAAGATATAAGACACATGCTGGTAGACAAAAATAATAAAACAGTATTTATTTGATGCGATAGTTTCACGTAATATGCAAATTAGTTATCTGCATTATGCCATAAACCCTAATTTTGGCAAGATATAAGACACGTACTGGTGAATGCAAATCATAAAATCGCATTTATCTGATGTCACAGTTTTACACAATTTTTGCACCTAGATTACAAACATTTATTTATTTATAAATTTTGAGTGGACAGATATACAAACGCCGATCGTTATAAATTCTTTATTAATAGATGTTCTCCTAATATAATGTCTCAGAGCCACTCAAGGCAGAGCATTACTCAATATGGTTGTTGCATGGACGCAGGATGCGTAAGGAAGTGGATATTATGAAGATACGTACGAACAGTTGAACATCGACTTGAAGAGGTTAAGATTGTAGTGATCAGGGAAGCATCCTCTTGGGAGTCTGTTCCATAAAGTAGGTTGTCTTAGGAAGAAGCTGTCCGAATTAAACTGTTTTCTCATCTATGTAATATGAATGGAGTTAGGATAGTTCGCCGCTGTGGTAGGTGGTGGGAAAGTATTCATCGCCTACAAGGCCGTGTAAATGCTTTTGAGCCTTTTCATGGCTGGAAAGTGGGTATTGATCAGCTCCATCCCAGATATGGCGCCAATTGGTGCGATTTGACTCTTGTAATGAGCCAGATTTTAGGTACATATTATTCTTATTCTATCCGTCAGGACGTGGTCTATCATGACTCTCCACAACTTCCTTTCCTTTGTAAATTTTATCAGTGTCTTTTTGCTATTTCTCCTAATCCTTTTTCTGTCAACCATTTACACAAATTCGTCAAGTAGGTTATTCTCTACTTTCCTCTATCCCTCTTGTCGTCATCATGTTCTGTGAGTGTCGGGTTTTCCAAGCCCACTTTTCTCATTATGGAACTCCTTTACTATTATTTGCTTCCCTGGGAGCTATAATCTTCAAATATTCAAATGTAGTGTCAATCGACATCTTATGATGCCTTGATCCTGATCGCCGTCCTTTTCTTTATCCTTTCCTCATACACCCCACTTTACTCTTACATCCACCCTCTGTAACCCCTTGCGTGCTCTTGGAACTCCCGCCTTGCTTGGGGGTGAAATGCTTAAAGAAATGTCGCTCGAAAAGAAAAACATAATGACATAATCAAGTTGGCGACGTTCTTCTCTCGCACTTCCCGTCTGTGAAACTCCCTTCCTCTTACTTGCTTCCCCGGTGGCTCTGATCTTCAAATATTCAAATGTAATGTCAATCGATATTTTCTGATGCTTTGATCCTGATCCCCGTCCTTCTCTATATGTTTTCCTCAAACACCCCTCTTTACTCTTGCTCCCACTCTCTGTAACCCCTTGGGTGCTAATGGGACTCCCACCTTGCTTGGGATTAAATGCTTAAAAAAATACAAAAAACATAAAAGATTCTTTGGATTGTATCGAGAATCTCTAAATATATAGCAGTTACAAAAGACCATATGTGGCAGCAACTTAATTTTGTATATTATCTATCTATCTATCTATCTATATATATATATATATATATATATATATATATATATATATATATATATATATATATATATATAAGGAAGAGGTTATAGTAGTTCCAACAAGAGAAAAGTGTGTATATTAAAAAGAAGAGAGAAACCGCAAACGTTTTTGGTTGTAATGTGGATTTTTTTTCAAAAATATTATGCTTTATTTTCCATCATTTTGCTACATACGTTTTCGGTCTCGCGACCATCATCAGGCAAAGCGTGGAGATTTCCAAATATTATTAAAAAATAATTAATTTTTTTTAATGTTTTTCGATGTTAAATATTCTCGATATGAGACATTCTCTTTTTTGTGTGTTAGTGGCCCAAATGTCTTTCTTCAACTGGCAGTGAAATGTTCTGCGTGAAGGGTTATAAAAAAATAAGATTGGTCCGAGAAATGGTGAAGGAGTTATCGGCATTCTTATCTTTTAATGACTCCTGTGTGTTCTTAGATCTATTTCCATGTTCTTGTGTTTTTGTCAGCATGCGTGTATATATGTATATTCCCTCTCCATACATACACACTAAGAGGAATTAGTAAACACATTTGTACACACATATTTGTATATATCTCTTAATCTTAAATATTACTTGTTTGAAAGCATGGACGAATATAAACAGGAACTATGAGTACGTACATTACACCGACACACTAGAAAAAAATTCAGTGTTAATAACTCATTCTTGAATTATCGCCCTTAAAATTCAAATTTCCCACTGTGGAGCATATGTACTAAGTTGGGAGCCACGGGCTTGGAATACGCATTCGAAATCGATATTTGAACAGGAGTTTTGTATTATTTTTAGATAGGATAACGCCGGGTGACCTTACTAATGTATGTACATTTGTACTGATGTGTGCATATGCACATATAGCTATTTCTCTAATTTCTCGGTACCGCCCACGCCACGCTGTACATTGCACACCTGTTCCACTTACTCTTTGCCTTCAATTTTTCCATCTTTTTCTGTTTCCTGCTGTACCATTTCCGATTTTTGCAAGCAGGCTCTTTGCATTCGTCTTAGATTAGATTCTTACGCCAACAGCTTACCGAAATCTTCATGAAAGAGTGAGAAAGAGAATTTAAGAATTAAAGGCTGTTCAAATTAGTTTTTCCGGTTTTGCAAGTTAACAGGAAATAATCAGAAGCCAAAAAGAAAATGAGACAAAAAAGAAAAAAAAAAAAGATTAGACGAAGATAAATAAGAAATACGCTTTTCAAAATAAATGCCGCCATATTTGACGACTATAGATTTGTTTTTCTCTATTAATAAAATCGACAACGAAGTTGGATTCAAACTACGAATAGAGATAACGTTTTTCTGAAGTCGGCATGTATATTTTTTTTATTATCTCGTTGTCACGACATCAAAGAAAAGACTGATGGACTACTACGTAATGTCACCTCTACTGTTATCTGGCGGTAAACGCTGGAAAAATTAAACATATCTACATAAAAATTACAAATCTATAAGTCTACCATTCGTCCACGCTTAGAATATTGCTGCCACATAGGGTCCGCTGCCCCTGCTATTTAACTAGAGCTCCTAGATAAAACCCAAAGAAGAATCAGCAATATTATCGGTTCTGATCTGGCAGCTCGGCTTCAGTCATTTTCCTATCGCGATAAGATTACCTCTCTGTGTCTTTTCTATAAATACTTTCATGGTTAATTGTCATATAGGAATAAAGTGTCGCTGCCGACACTTTTGTTTGAACATAGATCGCCAGTGAGCAAACAGAGGCGATCCCATTATTGAATTAAGTAGACTACGTGACCATAGAGGAAACTCATAAATAGACAGTATCGTGACGTCTAATCGGATCGCTCTTTCTAGTCTGCCCTCCATTGCTATAGGGACCGCTATTCTCTACTCTATTCCCTATACTATTTCTCTATTCAGATCACTATACGGATTACTATTCGAGCGAGTATTATCGAGCAAATACTATTAGTACAAGTGCTATTCGAAGGCGTCTGACGCCAGTATTGTTCAAGGGCTTTACTCTAGTTGTATCTGCGATTACAAAGTCTCTACTACAACGAGTATTACGAAAGTGACAACGAGTATTCGTTGGCATTACAAAAGTAGCAACGTGTGTTCGTTGACATTACAAAAGTAATTGTTCGGATGAGCTCTTCGTTATAGTATCTAGACTTTTTAAAAATTTAACCGCAGTACTAGACTGGCGTCGAGATCTCATCAATTTACAATTGAGTGTGCTAAATTCAGCCGTAAGTTCTATGCTAACAGTTTCTTTTCTCGCACTTCTCGCTTGTGGAACTCCCTTCCGGCTCCTTGCTTTCCAGCCAACTTATATCTGAAAAAAAAATGTAATGTCAATCGCTATCTACTGTCCTCTTGATTACTCTTTCCTTTTGCCGCTCATTATTAATGTTTCCGTTCTTAATTCTTCCACACCCTGTAACCCATTGTGCCTTAGTGGCTTTACTGCCTTGCATGGGTTCATACCGATTATATATATATATATATATATATATATATATATATATATATATATATATATATATATATATATATATATAATACAAAGAAATGATCTGAAGCGATCGGGTTTATACGAAAGACAGCTAAAAATACCATAGACGGAGTATGGGAAAAATGAAAGGACAGAAATTATTGGGGAAGAAGGCTTGGAGAATTGAAGACTCACATGGCGAGAGAGAGAATATTTCAAGTGATCAAGATGTGTTTCTAAGTACGTTTGCTAAGAATACCATGGAGAGGACATGTGTCAAATGCGTTTTAAAGAGACAGCTGAAAATGTGGGATTGAAAAATAAGTAAAGGGTGCTTGAAGAATATAAAACACACAGGATGTACCAAAGGCAAGAAAAGCAAAAGAAATCTCCGAGGAATTTGAGTGATTTGCTCCAATAGATAGCGGGACAACTACGATAAAGACAAAGATGGCTGTATTTTTTTTATTGTTTTACTAATGTTCACACAATGTAAGGCCCAAGTGCAACTCAAGGTAGGGCAGTTACTGCGTGGAGTTGTATTAGCTCATGAAAAGACAAGTATTAGGAGTATAGAGTTGGAGTAGACTTTAGAAGGAATCGAATCGATAGGCGCGCGCACACGCACACGCACACGCACACGCACACACGCACATATATCATTATTATCATTATTATTTACGTCAAATTATTACGTTATTAATAATATCAAATTTATAAAAATAAGGGAAACTGAGGAAATCCAGTCAGCCGCTGAAACATCCTGACGAGTGGACCGAACTATTCCGAAACATTTCGCCTACAAACCTCTGGAACTGAGTTTCTGAATATAAAATCTAACAGCTCAGTGACAAATTGTATTCGTATTAATCATATATATATAGCATATGGGGTAAGAGTCTCTGATTGATGTCAAATCGGTCGAGTTTCGATCCCGGCTTGAGCCAATCGGATGCTAGCTAAACTGATGGGCTGTGATACAGCGAAACAGTCCGTCTGTGGATGACTATTTATACTCTTGCTAACCCAACGCTCCTCTGTGGCCCAATCGGTAAAAGCATGTCAGGCTATATGACGGTTCCGTATAGGATACAGGTTCGATTCCTGTCGGAGGACGAATGTTTTCTATGAAAATCTTTCGGACATTCAGGCCCGTAAATGCTGTTCATACTGTTTATTATAAACAGAGCATTTACTTAAATATTTGTATCTATAAAAAGAATATATAAACATAAAAAATGTCTTAAATAATTGTCGGACTTTGTCCATTTCATAACATATATATATATATATATGTGTGTGTGTGTGTGTGTGTGTGTGTGTGTGTGTGTGTGTGTGTGTGTGTGTGTGTGTGTATAACCGAGTACAATATATAAGACATTGACCCTGAAGATGAACAATGATGTTCGAAAGTACTCGGTTATCTTACGGACAATATTTATTTCAATATAATTTTCAAATAAAAAGTCTCATTAGAAAATATGAGAAAATTCGAAAGAGAATATGCAGGACTATGTTGTCTTTGACATTCAACACAACATATTTAATATATATATATATATATATATATATATATATATATATATATTCAAAAGTAATGAAGTCGTAATTGTACTTGTAAAGGCCTAAAGGAAGAAATAAAAACCTAATTGACCTCATAATTGCTGGCCAAGCTAGTATCGTCAAAGATGAAAACGTCATAAACAAAGTTATTATAAGACGCCATTATAGATTTGGAGCTTGCAGTCAAATTTAATTGAGAGAAATAAAATGATTCTCATAGAAGAAATCGTATCCTAATAAGATCAGAGGGAATATGACCGAATTTCAAATGGAAATCAAAAACACGTTCCAGTCCTTGTGGAATGACGAAAATAGCATAGAAAATATGATTAACAAAATGGTAACTAGAATTAAGGAAGAAGCGGTGATGGGAGGGAAAACAAAGGGAGGTCGAAATAACAAAGGGAAGTCGAAATAACAAAGGGAGGCAACTCAAAGTCACTGCTAGATATAATTAAAACGATGAGAATTTCGGCCACAAAGGGTAAGAGAAATAACATTAAAAATGCAGAATTAAATAAACAATTTAGCAAAAACAAATGCGAGACAAAAAAAAAATCAAGAAGAACTTGAACAGATAAGCTTGAGATAACATATAAAGGATTGTAATATGCTCGATTTACAAACCAGATAGATAAAAAGAAATATCTCTATCTATAAAAGGCAGGATGTGTGTGTGTGTGTGTGTGTGTAATGAATGCACGGTCGCAATTTTCGACGGATTTGCACCAAAATTTACATGCACATGCTCCAAGTTAGTACAAACGCCAAGACCGACTTTGCATTTCCTAACTCCTATCGATAGTGGAAATAATCGATTTTTCATGCTTCTACGGCAGTTTTCATGTAGTTTGCGGCCATTTTCTACTGGCCAGAGTGAGAGCCTGTAGCTGGCTGCCACGAATAGGCAGGAAGATTCTATTGGCCAGTATGAGAGCCAACAGCTGACTGACACGAATGTTAGCTAGCATGCGAAAAAAACGATAGCTGCATTCGTCATAAGTGGGAAAAATTTAAATCTGCATGGCACTTTACTCCAATCGGCTCATTCGCTTGCTTAAACTCAACGTTGATTCTGATTCCGCAGAACTGGGTTGGGTGTGAAAAAATATTTGTTGTTAACATTCTTTTTTCATTTGGTTTTTCCAGCTACGAGTGCTTTTTTTAAAGCTGATCGTTTTGTGTTCATTTTGTTTAGTTTTTCTTTCGTAACAGATTTAATGTTTAGTATCGAGCTTAGAAAAAATTCGCAGTGTGAGATAGGCAAGAAGTAAGGCATATAGCAACATCAACACGGCAAAGGGCACTCCTTTAAAGGCAAGGAAGGGCAAAAATATTTTAAGTCAAGTGATAGCGATTGCTGTATGAGTCGTACGATTTTTTAATCAAGCACAGGCAACGCCGGGCCATGCTGCTAGTATACATATATAAAAAGTAATATATATATATATATATATATATATATATATATGTGTGTGTGTGTGTGTGTGTGTGTGTGTGTGTGTGTGTGTGTGTGTGTGTGTGTGTGTGATTAATATGAGTAAATTTTTGTCACTTAGCTGATTGATATTACCGTCAGCATCCCTACTCCAAAGTTTCGTATGCGAATATGTTAGTGCGTGTGTGTGTTGTAGTAGTAGGCCGGTCAAAGAAATTCGAAAAAGATATAAAATATTACTACTACTATTTTTTATGTCTATATTTCTGAAATGAGGTATTACAGTAGTTTTTATATATAGAATATAGCTAATATCGGAGGAATTTTCCTAAACTTAATCCATAAACACTTTAAACATTCACCAACACTAAAAATATTTTTTACAAAATTAATGTTAAGATCACCGTTTGTAACATCGATAAATCTATATCCCAACATAACAATATTATATTAAACAGATACATATCCAACAAAGCTTTTTTTTAATGAATGCAACTGCCGAAAAAATACGATCTGTCCCTTAAACGGCCAATGTATGACTGATAATATTGTATATCCATCGAGCATACATTCCGGTATTGGCGTCAAATTTTATTTTGGTTCCACCTAAAATTAATTTCTGCCATCATCGAATGACTTTAGGCAATACATAAACAGCACCGGTCTCTCAAAACATTGAAGAATGGTGGTAATGCACCCATTATTACGTGGGATATTGTAGCTAAAGCTAAATCTTACAATGAGAAAGGCAATAGATGTAATTTATAACTTGTTAAAAAATTAGATATTTTAAAAAACTTAAATAACCCTAGATTATTAAACAAGAAAAATGAATTAATGGTTAGATGTAAGCATGAAAATAAATATTTGTTGAAATATGATGATCCGGATTATTTTTTTTAATACAAATTGTTTTTTTTTTAACTGTAACCCCCCCCCCACGCTTTATGCATAATATAAAGAATTAATATTCACAACTCTGAAATAATTATTTTACATATATATATATATATATATATATATATATAAATCCCCGTTTATTTTAAATAACGGTCAGTCTATATTCAACACCTGAAGATTGCGTTTTGCAAGAAACTCCGAGTTTTACTAAGGGTGAAGGATAATATATATACATATATATATATATATATATATATATATATATATATATATATATATGAAGAAATATAGTCTTAAAGTGTGCTATATTTATGGGATAAAGTGCTCAATATCAGAGATAGAGCGTGTGTAAATATAAAAGTGGACATGGAAGTCAGCACTTAGAGGCGACAGTCTGTTTCATGCTAGTGCAATCGTGCAATAAGCTACTTCCGGTAAAAGTAACCGCCAAAATAGACTACCCATAATGCACCACTGACCCTTATATAAATAGCCGAGAAAAATAACAGCACTGGTCGCCTGACGATTGCACTAGCATGAAACAGACTGTCGCCTCTAAGTGCTGACTTCCATGTCCACTTTTATATATATATATATATATATATATATGTGTGTGTGTGTGTGTGTGTGTGTGTGTGTGTGTGTGTGTGCGTGTGCGTGTCCGTGTGTGTGTGTGTGTGTGTATTAATTATTAATTTTGCTAAAATTGTTTTAGCATTTAAATATTTATATATCGTTTTATCCCATATATTTTAATAGTTCTCATTATCTTTTACAGAGAGCCGAACACAGTATGCATTCACGTTTTTCGAGATCACTGTTGGTAGCAGGACCGGGAAAGAAAGCTACAACACCTCCTACACAATGTAGTGAAGGAAAAGCGAGAAGAAATTATTAAACACCAACTGCCGGAAGACAGAATGCACGGTTGTTAGCCAAAGGTTGCACCTCAAGCGCGAATTGCAACTCGGTGATACCAAAGTCAAACAAATACAAAAATGTAAACATCTAGGAAGTGTTTTAACAGAGGACTGAAATTCGTTTATAAACGTTTTATTGAATGTGAGAGACAAGGAAAAAAGTTCTAAGTTTTCCTTTTTGGTGAAAGTGTAGAAATTGTCCATGGTTATTATAATTCCAAACGCTTCTTGCCATTGCGTTAAGCATTTTCAAGAGTTTCTTTGTAACTCCATTTTCTTCATCTATTTTCGAAGCTATATTGATTGAGTGATTGATTTGTTTCTTACGGTTTATCGATACTCCATAGGTTATTAACAAAAATATTTTTAAAGGAACGAATTACCGAAACAATTAGTTGGCTTCTCTTTATTTGCGAATTCTGCATCTCCGTTTTGTTGAATCTGAACACATTGTTTCATCGCATGTCGATATTAAAACATCCGCGTCCTGTGTAATACGATAAACTAATTCGGCGTCCTGGGTAAGACGAAAAACTACATACGCGTCCTGGGTAAGACAATAATCTACATCCGCGTCCTGGATAAGACGATAAACTATATCTGCGTCCTGGGTAAGACGATAAACTACATACGCGTCCTGGGTAAGATAATAATCTACATCCGCGTCCTGGGTAAGACGATAAACTATATCCGCGTCCTGGGTAAGACGAAAAACTACATACGCGTCCTGGGTAAGACAATAATCTACATCCGCGTCCTGGGTAAGACGATAAACTATATACGCGTCCTGGGTAAGACAATAATCTACATCCGCGTCCTGGGTAAGACGATAAACTATATCCGCGTCCTGCGTAAGACGATAAACTATATCCGCGTCCTGGGTAAGACGAAAAACTACATACGCGTCCTGGGTAAGACAATAATCTACATCCGCGTCCTGGGTAAGACGATAAACTATATCCGCGTCCTGCGTAAGACGATAAACTACATACGCGTCCTGGGTAAGACAATAATCTACATCCGCGTCCTGGGTAAGACGATAAACTATATCCGCGTTCTGGGTAAGACGATAAACTACATCCACGTCCTGGGTAAGACGATAATCTACATCCGACAGCAAAGCCTCTGATCAGGAGGTTTTGAGGAGCATGGAAACACCCCTTAATTGCTGGTGTCTCCAGGTCCACCCTGACTTGGGATGGTAGCACCTGTTAAGGTCCAAGTTATGGGCAAATAGTTAACCCCCAAACTGGGGTCAAAACATAAAAAATGGGTTTTAATACCAGCAATACATTTTTGTAAAAAATATTACCAGCAATATATTTTTGAAGAAAAAATTATTACCAGCAATACATTATTACCAGAAATACTTTTTTAAAAAAATATTGATATTTATTGTATTAAAAATACAATTATGACACAAAGCCGAAAAGGGGGAAAGGTGTTGAGGCTGGTCTTCACTAACTATCTTATACCTAGCTAATCCAGTTCATGACCCATTCACTCGTTATAATTTGCGCATTCACCACAAAAACTCGTCCGTCACCAATCAATCCTCTATACACCATAATACCGCATCCTCCCAGGGGGACCTACAAAACGCACCCCGAGATTTAAAACTGTAATGATAATAAATATTGGATAAAAAACATTACCAGCAATACATTTTTGTAAAAGGAAATTACCAGCGATATGTTTTTGGAAAAAATATTACAAGAAATACTTTTTGAAAAAAATATTGCCAGCAATACAAAAAATCTTGTCGGCATTAAATAACCCATTGAGGTTGATATGCAGTAAAACAAACCAAACCAAACCAAATTAAAGCATTCTAACATTTGCCGACATTTTTCACAGAACGAGTATGTCAGTACTATTGTCCTCGTCTTTGTCGCCATATTTATTACAACGTTTCGGCCGTTGTACGCTCCGGCCTTCTTCAGTTGGTTGGAATGTCGAACTGTACCCTTTATTTCGCTCACTGGAGTAGACTGTTCTAGTTCCATGTGCCATGTTTAATGGATGTCAGTTGTCAGTTATCTCCTGTTAATTCCCCTCTCCAAGTTCTCCACTGACTTAACAGGGTGTTGAACTCACACTCTTTGGGCCCTGTCACTGGATCTAACTAACGCCTTTATCCACTGTGCCATGTGTACTTGAGGTCATCTGTCTATGAATTTCTGGGTATTATAAACTTAATGTCTTCAGCAACCACTTTTTACCAGTAATTTTACCATTGTAATTTTGCTGTTATCAATTTCATGTTTTTACCAGAGCTCATATTGCAATTTTTGTTGTTATTATCGCTTTTCTCTGGCACTCCTTATTACTGGTTCCCATATTGTATTCATTTCTATGCTTGGTCGGCTCAGGAGATTTGTGTGGCCTAGCATACTGGGGGTTAGACAAAATAATTGAAACACTTGTTAAATTCAAAGAAAATGTATTTAATATGGAGTTTGTCCTCCTTTAGCCTCACATATAGCTTTAATACGTCTAGGAATGGAATCATACAGCTTCCTGACTTCATCCAGAGGAATTTTCAGCCATTCTTCCATTAACGCCTGCTCTAGCTCTTTAAGACACGATGGTGGAGGATAGCGGCTCCCAACTTTTCGCTCCAAAATGCACCACAAATGTTTAATAATATTGATATCTGGAGATTGGGGAGGCCACTCCATGTGTTCTAGCTCACTTTCATGCTCTTCATACCAATTCTTAACCACTCGAGCGGTATGTATTGGAGCATTATCGTCTTGGAAGATGCAGTCACCATCAGAGAATAAAGTCTGGGCCATTGGATGAACATGATCACCCAAAATGTTCAGGTAATCTTTGCTGTTGATTCTACCACGCAGTGCAACTATTGGACCGAAGCATTTCCATGATATGGCGGCCCAAACTATGACTGATCCGCCACCATGCTTCACTGCTGGGAGGAGGCAGTCAGGGTTGTAAGCTTCTTTGGGCTGCCTTCAGACATAAACTTGCCCTGAAGTTGGGAAAAGAGAAAAACTGGACACGTCTGAGAATATGACTTGCTTCCATTGGTCTGCAGACCAGGCATTGTGATCTCTGCACCACTTCAACCACTTCTGAATGTTGCGAGTGGAGAGAAGAGGTTTCCTTATGGCGGCTCTTCCATAATATGCAGACTTATGGAGCTCACGACGAACAGTTTTAGTAGAAACTGGACTATTCAGATGATTATTCAACTCAGTAGTCACTTTGGCCGCAGTAGTTCGATGATTTTTCGCCACATTGCGTTTCAATGCACGTCGGTTCCTGTCAGTAAGTTTGCAAGTACGGCCCGAATTTCTATGCTTGCTAGAGGTTTTACCTTGTTTCTTGAATTGCGTCATAGTTCTTGATATGGTAGCTCTTGAAAAACCAAACAGTTTAGCAACCTTAGTAATCGAGGCTCCTGCCATGCGAGCTCCAACAATTTGCCCATTTTCGAACTCAGAGAGGTCACGCATTTAGCTTAAATTTTACTAAATTCTAAAAATAAATAAGCCAAAGACAGTAAATTAGATACATAAACGTATTTATAATATATATAACCTGGAATTACGAAGTTTTAGTTAAAGTTCTTAATATAATAGGTCTTTGAAATATAGGAGTGGAATTTGCACCTGTTCCAATTATTTTGCCCAACCCTGTATGTGCTGATTCCTTAAGTTTACGGATTTTTCACAATGGTGTTCTTTGTCTATGATCTCAACCTGATCCCACAGTGGGCGGTGATCTCCCTTTTCTCTCCATATGTGGTCAGCCACGCCTGATTTTTCCACTTCCCCTCGTTTCTGGTGTTGTTGAAGGCTCACCTTAAGGGGGCGGCCTGTCTCCCCTTTATATTTCTTTCCGCAGCTGTTGTAATAAATACGGCGACAAGGATGAGAACAGTAGTCCGAATAATGTAAATAGTGTACATAATACCTCATCTCAGAAATATAGACAGATACTGAGTAGATTAGTATCTTTATAAATGCAGAGGGTATATCACTGAATTCCAAGTAGAAATCAAAAACAGATTCCAGATTTTGCGAGACGACGAAAATAAATAAATAGGATAGGAATAACAAATTGGTAGCTAGAATTAAGGAAGCAGCAGAGACAGCAGGAAAATGTAACAAACTGAAAACACTAATAATGAAAGGAGGTAACTTAAAATCAACACTGGCGAAAAGAAAAGGAAAAGAAAATTATATGGACTGAAATTAACAGAGATGAAATTGAAAACGCCGAATTGAATAAACTAATAAAAGAAAAACGAAGAAAGATTGTTGAATTTGGAAAGAAATGATGAAGTTAGCAGGAAATGAGACAGCCTGAAACATGATTCATCTGCAACCCACGTAACCATCAAATCTTGGTTTGGTAGGGTTTGGTATGGTTTGGTTTGTTTTACGGCATATCAATCTCAATAGGTTATTTAATGCCGATAAGAATTTTATTGGTGGTAATATTATTTTTCAAAAATGTATTGCTGGTAATAATGTATTGCTGGTAATAATTATTTACAAAAATGTATTGCTGGTAATATTTTTTCTTTCAAAAGTGTATTGCTAATAATATTTTTTCCTCAAAAAAGTATTACTGGTAATATTTTTACCTCAAAGATGTATTGCTGGTAATAATGTATTGCTGGAAATAATTATTTACAAAAATGTATTGCTGGTAATATTTTTTCTTTCAAAAGTGTATTGCTAATAATATTTTTTCCTCAAAAAAGTATTACTGGTAATATTTTTTCCTCAAAAATGTATTGCTGGTAATAATGTATTGCTGGTAATAATTATTTACAAAAATGTATTGCTGGTAATATTTTTCCTTCAAAAATGTATTACCGGTAATATTTATTTTCTTCAAAAATCTATTGCAGGTAAGAATGTGTTGTGGTAATAATTTTTCCCCAAAAAAATTATTGCTGCTATTAAAACCTATTTTTACACTTTCATAGGGTTTTGACCCCAGTTTGGTGGTTAACTATTCGCCCAAAGTTGGGACCCTAACAGGTGCTACCACCCCGGGTCAGGGTAGATCTGGGAACACCAGCAATTAAGAGGTGGTTCTATGTTCCTCAAAACCAGATCAGTGGCCTTGCTATTCGACATAGTTTGTCATCTTACCCAGGACGCGGATGTAGTTTGTAGTCTTACCCAGGACGCGGATGTAGGTGGTCGTCTTACCCAGGACGCGGACGTAGTTTATCGTCTTACCCAGGACGCGGACGTAGCTTGTGGTCTTACCCAGGACGCGGACGTAGTTTATCGTCTTACCCGGGACGCGGATGTAGTTTGCCGTCTTACCCAGGACACGGACGTAGTTTGCCGTCGTACCCAGGACTCGGACGTGCTTGCCGTCTTACGCAGGACGCGTACGTAGTTTATCGCCTTACCCAGGACGCGGACGTAGCTTGCCGTCTTACCCAGGACGTGGATGTAGTTTATCGTCATATCAGGACGCGGACGTAGCTTGCCGTCTTACCCAGGATGCGGACGTAGTTTATCGTCTTACTCAGGACGAGGATGTAGTTTATCGTCATATCAGGACGCGGACGTAGTTTGTCGTCTCACCCAGGACGCTGACGTAGTTTATCGTCTTACCCTGGACGCCGACGTAGTTTGTCGTCTTAACCAGGATGAGGATGTAGTTTATCGTCATATCAGGACGCGGACGTAGTTTATCGTCTGACACAGGTCGCGGATGTAGTTTGTCGTCTTGCCCAGGACGCGGAAGTAGTTTATCATCTTACTCAGTATGCGGGTGTAGTTTATCGTCTTACCCAGGACGAGGATGTAGTTTATCGTCATATCAGGACGCGGACGTAGATTGTCGTCTTACCCAGGATGCGGACGTAGTTTATCGTCTTACTCAGGACGTGGATGTAGTTTGTCGTCTTACCCAGCACGCGGATGTAGTTTATCGTCATATCAGGGCACGGACGTAGTTTGTCGTCTTGCCCAGGACGCAGACGTAGTTTATCGTCTTACCCAGACGCGGATGTAGTGTGCCGTCTTACCCAGAACGCGGACGTAGTTTATCGTCTTACCCAGGACGCTCATCAAATCTTAACATTAAAAGACAGAAACGGGGAAACTACCGAGTTTCGAGTCAACATGTTAAGAATAATCAAGGAACAGACATGTACTGGTGGTGTAACGCTAATCTTCTGGGAAATTGGAATTCTGCTTTAATCCGCCCTATTCACTTTCACACTAATACCCTCGGGAAAGGCATGAATCTATCTCTTCTACGGCCTATAGTTAAATAGTAGAGTAGACGGGAGAAGGCAACGAGAAACCGCTATTCTATAGAATCGAAAAGGGAAATAGAGGTCAAATTGGTTCACTATGCCGTGCCAGACCGCAATCTATCCTTCACATTTAGACGTCCGCTATTCGCCCGAATATTGCTGCGACCTCTGGTCTGGTGCCTCTGTTATAGGATTCATGAAGAGGAGAGTTTTCAACTAGATGTTCGGCATCTCTCCGTCAACCTTCCTTTCTGTGGGCGTGGAAAGCGTTTGACGGAGCGACACCGCGGAGCTGGCTGGGTTCGATCCTGCGTTTGCTAAAGGAAAACAATTGCACTTCGCCAACGACACTTAGTCTGTTTACATTCGGAATCGAATCTGTGCAGATATGAAAAACTTAGATTGTCTGCATCATTTTCTGTGTCCTATCGGGGATCCGCCGATTAAGCATTCTTTATTTATTGACCTAGGCAATATTCATCATTCCATATTTAGACATAAAACAACATATAAGAACGATGTAATTTTGGTCGCAGTTCAATGCTGTGTGTCGAAGTAATGAAAACGTAAAAAGACTTAAAGAACAGAAGCCAACCTCCGTCTTCCTAGGAACGAATTCTGATATCCGTTCTTCTGTATTCCCGAGGAAAACGATGAAAAAAAAAATTGGGGCCTCGTCTGATCAACAGCTCTTTGTAGCTAAGTTGGTTAAGGCGTGCCGGACTTAACGGTTGCTCTCTCTGTTCTGAGGGACGTAGGCTCAAATCCTGCCGGAGAGCGAAAATATTTTCTTTAATAAGATTTCTCGAACATTCATGACGGTAGACGAAAATAAATAAATAAATATACTACTTAATAAATAAATGGAGCCACTACTCAGATACTAGTATGCACTAAAATAACGTTTAAAGTAATAAAAAATCTGTCGGACAAATAAAAAAATTCATTCTAAACTATATATAAAATGTCTGGATCATTTTCTGTGACCTACGGAGGATTCGCCGATTAAGCATTATTTATTGACCTATGTATTTAAGGCAACATTTATAATGCCATATTTAGGTATAAAATAACATATAAGAACTAAGCACAATGCCGTGGGCCGAAGTAATGAAAACGTAAAGTGACTTAAAGAATTTCGTGAGTGAAATACTTAGTGTATTTTGAACAGAAGCCAACCTGCGTCTTCCTTGGAACGAATTCTGATATCCGTTCTTCTCTATTCCCGCGGAAAACGATTTAAAAAAAAATTTGGCCTCGCCTGACCAACAGCTCTTTGTAGCTAAGTTGGTTAAGGCGTGCCGGACTTAACGATAGCTCTCTCTGCCTTGTGGGACGCAGGCTCAAATCCTGCCGGTGAGCGCAAATTTGTCTTTAATAAGATTTCTAGAACATTCATTCAAGTAGACGAAAATAGATAAATATACTGGTATGTATTTTAACACAGTACTTCTCAAACTATCAGGTATGGCGGGCCGGCATTTTTCTCTCAATGTATCACGTACCTGTAATATTTCGTGGTAATATTAATTTATACCGGATACGATATATACATAGTCAGTTATGTGCCATGCGTGATACACGCGTAGGCGATCATATATCTTCCGATACATGACTGACGAGGCCGATTTTTTCCCGCAGTAGGTTGCCATTTCTTTCTGCGGTAGACCAGTCGACATCCAAGACTATAAAATCAGGTCTGTCCTGCTATTTACCCATAGCTGGTGGGGAGAGAAGAAGAGGATTCATACCTTTACCAAGGGTATTAGCAAGTAAGTGAATGTAGTGAATTCGACTGGAAAGTCAGTCAGTTATGTGCGAAGTGTGATACACTCTTAGGCGATCATGTATCTTTCGCTATCCAAGACTATAGAACCCAGTCTATTTACACATAGCTGGGGGGGAGAAGAAGATTCATACCTTTCCCAAGGATATTAACACGTTAGTGAATGTAATGGATTCGACTGGAATTCGAACTCGGCTATCCGATTCCTCAATCCAAGCCGCTATGAATATAATAAAAGTTGACTATTTTTTATCTTCCATTTATTTTACCTAAATAATTCAATATCAAAACATATAAAATGTAATAAAAAAAATAAGTAGTTTATTAACACAAACACAAAAATTATATAATCTTAATGATTCCTTAGAATGGCCTGGACACTGGCCACCTGCCGGTAGTTTAATTTTCGTTTATAATTGTTTTCATCACGATTCTTCTGTTTAGCCTGGACAGTAATTACACATTCTTATTGCTCAAAGAAAAGGTCAATAATGTTAACAAAAAGATAACTTGGAGAAGTCCAGGAAGATATCTTTAAATTTTCTAACTTACAATGGTTCAAAGCTTAATCTCACAATTGAACAATTTTGCTGTTACACCCGTTATACATAAATCTTCTTCTTCTTCTTCTTCTTCTTCTTCTTATTATTATTATTATTATTATTATTATTATTATTATTATTATTATTATTATTATTTTTCTTATTCTTCTTATGCTTATTCTTCTCATTATTATTATTATTATTCTTATCTTTCTTCTTATTCTTATTTTTATTCTTATTCTTATTCTTCTTATTATTATTATTTTTCTTCTTCTTCTTCTTCTTATTTTTCTTCTTCTTCTTATTATTATTATTTTTCTCCTTCTTCTTCTTCTTCTTCTTATTTTTCTTCTTCTTATTATTATTATTTTTCTCCTCCTTCTTCTTCTTCTTCTTCTTCTTCTTATTATTTTTCTTTTTCTTCTTCTTCTTCTTCTTCTTCTTCTTATTTTTCTTCTTCTTCTTCTTCTTCTTATTATTATTATTATAATTATTATTATTCTCCTTCTTCTTATTATTATTATTTTTCTCCTTCTTCTTCTTCTTCTTCTTCTTCTTCTTATTATTATTATTATTATTATTATTTTTCTCCTTCTTCTTCTTCTTATTATTATTATTTTTCTCCTTCTTCTTCTTCTTCTTATTATTATTTTTCTCCTTCTTCTTCTTCTTCTTCTTCTTATTATTATTATTATTATTATTATTATTATTTTTCTCCTTCTTCTTCTTCTTCTTCTTCTTCTTATTATTATTATTATTATTATTATTATTATTATTATTATTATTATTATTATTATATGTGCCGTGTTTCTTCAGTAGATAGACGAACTTGGCTCTCCACAACTTTTTATCTCGTATGGCATTTTTTCTCCTTTACTAATTCCCCCGCTTCCCTCGTTCCGTCATCTATTCACACAACCCCGTCAGGTGTAGTGGGTGGCTGGCTTCCCGCATCTCTCTTGCCCTCAATATACCCCGTGAGGATTAAGTTTTCTAATCCCTCCCTCCTCATAATGTGTTCAAGAAATTTCAACCGACTTTTCCTGATGCTGATTAGAACATCTTTCTGTTGCCATTTTCTTTAAGACTCCTTTTTGTTACTCGCTCCGTTAATGGAATTTTTCTATAGAAGCACTTTTCTGCTGCTTTCCGTTTTCTCCTCATCCGTGGCGAAATTGCTCCGTCCATGGAATTTTCAGTATCCTAATTTCCCCCCAGGTAAGTATAGATTTAAAGGAAAACGTGTACATTGAATGAGCTTTCCACAAACTTCAAACTGTGGATCGATTTTAAAAATCTTTAAAATCCATTATAACCAATTCGTTGTTCGATAATTGCTTCGAGGTCAGTTCAAGATTTGCAGCAGCCATCATTTTGAATCATTTAATCTCAAGCAAGACAATAAAGCCACTAAGATTCAAAGGGTTACTGAATGTGAGTAAATATGAGAAAAAGACAACATTATGAAAGAGAGAGAACAATAAAGAAAAGGATTTAAGGAAATAGAAAATAACGATTGACACCAAATTTAAGATCAAAGTTGACGGGAAAGCAAACAGCCGGAAGAGAGTTCCATAAGTGCGACAGAAGAAAATTTTAACGTAGAACTTACGGTTGCGTGTAGCCATTTCAAATTTCAAATGATAAAACCTTGCCGACAATCTACAGGGTGGTCCGAAAGACCTGTCACCCCTAGCTTTCTTCTAAAATGTACAAGCACGTGTCTGAAATAGAAAATTATATCATCTAAGGGTGACAAGACATTCTGACCACACTGTAGTAATACGCTTAAATTCATAAAGTCTTGTTTTGTTTTATTTTTATACTAGCTTTTATACTAGTCGCACTCCGTTGGTTAATTTTGGTATCCGAGCGAAAACTAAAGGGACTTCCTGGTTCAGCTTTGAAAACAGCAATGATAATTTTGAAGAAATTACTTTGAGTTCTTCAATTCAAAGCCTTACTTTAAGTCCAATTCCAACCAAAAGAACAATTTGGGCTGAAATTTCAATTCAGGCCGAGAATTGAGTTCTCCAAATTACAATCTCTTTGGAAAACCTCATGTCACGAAACCTTTTACTTTAACTCAGATTCCTTGGCATTTTTGAAGAAATAAAAATTGATTTCCTAAATTATTATTAACTTTGAATTCCTCAATTCCCTTCATGGAATTTCAAAACCTCATTTTAACTCTGATTCGGGCTATAAGTCCAATTCTTCCAATTTGGGCCGAAACTCCGATTTGGGCCGAAATCTCAATTTGGACCGAAATTCCAATTCAGACCGAAAACTAATTTTTTTCAGATAAGAAACTCCGTGGAACTTCAATTGAGTTGAGTTCTTCAAATCACAAACTCTGCGAATCTTCAAAACCTCACGTCATGAAACCTCTCGTGTTATTTCTTCGGAATTTTGAAGGAATAAAATTGATTTCCTTAATTCGCAAAGTTTTGGAGATATTTTAAACGGAAGTTAAAACAAAAAAAAATCACAATTTTTTCTGTTACTTTAAATTCAATAGAAATTAAAAACTTTTGAAATCGTTATTTCTTTTTCTGTTATTTTAAAATTTGAATCTTTAACTATTTCATCCTCATCCGGAGACACATCCCAATACTAAATGTTCAAGCAGCAGATGAAGGGCAGATTTTCAATCCCGGGATCATCCTGATTGCTAAAAGGTGTAATATGTCTGCGTAGAGCAAGTGCGGCCCGAGTTGGATGGGTTTCAGACACATGGACGGACAGACAGTATTTGCCGTTTGTTTATTACGATATATTTTCTTAATGATTTCAAGGCAATAAAGCCATTAAGTTTCAAGTAGTTACTGAATGTGAATGAATATGTGAAGAAGAAAAGCAATTTCAACTGTAAAATTATGAGACCTAGCTGCCAATCTAGTACTGCGCTTAAATTTGTAAAGTCTAGGAAGCAAAGAGGAAAGCTCATCAAAACAATTACCATGAAAATATTTATATAAAAGACAAAGGGAAGTCACGATACATCGCTGCGAAAGGGACTAAAGCTGAGATGCCAGGTCAGTTTCCTGTTTATCTCTAGTGAGATTGTCCAGCATTCACTGCCATACAAGAGGACTGATATCACAGAAATTCAACACTCATTGTCTTGTGAGTATTAAATTTCCTAAGCTCTCTTTTCTTTTTATATACTCTAGAAATTTTCATGTTTTCTAGTCTCTTCTTTAACCTTTGGAATGCATTATTCTTAAATCTGGTCCGCGTTCTGAGGTGACAACATTTTTTTTTGTCATTTCAGTACAGACAGTGTCTTTTGTCAGCATCATCATTTTGTCACTCCCCCTGTTTTAATTGTGGTCTATGGTGACCTCCTGCGAGAGAAATCTGACTCGCTAGTCTTGTATCCAAAGATATATGATTGTCTTAACGTGTATCATGTATGTCACATACTGACTGACTGACTATGGTGCTATTCAAGACAAAATAGTGCAATGGCTTGCCAGTTCTTTCTGCACCGGAAATTTTCAGGTTACCCTGTCCCTCCTCTCAGAAGTTCCTCTGACCGCTGGAAAAGTCGTTGACCTCTACGACAAAGCTCCTACGCCAGGCTGGCGATTGACCGATGGCCACTTGGCCCTGGTGAGTTGGCGAAACCGGTTGGGTTGGGAAACCCTTTCGACTAACACAGTTTAGTCGACAGGTCAATGCCGTTTACCGGAGTGTGGTCATCGCACTACTTGGAATCATGTGTAAGAGTTGGATGTAAGCTGTGGACTAGTGCAGTTCCGCATCCCAATTCACCTGAAAAAGCAAGATCGGCCGCTTCGCTGATAATACGCCTCATACGCCGCTAAGTGTATCTCCTCTTACCGCATCGAAAGCTGCTAGTCGCCTCAAAAACACAATATCAGCATCAATGATTAAAAAAAGGCTTTGAGCGAGTGAAGCCTGACTATCTTGACAAAGGTCAACCTTCTTTGAAAATTATAGACTGGCGCTACAGAATCACAAAGAACTGTACCAAATAAAAGAAACCACATCACTTGAGGACTACCAACAGCAGCAACAACTAAAATGGATCGCACATGTAATTCGAAGAGAAAAAATGACGTAATCAGGATGTTGATATACCACACTACTTCAAATAAAAGTTTAGGAAAAAATA
>OZ038494.1:20078047-20143047 GCA_964036315.1 Acanthosepion esculentum | reverse complement strand
CAACGGTTAATCAAACAATTGGACAAATTTGCTGTTACATGATTATATATATATATATATATATATATATATATATATATATAAATTTTCGGAGAGAAACTCCGCGCTAATAACACATGAGGACTGTCATTCGAAGTTTCCAAGCTAAGTCTTTTGCATCGTTACTTTTTTATCGACAGATCCAAAAAGTGTGAATGGTCCGACACAAGCCTTCACCACTTGAAAGAAATCATTGTGTTGGTTTTCTAATGAGTTCCACACATATCCGGCTACTGCGAAAAACTCTACGAAACAACATCAATATATAAACAACATATATATATATATATATATATATATATATATACATATATATATATATATATATATATATATATATATATATATATATATATATATATATATATATATATATATATACTTGCTTGATATCGGTGTTTCCAGTTCGGTTATTTATTAGGCTCAGATATAAATAATTTGCGATTTTGGGAATGAAACTGAAAAATAAGGTAAGTCAGAATTCACGATTTAATAATATAAACGTAACTGAAAGTATTAAACGAAAAACATTGATGTATTTTTTTTTTTAAATACGAGATAGTTCTGCTTTTTTCTAACGGAAAAAGTATTCTCTTTATTTATTTAATCATTGTTTTACTTCTTCAAAATGGCGTGTGTTCATGAAATGCACAGTTTTGGAAAAAAGAAAGGAGTTAATACGAAAATCAGGTCTACATTTCATACAGGGAACTGGGTACGTAAAAGCAGTTTAAAATTGCTTTGCAAAAATTCTCCGTTTCAAGTAATCAGCTGTCATTAAAAAAAAAATCTTCCCTATTAAAAACTGGCGCCAAAAGCCATCACTCTCTGTTCGTTCAATGGCGACCGCGCCCTAAAATAGAAGCGAATCTCAGTTATCATGGAAGACTAGTTTGAATAATCAGATTTACACTCGGTTACGCGTCAACGATAGCAAAAATAA
The DNA here is from genome assembly GCA_964036315.1 of Acanthosepion esculentum. NCBI lineage: Eukaryota > Metazoa > Mollusca > Cephalopoda > Sepiida > Sepiidae > Acanthosepion > Acanthosepion esculentum. Next base: position 20,142,065 of record OZ038494.1, on the reverse strand, counting down.
AGACGCTTTCTCGAAAACCTGTCACAAATAATTATAACCCTAAAAAGACCTGTCAACTTCTATGGCTCATTTGGGAGAAAAAGTTAATGCCATATTTCTCAAATCTTTATGGGAAAATGCAAAACTCTATATTGTCATAAAATATATCTAAAAATGAAAAAAAAATTTTTTTCGAGCACTTGGGCGACTAGTGTCACCCTTAGCGTTTCGGAAAGAGTTTAATTAATTGATCTGTTTGTTTAACGGCATATCAAGACCTTATGAGTCATTTAATGCCGATATTAAATTTTCTTGGAAGTTTTGAAGTAATAAAAATACGATACATGTTATTCTGCTTTCACAATTGAATACATGGTAGACGATACTCAGGTTTTTGGCATATGCATATTTGTGTGGGCATAATTACAAGAGGAGTTGGTATCTGTTTTATGATCTACTTTTGTTCAAGTTATATTGTTAATTGTTTGATATTATATAGCTGATTTTGTTTAGCGGCGTATCATCTATTATCTCTATCTATAAAAGGCAGGATGTGTGTGTGTGTGTGTGTGTGTGTGTGTGTGTGTGTGTAACGAATGCACGGCCGCAATTTTCAACGGATTTGCACCAAAATTTACATGCACATGCTCCAAGTTAGTACAAACGCCAAGACCGACTTTGCATTTCACAACTCCCATCGATAGTGGAAAGAATCGATTTTTTCATGCTTCTACGGCAGTTTTTATGTAGTTTGCGGCCATTTTCTACTGGCCAAAGTGAGAGCCTATAGCTGGCTGCCACGGATAGGCAGGAAGATTCTATTGGCCAGCGTGAGAGCCAACAGCTGACTGACACGAATGTTAACTAGCATGCTAGCATGCAAAAAAAATCGATAGCTGCATTCGTCACAAGTGGGAAAAATTTAAATCTGCATGGCACTTTACTCCAATTGGCTCATTCGCTTGCTTAAACTCAACGTTGATTCTGATTCTGCAGAACTGGATTGGGTGTGAAAAAATATTTGTTGTTAACATCCTTTTTTCATTCGGTTTTTCCAGTTACGAGTCCTTTTTTTAAAGCTGAACGTTTTGTGTTCATTTTGTTTAGTTCTTTTTTCGTAACAGATTTAATGTTTAGTATAGAGCTTAGAAAAAATTCGCAGTGTGAGATAGGCAAGAAGTAAGGCATGTAGCAACATCAGCACGGCAAAGGGCACTCCTTTAAAGGCAAGGAAGGGCAAAAATATTTTAAGTCAAGTGATAGCGATTGCTGTATGAGTCGTACGATTTTTGAATCAAGCACGGGCAACGCCGGGCCATGCTGCTAGTGGGTTATTAAATGCCGATATGTAAATAATTTGAATACAATTTTATTGCTTAAAGTATATTTAATCACATCTCCCTAATAGATGTCACGATCTGTAAATAATAATTATTAATTTCAAAATACTCTCTCTATATATTTTGTGGGTCTCAAATTTTCTATGCCCCCTTTGTGCCCCCACCCTATTTTTTAAACTTGGCTTTGTGGCCCCTAAAAATATCTCATGGCCCGTAAGGTTGCTATATCGCCTATGTTAAGAAATATTTGCTTTTAAACCACCTTCAAAAGTTAGAGGCAGAAAATGCCAGTGTTGACGGAAAAAAATAAACTTAAAACCTTAAACAAAGATTTGAAAATGCTATTTGATGATAAGAAATTTAAAATTCACTTTAGAACTCATTCTTTTCGATAATTTAGATATTCCGGAATTTTGAATAATTTGAACATGATTTTTTCAAATGCTGACTCAAGGTGTTCGGATTATCGAGGAAGCAAAATAATTAAAACAAAATGAATAATTCCGTTATTATTTACTCTTTTTTCGTATTTTTCCAATGAAATATGATCCAGTGCACATGTTAGTACTTCCTATGTCAATTCCACAAAGTCGTTCCTTGCAGATTGACCACAGATTCTCGATTGGATTTAAATCAAGAGAGTTTCCGAGCCAGTCTATAGTACTTTTCTCACTGGTAAGGCTTACCAGTGTGTTCATGCAACGTTACAATTTTCGCACGCTTCCTTGGAATAACGTCCGTCGCAGACAATGACCATAGGACAACTAATTGACAGTCAAGACAATAGTGCCTGGGCGTGATGAAAATCTGATGCAATCACGGATGACGTAATATTATTCAAGGCCAAACAAATATCATCGTGCACCCCAAAAACAGATTCATATTACTGCAAAACACTACAAATTGCTTAATCTGAGGAAAAAATAGAAATCGATTATACCCTGTCACTTCAACTGGTCATATAGTGAAAGAAAGGAAACAAAAGCGGTTGTTTCAATTAAATTGCACAAGCGTTATACTACCGGCTAATCCCCTCATAGATGAAAAAGAAGAATTAAAGCAATAGAAATATTGTTCTACAGAAGGATGCTGGGAATTCCATGGACTGAGCATGTTAGTAACAACAAAGTTCTTGAGAAAATGGAAACAAAAATAACCCTTATAGTGAACACGGAAAGAAAGTTAAAATTTCTAGGGTACATAATAAGGTAAGAGTGCTTGGAAACTTTGATACTCACAGGACAGATTGAAGGCGAAAGGGACAAAGGAAAACAACGCATAACCTACAAATTGACAGCGGACGATAAGTGTGACACTGAGATCCGAAGACGTATTGGGATGGCCAAAGATACATTCCAAAAGCTAGGCAGACTATTACGAGACAGGAGGATCTCTTTGGTAACAAAGAAATGAGTACTGAACTGCTACGTGATATCTGTCCTTCTTTACGGCAGCAGATGTTGGATGGCCTCCCCAAAGGTGAAGAGACTCGAGGCAACGGAGGTATGGTTCTACAGAAGGATGATAAGGATATCATGGACCGAGCGTGTGAGCAACGATGAGGATTTGAAGAGGATGCAAACAAGGAGGAAGCTTATACTTAACATCAGGAAGAGGCAGCTGAAATTTATGGGACACGTAATGAGAAAGGAAGGCCTGGAGAATCTGATACTCGCAGGGCGAATAGAGGGAAAAAGGAACAGACGAAAGCAACACATGACATACTAGCGGGCTTAATGAAGTGAATGACAGAACATGGCCTGGAGGAAGTAGCCAAAGGACAAATCCTATTGAGAGCTACAAGGGATAGGGTGAAGTGGAGAGCCATGACCGCCTACGTCCTGAAGAGACACGGCACATAAAAAGAAAGAAAAGCAAGGAGGAAAATTATGCTTAACATCAGAAAGAGGCAGCTGAAGTTTCTGGGACACGTAATGAGAAAGGAGGGTTCGGAGAATCTGATACTCACAAGTCGAATAGAAGAGAAGAAAGACAAGGGGGAAAACGCATGACATACCTAGCGGGCTTGAGCGGGCGGATGACAGAACATAGCCTGGGGGAAGTAAGAGAGGGACAAAACTTACTGAGAGCTACAAGAGATGGGGAAAGTTGAGAGCCATGATCGCCTACGTCCTGAAGGGACACGAAACATAAAAGAAGAAGAAATGGGTGGCAAAGCAAGTTTTAGGAGCGATATCAAAAAAGACAAAATTTATTAAGAGCTACATTTTCAGGTGTAAGCACAGACAAGAGATTCACACACACACACTGCTCAGGCAACTGATAATGTTACTTTCTTAAACTGATGTTATTCGTTAGATAAAAGCAACAGGCACGTGATAGATATTTTCAGGTGTAGATTTTTGTTCGTTATGTTTAGAAGGGGCGGAGTAATGCTTGAAGATGTAGTAGTTGTCGTTAACTACACACATACGTACATAATTGCCAGCTAATATGAGGTCTAGCCAACACCTGTCGCAGACACGAATGTGCCCGCTCGACACCTTTATAGTGCACCTGTGTTTTAGGAACAGACCAACATGCATTACTACATAGGTAAAAGGAGAGAGAATTAATGGCTGTTAGCAAAAAGGGACTGCCTAACATGCAAATTACAAATTGGCGATAACAAAATCAAACAAGTAGAAGAATTTAACTGCCTGGGAAGTGTTTTAACAGGGTGGAAATTGCGACACCGAAATCCGAAGGCACATTGGCCTAGTGGAAGATCCCTTCCAAAACCTAAGCAAAGTATTAAGAAGCTGAAAAAACCGTTAGAAAATCCAAAGAAAATAGTACCGAACTGCTACGTGATATCAGTCCTCCTATATGGCAGTGAATGTTGAACAATCTCCTCACAGATGAAGAAGAGACTTGAAGCAACAGAAACAAAGAAAAGAACTGTTATGTAATATCAGTCCCCCTATGCTCAATGCTGGACAATCTCCTCGCAGACGAAGAAGAGACTTGAAGCAACAAAAATGTGGTTGCAAAGAAGCATGCTGGGAAAAGTAAAAACCACGTGAGCAACATTTTAGAGAAAATGGAAACAAAAAGGACACAGACAGTTGAAATTTCTAGGGGGCATAATAAGGAAAGCGGTCTTGGAAAAACCGATACCCACATGACAGACTGAAGGCAAGAAGGGAAGGGGAAAAGAAACTTACATAGAGAGCTTGAGGAAATAGATGACGGAACAGGGTGTTTAGGAGAGATAACATGAAGACAACATTTATCAAGAGCCACAAATGGCAGGAAATTGTGGAGAGCCATGATCGCCGACGTCCTGAATGGACACGGCACATAGAAGAAGATGACTGTATTTGCAACTTTTCACTGAAGGTTCAAGGCATACATAGAGAAAATCGACACACTAAGTGAAGAACACCCTTGTCCAATAGGCGTGTTAGAAGCCAGCAACACATTAGGTCAGCTACTTAAATAACTGTTTATAGCCTAGCAAATTATGAAATCAAACGTGGAAAAAAGTACTCGTCTCGTTTAAATCCCAAAGCAGATGGTATTAAATTATTATTCGTCTCTTGTCACGGCTCCTGATCCGAATTCACACACGAAAACTCATTAGAAAATAAAGTTTACGACTGATTTGGGAATGGTATCAATGTTTGAAAAGTTTACAACTTAAGACTTGTGCGTAACTAGATCTTGTACGTAAACGACACTTTCATTTCAATAAAAAAATATTCCCTTACAATAACGCCCTGTGTACAGGTCGACTCTTGGTAATAATCATGAAGAAACCATTCACTTACGACGGGAATTTTCACAAAAAATGTTCATTAAATAATTCAATTAGAAGCAGATTTTTAAGTGGAAGCTTTACTTTCCGAGCATTACTTAAGGTACTTCTGGAAGCGATCATACCAGCCATTTTTACAATTCCGGAAGAGCTGAGGCTTCTGGGAAATTAGCCATAACAAAGTAGCCTCTTTTATGTCATTAATGGTCCCAAAATAAGGACCTCTTAAACATTCAAAAGGTGCAAAATAAGAACTGTTTATTGGATGTCTGATGATTTCTTATCAGACTTCTCCCGAGGTCTGATGATTGATTTGTTTATTTAACGGCACATCAACTTCTCATGGGTCATTTAATGCTGAAATTTAATTTTCATGGGAGCTTTGAAGTAATAAAAATATTACATGTTATTCTGTTTTCACAATAGATTACATGGTAAATGATACTCAGCTTTTGTGCATATACATGTTTGTTTGGACATGATTAAAATATGTGATATGTGTGTTTTATGTTATAGATTTGTTGAAGTTATATTTTGGAATATAGTTTGATTTTTTTTTAAATTAGAATATTATTTGGATTAATGTCATGAAAGAGTTTTTTAGTGTTGGTCGTGTGGTTGGTTGGTTGGTTGATTTTGTTGAGCGTGGTTTATTTAATGCCGAAATTTTAAATCACAATTTTATGGCTTCAACTAAATATATTTTGAACACAATTGTATACCTTCAACTACAAATAAAATGTATTGTTCGTCATTTTGCTATAAAAGGTATTGTTGTTAATTTTACTATACTTTTTATATAAAATGTATTGCTGGTACATTTACTATAAAAATGTATTTTTATACATTCATAGTATTTTGTTTGGATTTCACTATGTGACTATTTGACCCGAACAAATGCTAACACCACGGGTCAGGGTGGACTTTGGAACAACAACAATTCAGAGGTGGTTCCACTCTCATCAAAACCTCCAATATCCTGATCAGAGGTCTTGCTGCCGGATATAGTTTATCGTCATACCCAGGACTAGCATCTGATGAGAGATGTGCGTAGAAATTTCCGTGCTGAAAAATAATTCTATGATTAAGCTTTTTGGTTAGATGTTTAACTAATGCTCTCAAAACATTCTGTTCGTTTTTTATTTTATTCATTTCACCCCAAGGAAGGCAATAAAGCCACAAAGATTCAACGGGTTACTCTATGAAAGAAAAGAAAAAAAGAAGAAAAAAACATTATTAAGGAGGGATAACAATAAAAGAACATGAATTTAAAAAACAGAAGATGACGATTGATATTGCATTTAAATTTTTGAAGATCAAAGTTGGCCAGAAAACAAGAAACCGGAAGAGTTTTCCACGAGCTTGAAGTGCGAGAGAAGAAACTGTCAACAAAGGACTTACGGTTAGATCTAGGTATTTCAACTGTAAAATGATGAGAGCTAGTCGACAATCTAATATGGTACTTGAATTTATAAAGTCTAGGTACCATGGAGGAAAGATAGTCAGAAGAAATACATTGAAAGTATTTATAGAAAAAGCTTAGAGAAGTTACGTTACGGGGGTGGGAAAGTGACTGAAGCCGAAATGCCAGACTCTTCTTTGTATTTTATCAAAAATCTGTAAATACATAACAGAAGTAACAGGCCAGATGTGTCAGCATTATTCAATGCAAGCACGAATGGTATTGAGAGAGAGATTTTGCTGAGAAAAATTGTCTAGCACGACACAGGGAACCAATTTTCCTAGCAGTGGACATTGCAAATGTTTCAATATAATCTTTCCGCTTTACGTCAGCGGGAAATGTTTTGCCTGCGCAAGTCGCAAGGAGTTACTCACTTGGAGGTTAGAACCAGTCATGTAGATGTTACTGTCTTTTTATACATCTAAAAAAATCAACGAGCAAAACGTGCATTTGCTTTGATGAGACTCTCTCCACAACTGATCTATCATCTCCAGTTACAATTCGCATCAGAAAGCATATTGGGTTTTTTTTTTATCATTTCACCCCAAGCAAGGCGAGAATGCCACTAGTACACAGGGAAATTGAGAGAAAAGCCTGAATATAGGGATGATTGAGGAAAGCACAAAAAATGAACGGGACTCAAGAAGACACAAGATGGCGACTGACGTTGTATTTAAATGTTTAGAGATTGTAAGTTATCAGGGAAGCAAATAATCGGAAGGGAGTTCCACAGGCGGGAAGTGCAAGAAAATAAAATGTTGTAGTAGAAGTGGCGGTCGCGTTTAACTATTCCAACAATAAATGGGTGGGACCTAGTTGCCAATCATGTAGTCTGGCCACCAGAGCAAAAAGCTCTTCAGAGCAGTTGCTATGAAAAGACAGAGGAAGCCACACCAAGTCTGTGAGAAAGTGACTGAAGTCGAGATGCCAGGTCAGGATCGATTATCAAGAATCTCGAGATGAATAGCAGGAGCACCAGACCATATATGGCAATAGTATTTAATGCACGGACGAATGGTGGATTTGTAAATGTGAAAGATGAACTAGGAGGAGAAAAATTTTCTGGTACAGTGACCCAGCTATTGATTCGATGTAGTTGCTCCACTAACAGTCAGTTGAAAACGTGAGGCCGAGAAAGCACAGTATTGTGCTCTCCAGCAGTCTATCGTCAGCCATGATGATGACAGGCAGAAAATTTTCTCTCTGGTTAAACAAGAGCAGTTTTGTTTTTGAGGTTCTCAAATTTACAAACCATTTGCTGTCCCAGTTAACTACTGATTTAGTAGGTCTATTTCAAGAGCAGGGCCAGGTTCACTTTGTCAGCTCTGACGGATTTGCTATTGAAACAGTGAATGCGAAGATCGCTTACAACTGTTTCCGTGTATAGGTCGACCCTTGATGTTAGTATCAAAATAGCGTTCGCTTACAACAGTTTCCGTGTATAAGTCTACCCTCGATGTCAGTATCAAAATAGCGTTCGCTTACAACAGTTTCCGCCTATAGGTCGACCCCTTGATGTCAGTAATAAAATATAGTTCACTTAGAACAGTTTCCGTGTAGAGGTCGACCCATAATGTCATTATCAAAATGTCATTCTCTTACAACAGTTTCCGTGTATAAGTCGATCCCTGATGTCAATATCAAAATATCGCTTGCTTACAAAAGTTTCCGTGTATAAGTCGACACTTGATGTCAGTATCAAAACAGTGTTTGCTTACTACAGGTTCCGTGTAGAGGTTGACCCTTGATGTCAGTATCAATATATCGTTCCCTTATAAAGGAAGGAAAGAAGGAAGGAAGGAAGGAAAATATAAAAACAGGAAAAAATGAGAGTAAGAAAATGAAGAACAAGTCAGAAGAAACAAGGAAAAGGAGCTAGAAGAAAGAAAGAAGAGACGAAAGAAAATACGGAAGAAAGAAAAATTAAGTGATGAAAGAAAAAAAAGGAAAGATTTAAAATAGTGAGAAGATAAAAGCATGAACGAATTTAGTCTCCCATTTATTCTATCGGATTCAAGCCTTGTAAAATTTTAAATAAAATGTAAAATTTTTAATGAACCAATTTCTTTCATTTTTTTTTTTTATAAATCTACACATTAAATCGAAGTGGTTTGCAATATCAAAAACTTTCAGATAATAAATTTCCATGAGTTGTTTTTCATTGTCGGCTGCTTTTGTGAAACAAAACACTGGAACAAAGTGAAAGGCTTGTTGCTTTGATAAAGAGGGTGGGAAGAGAGAGTTCAGAAACGCGGTCTCTTCGGATGCGCGGGCGTCTGAAATTGGCGCCGCACGCGGAAAACATGGCGGCGAAGGTGGAAAAAGAGAGGATTTAAAAGAATTATTTTTCTTAAGTGAATTAATACACTTCAGCTTTGAGAAAATTATAAACGTGCAATTATCGAAAATTACCAGGAAGTTGTTGGTTGATTGTTTTTGTTTAGCGGCATATCAACCTCTAAGACTTATTTAATGCAGAAATCTAAATATTTTGAACACCAATTTTATGGCTTCAACTACAGATACTTTGTACATAATTTTATACCTTCAAGGCACATTAGATATGTAGTTTGGAGATGATAAAATTTATTGTTCGTAATCTAAAACAAATGTAATACTGGTTATTTTCTATAAAAATGTATTTTATTTAGTGTGGTATTGATTGTCATTTTATTATAGAAAATTATTGTTGGCAATTTTACTATAAAATCTCTTGTTGGCAATTTTACTATAGAAATCTATTGTTAGTAATTTTGCTATAAAAATCTATTATTGGTAATTTTACTATAAATATCTATTGTTAGTAATTTTACTATAAAAATCTATTGGTAATTTTACTATAGAAATATATTGTTGCCAATTTTACGATAAAAATCTATTGGTAATTTTACTATAAAAATCTATTGTTGGTAATTTTACTATAAAAATGTATTGTTGGTAATTTTACTATAAAAGTCTATTGTTAGTAATTTTGCTATAAAAATCTATTATTGGTAATTTTACTATAAAAGACTATTGTTAGTAATTTTGCTATAAAAATCTATTATTGGTAATTTTACTATAAAAGTCTATTGTTAATTTTACTATGAAAATATATTGTTGCCAATTTTACGATAGAAATCTATTGTTGGCAATTTTACTATAAAAATCTATTGTTGGTAATTTTACTATAAAAATCTATTGTTGGTAATTTTGCTATAAAAATCTATTATTGGTAATTTTACTATAAAAGTCTATTGTTAGTAATTTTGCTATAAAAATCTATTATTGGTAATTTTACTATAAATATCTATTGTTAGTAATTTTACTATAAAGATCTATTGGTAATTTTACTATAAAAATATATTGTTGCCAATTTTACGATAAAAATCTATTGTTGGCAATTTTACTATAAAAATCTATTGTTGGTAATTTTACTATAAAAGTCTATTGTTGGTAATTTTACTATAAAAATCTATTGTTGGTAATTTTACTATAAAAGTCTATTGTTGGTAATTTTACTGTAAAAATGTATTGCTCGTTATTTTACTATAAAAATGTATTATTGATAATATTTTTATTAAAATTATATTCTTGGTAATTTCACTGCAAAAATGTATTGTTGGTCATTTTTGTATAAAAATATATGGTATATAGAGATGAAGGTTGGGCTTATACATAGGTAAAGGCCACATTTACTCTCTATAGTTCCATTTTATTGTTGACTCCATTTAGTTACAGTGGTTAAAGTGGGTGACTATCGTCTTAGTCCATTTTGTGATTTGAGACTTCATACAGTGCTGTTGTCTTTTTGGCTGACATAAATTAATTTGTTGAATTCATCCTTTCTTCTTCTTTTTCTTCTGGAGTTGCCCGTCCGGTCAAACTTAACATCCGATAAATCTCCAACCCTTGTGTCTCGAACTGCTACATAGAACCAGTTTCCCACTTCTCCTCTTCTTCTTCTGGGGAACACGTGTTTTTTTCTTCTTTTTTATTGGGCCTGACACATACGTGTTTTCCATTTGATTTTTGGCGTGATGTGTTGTCATTGGTTGATTTTATTATGATGTTCACTGACCCACACAAGCTATGTCCGGGTTCTGTCAGTTACCGAGGATAGGAACAAAGGCGGAAGGAAAGGAAGTATGTATAATAGAGATGAGAGAGAGAGTTTTCTTTGTTACTGTCTTAGTGAAAAGGAAAGTGTATATTTCCATATGGTGTTTCTACTACATAATCCTACTACAAATATATTACTGGCATTTTTACTATAAAAAAACGTCTTGATTTTTATTTGGGAGTTCATATTTGCCCATAGCTACGCCCCCCCCCTCAATTGGTGCTACACTCCGCATCAGTGGGGACCTGGGAACAACAGCAAGTAAGATGAGGTTTCAAACTCCTCAAAACCTCCAATCTTTTGATCAGGGGCCCTATCAACATACCCAGGACTACCAGAAAGTGGCTCATGAAAAATTAAGGTCGAATTGTGGGCATGGGTAGAACAAATAATGTAGCTTTTAAAAGATTTCTCTTCTACAATTGCCCTTTCAATACTAATGATGATTTCATAGTTGTTGTATTTTTATTTTAGTTAATCATCTCACCCCAAGCAAGGCGATAATGCCACTAAGACGCAAGGGGGCCTACTGGGAATGAAAAGACTTTTGTGAGCGGTAATGACATTAACAGAACACGGTTCAAGAACACAGAAGATGACGATTGATGTTATAAATTTTTTTAAGATTATAGACGGAAACAAAATTATAGAGAAACAAGAAACCGGAAGAGAGTTCCACAAGCAAGAAAGGAAACTTTTTTTTAAAGCTTATCACCCCGAGCAAGGCTGGAAGTCACTAGTACGCAGGGGTTTACAGAAGGTTTGGAGGAAGAGCAGATAGGAGTGGTAAAGGAGAGGATGTGGAGAAAGATAGTGGATCGATCAAGGCAAGGCGGTTACAGAAGATTTGGAGCGAGAGCAGATGGGAATGAAAGGTGAAAGGATGTGGAGAAGGAAAGTGGATAGATCAAGGCAACTGGAGATGTCGATTGACGTTACACTTAAATAGTTGGAGATTGTATTTGTCAGGGAAACAGGAATAAGGAAGGGAGTTCCACAGGCGAGATGTGCGAGACATGAAGCTATTGGAGTAGAAGAGACGTCTACATCTAACAGTTTCAACGGTGAAGGGGTGGGAACGGGATGCCAGCCTCGTGGGACGTTTAAATTCATGAGGCCTAGGAACCAGCAAAAGCAGCTCCTCGGAGAAATTACCGTGAAAGTATTTATAAAAAAGACAGAGCGAGGCAACGTCGCGTCTGTGAGAGAGAGACTGCAGACGAGATGACAGATCGGGGCCAATTACATTGCATATCCGTCTCTGGATCTTATCAAGAACCCTGAGGCAAACAGCAGGGGCTCCAGACCATATATGGCAGCAATAAACTATTAGAACAGAACTTCCGGTTGCATTTATTTAAAAAAAAAAAAAGCAAAAAAAATAAAAAACGATGAGACCTAGCTGCCAATCTAGTACTGCGCTTAAATTAATGCGATCGATGTAACAAGGAGGAAAGCTCATTGGAAAAATTGCTATGAAAATATAGAAAAACAGAGGGAAGATGAATCACAGCGGTGGGAACGTAACCGAAGCCGAGATGCCAGGTTAGGATCCATAACATTACAAACCCTTTTTGGGATTCTTCCCGAGAATATCAATATATATGGCGGGGCTCTAAAACAGTTATGACAGCAATATTCTATACACGGATGAAAAGGAGATTTATAAAAATACAAGATGAATTCAGATGAGAGAAATTGTTCGGTGAACAGTCGAGATGCGTGATCAGGATCGATTACATGACAAACCGTTCTTTGGATTTTGTCAAGAATCTCGAGATCTACAACAGGACCACCAGACTAGATACGACAACAGTATTCAATGCACGGACGAGTGGTCGATTTATAAATGTGCAAGATGTATTCTGAGGAGAAAAATTGTCTGGCACGATACCGTGAACCAACTTACCCAGCAGTAAACGTGGCAATTGATTCAATATACTCACTTCATTTCTTGTCAGCGGTAAACGTGGGACTAAGAAGGTCTGGAGGTTAGCATCAGCCATGCTGGTGGTAAGCAGAAAAAGTTCTCTATGGTGATTAAATGTAAACAGTTTTGGAGCAGGAGCACCAGACCAGATATGGCAACAGTATTCAATGCACGGACGAATGCTAGATTTATAAATGTGCAACCACAGTAAAACAACTTTCCTAGCAGTAGTCGTAGCAATTGATTTGTGCGATATTCATTTTAGCTGTTTCTGCTGTCGAGAGTCCTCGAGTGATGTGGTTTCTTTTATTTGGTACGGTTCTTTGTGATTCTGTAGCGCCAGTCCCTGTGGTTCGAAGAAGGATGATTTTCGCCAAGACGCAAGGGCTTCACGCGCTCAAAGCCATTTTAGCCATCGATCCTAGAAAGCGGTTGTATGGATGAAAGAATAAGCGATGTGAAAGGGTCAATAGTTATTGAGAACAACAAAAAGAACTTGTGGTGAACCATCTTCTGAAAGCACCTGTTTATTTTCCTTTGCTAAATGTTCACGTAATACAAGTGCCAAGAGCCACTGAAAGTTCAGGGTTACTGAATGAGGTCGTTATATAGACGGTAGAAGAGGAAGAAGGTGCAGATTATGAGGATAAGTAGGATTAATAACGTTTGACCCTCGACTTGAAGATGTTATTATTGTAGTTATCAAGGAAGCATTCTCTCGGGAGTATGCCATTTGTAGGATTTAAGAATGGGAATATTTAAATAAGCAAAATTAATTAAATTACTCCAGAATGTCGGCAAGTTAACACATTAATTTTAAAAACTGTGAAAAAAAACATAAAGCAGGTACTCGATTAAAAACAATCACCGACTTTGAAAAATTGCGAAGCGTGAAAAACTGCTGTAAATAGTTAAATAAAAAAAAATATATATACATATATATATATTTTATACTGTGTACAATATGCATCAATCTACTCAAATATCCATTAAAAATGGCGTTTAAGCAGCTAATTAAATACTATATACGAGGTCTGTCTGAAAAGCAACGGGACTGGCGTCACAAACATTTTATTTCAATTCCAAATAACTACCTACATGGTTTCGAGTCTAAAGCACTTTTCCATCCTTCTCTGACACGGTTCTACACACTGCTGGAAGGAATCACCCTGAATGCTTCTCACCTCCGTCTTTATGACCCTCTTGATGGCCTCGACGCATTCAAAACGGGTCCCCTTGATAATTCCTTTGAGCTTGGGAAGCAGAAAAAAAATCACATAGAGCAAAATCAGGTGAAGAGGGAAGTTGTTCAAGTATAGCGTTGTTCTTCTCGGCCAACAGGGCGTTGTGAACAGGTGCATTGCCATGGTGAAGCAGCCACGATTTGTCCTGCCACAACTCTCGTCTCTTCTCGAGAACTGAGCGAGGCAAACACCGCGGGATACTTGCTGATTGATCGAGAAGGTTCCTTTGAAGGGGAAATCCTTTAGTTTGTTCTTTGGAATTGAAATAATTTGTTTGTGAAACCCGTCGCATTACATTTGAATTGTTCGGGCGGTTGTCCTCATTTTACGGTCATCTCAGTCCCACCCCTTTACTGTCGAAACGATTAAATATAGCCGCCTCTTCTACTCTAGCAGCTTCTTACCTCGCACTTCCCGTCTGTGGAACTCCCTTCCTCTTACTTGCTTCCCTGATAGCTATAATCTTCAAATATCCAGATGTAATGTCAATCGACATCTTCTGATACAATGATCTAGTCCCTCGTCCTTCTCTTTATCATTTCCTCAAACAGGCCACTTTTCTCTTGCTCCCCCCGCCCGCTGTGTAACCCCTTGTGTGCTAGTGGCACTCCTGCTTTGCTTGGGATGAAATGCTTAAAAAAATCACGACGTTTCGACTGTTGTACGCCCCGGCCTTCTTCAGGTGATATACGTTGGAATTTCGAACCGAGCCCTTTATTTCGTCAATCGGGGTAGGTTGTTCTAGTTCCTTGTGCCATGCCTTTTCTGGATATTTCAGTTTCAGTTATTTCCAGGTATTGGTCAGGTATTGAATTTACAACACTTTGGGTCAAGTCAACTGGCGATTTTGTTTTATATTACAATGTAAATAGCATAAATAGTTGCAATATCACATCTCAGAAATATAGGCCCAAGAAATATATATATATATATAGGCAGGATATCTTCATTCAGACATGTTTCATTGAATAATATAGACATATTGTGTCTACTTTTTTTTATACTGATCCTTTACAGTTGTCTAATCAGTTTCTTTTTGTGAATACCAAGAAACTGGTTAGACAACTGAAAATGATAAGGAAGTAATTTTCGTTCACCCAAGTACTTATAGACTGCGTACACGCGTGTTTTTAAAAATTAGTATCACAGCGGAATACAGATTTTATATCAGCTTGTCTTTGTAATTTACTCCTAAAGATGATTTTGGAAAAGATCGAAAGTAATTGGGTTAATAAAAACTACGTCACCTTCCTTGATGAATTTCTACTTAACATCAAGAAACTGATTAGACAACTGGAAAGGATCCGTATTAAAATAGTAGACACAATATGTCTTTTATATATATATATATATATATATATATATATATATATATATATATATATAACGTCATCCACAGACAGACTGTCTCGCTGTGTGACAGTTCATCAGTGTAGCTAGACATACGATTGTTTCAAGCCGGGATCAAAACCTGACCGATTTGGCATCAGTCAAAGATTCTACCCCTAAGCTATCTTCACACGGCAGAGAGAAAGGGAAATTTTAATGTTTTGTACTATACGAAAGACGTTAGTGGATGGGAGAGCTCGATTCTAGTTGTAGAGCCTTGCATTAGCAGCAGCAGCCACTGTTTATAAAGTCACCCCTTCCTCCCCGAGAGCTCAATCGAATTAAATTAACCAACTTAAATTTAAATCTAGCAGCAAGGAGACTGGAGATTTTGAGGATCGTGGAACCAAGTCTTAATTGCTATTGTTCCCAGATCCACCCTGAGTCGGAGTGGTAGCAGCAGTTAGGGTCCCAACTATGAGCAAATAGTCAACCCCCAAAACACTAGAAAAGTATAAAAAAAATACATGCAATATAACTTTATAAAATAATTACCAATACATTTCAGTGAAATTACCATCAATAATACATTGACCAATAAATTGAGCAACTATACATTTTTATAGTAAAATTGAAGACATGGCAGACATTGTGAAAAAGAAAAATAACAGAATTTATGGTTTGGTTTGTTTTACGGTATATCAACCTGAATGGGTTATTTAATGCCGACAAAATTTTTATTCCTGGTAATATTTTGTTTTGTCAAAAATCTATTTCTGGTAATATTTTTCCTTCAAAAATGTATTACTGGTAATAATTTTTTTACAAAAAGTATTGCTGGTAATATTTTTTCCACAAAAATGTATATCTGGTAATATTTTTTTCAAAAATATATTGCTGGTAAAAGTTTTTTTTCTTCAAAAATATATTGCTGGTAAAAGTTTTTTTTCTTCAAAAATATATTGCTGGTAATAATTTTTTACAAAGTACTTCTGGTGTTAAAACCCATTTTTACACTTTCATGGTGTTTCTACCCCAGCTTCGGGGCCAACGACCTGCCCATAACTGGGACCCAACAGGTGCCACCACCCCGGGCCAGGGCGGACCCGGGAACATCAGCAACCAAGAGGTGGCTCCACGCTCCCCAAACCCTCCCGGTCAGAGGCCCTGCCGCCGGATGTAGTTTATCGTCATACCCAGGAAGTACAGAATTTTTGATTAATTTCATTTCTTGTAAGGTTTTCACTGCTCGTTTAATTTTGCAAGATTATTTGATAAAAAAAAATGCAGCTAAGTAATTATTATTTACTCATGAAATAATATCATTATCTTGAATTATGAACTTTTAATTATGAACTTTGAACTTTCATATTTATATTAAATAACACATACAGGTCGATATGCTGCTAAACAAAAACAAGCAAACCGAAGAAATGGGTTTGTACGGAAAAAAAAACCTACAATGGATAATCTACATACTATGCAGTTTGCGATGGCTAAATTGTCGTCTAAATTGCGCAAAAAATATAAAGAATACTGACATCTCATTTTAATAGATATACAGGCTGCGATGGATAAATTGTCGTCTAAATGACGCACACACACAAAAAAAAAAAAATATAACGAACACTGACATCTCATTTTAGCAGATATACAGGCTGCGATGGGTAAATTGTCGTCTAAATGCCACCAAAATGAAAATGTATCGAATACTGACATCTCATTTTAACAGGTATACAGGCTGCGATGGATAAATTGTCGTCTAACTGACGCAAAAATGAAAATAACAGACATCTCATTTTAACAGATATACAGGGTGAGATGGATAAATTGTCGTCTAAATGACGCAAAAATGAAAATAACAGACATCTCATTTTAACAGATAGACAGGGTGCGATGGCTAAATTGTCGTCTAAATGACGCAAAAAAAAAATGGAAATAACACTGACATCTCATTTTAACAGATATACAGGCTGCGATGGATAAATTGTCGTCTAAATGACGCAAAAAATGAAAATAACATTGACATTTCATTTTAACGGATATATTTACCAAAATTACACAAAAATATCTTGAGATACTAAAGAGTAAATTTATTCAATAAAACTGCCATTGGCTTCAACACACGGCCTCCAGTCGACTACGGAATCTCCTGCATCTCTTCTGGACGGTCTCTTTGTTTAAGTTGGTGAATGCTGCCATAATCCTTGCCTTCAGTTTATATTTGTGTGGCAAGGAGTTTTGTTGGTCTCTCACTTAACTGCTCCCCATACATAATAATCAAGGGGGTTGCAGTGTCTGGATTTAAGTGGCCATATGAATGGGGTGATGTGGTCGCAGAAATTGTCTGACAGCTATGACTGTGTTTTCCTGCTTGCGTGACATGCTGCAGAGTCCTGTTGCAATGCATAGGGTGTTCAAGCAGCCACCCTCTTGAAACAAGGCAGCACTACCTCCTCAAGGTTCTTGATGTAGGCCTCCGTGTTGAATCTGAGCCCTTGTTCGAAGATAAATCGAAACATAACGCCGCCATCACTAGTGATCACTACAAACGCCTTCGTAATCACCATTAGACTCATCCAACTCTTTCCGAATCTTCTGCACTGTCCTCAGATTGACATGCAAACACTTAAAAATGTTTGTATTGGAGCTTCCGGCGCGAGTGCCAAGAAGTACAGCGCGCCGTTTCCAAATTTCTGGCGGAGTGAATTGCGTCATGGTGCTCTTTTTCTCACAAACAACTAGCCCTCCTATATTGTCGGCAAAACCAAACAATGCCAGTGCGCGAAATAAAAAATATACCATGGCGAAAATTTACCCATCGCACCCTGTATATCTATAAATCATATGTGTACACCAGAAGTTTAAAATTATGTTCAAAATATCTAGTGGAAGTCATGGAATTGTTGAAAATATAGAGATTTTGGTATTAAATAATCCAGAGTTTGATATGCCGCTAAGAAAAAAAAAAAAAAAAAAAAAGAATTAAATTTAAACGTCGCTTTCAGGTTAAAAGTTATAAAGGCAAAAGTGGCATAGAAAAAGAAAGAGAAAAAAAACATCTGGTTCTTAGCAATTTCAACCGATTTATTTTAGCCGCGATATTCGTCGACAGATTAAGACATTTCAAAGTAGCTAATTCCCACAATGGGAGCAATGGCGTGTCTGGGGTAGACAAGTAGAACACGCGCCATGA
This sequence comes from Acanthosepion esculentum, assembly GCA_964036315.1. Taxonomy (NCBI): domain Eukaryota; kingdom Metazoa; phylum Mollusca; class Cephalopoda; order Sepiida; family Sepiidae; genus Acanthosepion; species Acanthosepion esculentum. Next base: position 20,123,723 of record OZ038494.1, on the reverse strand, counting down.
CAACTGCTTGAACACTGAGCAAATAATTTGCAATATAATATCGAGCCATTAAGTATTAGATATTATAGTTCAATGGATATCGTTTCGGAACGAAAACTCGGAGATCAGTGTTCGATTCCTGTCGAGTTCGTTATATTGTCTTACGCACAAATACCCCCAGAAACTATGATCCGCCCTTCGATAATCATATAAAATACAAATTTTATTCTAACCTAATTATGAAATAATACATGGACCATATGCAATATAGGTGAACAATTCAACTAGAAAAATTGAAAATAAATACAATGTATCTAAATACAAATTAGAGACATGTCATAATAGATCATTCCATCTTAAATAAATCAACGATGTTTTGCGGCAAGTTTTAATCTCAACATTCTTCTCTTCCTTATGTTTCATGTCCCCTCAGGATGTAAGTGATCATGGCTCTCCACAATTTCCTGCCCTTTGTAGCTCTTAATAAATTTTGTCTTTTTGTTATCTCTTCTAAATCTTGTTCTGCCATCCATTTATTCAAGCTCACTAAATAGGTTATACATAATTTTCCTCTGTCATTCTTGGCTTCAATCTGTCCTGTGAGTATCAGATTTTCCAAGCCCTCCTTCCTTATAATGTGCCCTAAAAATGTCAACTATCTCTTCCTGATGTTAAGTATAAGTTTCCTTTTTGTTTCTATTTTCTCTAAAACCTTGTCATTCTTCACATGTTCGGACCACTATTACTCTACTCCATCTCAATTTTCATAAGGTAATATTCATATAAAATACAAATTTTATTCTAACCTAATTATGTACACTAATGGATCATATGCAATATAGGTGAACAATTCAACTAGAAAAACTGAAAATAAATCCAATGTATCTAAATACAAATTAGAGACCTGTCATAATCGATGATTCTGTCTTAAAGAAATCAATAATGTTTTGCGGTAATTTTTAACATCAGCACGAGATTTTCTTGTCAAAATGTTGGAGAATTTTAACACATTCAACATTATTTATGAAAAGTAATAAATTTTATACAATAGTTTTTCAAGATTTAGCATGAGCAAAATAAATTCCCGGATCTGGGCGAAAAAAAACAGAATGACCTCAAAAGTTCACAAAAATAAAATTTAATAATAGTCAGTTGTACTTAGATTAATTTGTAACGTTTATAAAAGCAGTTAGAACAAAGCAAATGTTAAGATAGCAAAGGTTACAAACAACTACCCGGGGCACCAAATCAGTCTTAGGTTCTTCCTGGTTGGGTGTTCGGGGTAGTACGCACCAGCTCTGATTTTATCGATACTGAAACACTAAAAAATGATGTTTTATTGCTTAAATGTTTTGAAAGATAAGATTGTTCTCTTGTGGTACCATTAAAATATAATTTATCATTTTTTCTCAGTTAAAAAATGCAAAGGCGTGTATTTTTGCCTGGGGTCAATTACTGTAAACGATTCATTTTGTGATAACTGTGTTACTATTATTTCATAATAAAAAATTGATTGATTCGTTTTCTACGGCTTATCAACCCACTGCAGGTTATTTAGAGCCAGAAAACATTTTTTTAAATTGTAAGAATTTTTTTGAGACAATAATTATTTAATGTTACAAGTCTTACTAATTAAACCCATAGTAGTGGAGAAGTGGATTCATACCCAATATGAATTTGATAAACAAGAAATTATAATATTGATATAAAGTGGTGAATCAATTCTATATACCAATCAGTATATAAACTGATCCCTCACTTTTCGACCGCGTTAGTTTCTATACATTTACATTCTAGAGAATGTAAATAAATCGAAAAACATGCCCGCGTAGCTAACCAGTATTTCGTGGTAGCACGTTTAAATTTATGTATTCCAGGAACCAGCGATAGTAACTCGTTGGCACACTCTCGCCTTGCTTGGGGTGAATTGCCTTAAAATGCTTTATTTTAAAATGAAACTAATTTAATGAAAATAAACTTTTATTTAACAACTAAATTCTGTGTGCCATTTATGTAAAACTAGTAAAACAGCTCATAATAAACGATTTTAAAATGGACCCCTGTGGACCCCAGTAATGTTACATGGACACTCCCAGGGTCTATATGGACCCCGGTTGAGAACCACTACCGTAGAGTATTCCAAACATCCAAATTTCCAAAAAATACCACGATGTAGACAAAAGAATTCTGACTGCTACACAGACACCACACTGGTTCTTGAAAATGACTGAGATGGTCGAAAGTACTTGGACAATACAATAATAAAATATGAACCTCAGACAATTTATCCAAAAATTCGAGCTCGATACTCAATACCTGGTTCGAAAATTGCAAAAATACAATAACAAGTAAACAGATAGATATTGTCGGTTCTTTTTTTATCAGACTTATTTAGATGAATACTTACTGCCTAAGTACGGTGGAGTAATGGATAGCGGCTCGGATTGAGAATTCACAGACCCATAGTTCGAATTCCAATCAGATACATTACATTCACGTACGTGCTAATACCCTTGGGAAACGTATGTATCTTCCTCTTCCCCCCATCTATGGGTAAATATCAAGACAGAACGGGTTCTAAAGTTTTGGATGGCAACTGGTCTACCGCAGAAAGAAATGGCAACCTACTGCGGGAAAAAAATCTGCCTCGTCAGTCATGTATCAAAAGATGCATGATCGCCAAAGCGTGTATCACATAATGGCACATAACTGATATATATATATAATAGAAATTGTAAAGAGGATTTGATAATTATAATTAAGTAATTCACTGAGTCTGAAAGAAACCTCAACAGAATGCAGAAAGCACTGGACGGCCGTTTCGTCCTATATTTGTGACTAATCAGCAGTGCGCATCCATTACCGAAAATTGAAACCCTGACAGTTAGGTTGTCAAGCAAACATCATATCAACTGTTCCAACGGGCCTCGGTGACGAAGCGATAGCAAATCAGACTCAATATAGCGCCGCTCACTCACATATTCCCTGGTGGAACTCAACTGAAGTTCTCTGTAACCATAGGACTGTGCCCCCCGGAGCCACGACTACTATCACGAAGCCGCTCAAACTGAAGTATTAGAAGCCGGATCAAGCAATGATATACATATGATAGAAATTGTTAGGAGGATTTGATAATTATAATTAAGTAATTCATTGAGTCTGAAAGAAACCTCAACAGAATGCAGAAAGCTTCTAATGCTTCGTCACCGAGGCCCGTTGGAATAGTTGCTATGGTGTTTGCTTGACAACCTGTCAGGGTTTCAAATCTCGGTAGTGGATGCGCACTGCTGATGAGTCCCAAATATAGGACGAAACGGCTGTCCAGTGCTTTCTGCATTCTGTTGAGGTTTCTTTCAGACTCAATGAATTATATATATATATATATATATATATATATATATATATATATATATATATCAGTCAGTTATATATATATGTGTATGTATATATATATATATATATTTGAGCTGGCGAGATGTAACCGTATCATTTCCGGCTCCATGTTTTCCAGCCAAATTTAATCGTCTGAATTCCTCAGGTAGAGCGTTCGACAAGCACCAATAGCTTAGCGGGCAGCTAAGACCTAATGTTAACTCTCAAAAATGATTTTCTAAACACAGCTTAGATGTGGCACAAGGCCGAAAGCATGGGGCACCGAGTGAGGATTGAACTCACTACTCAGTTGTAATGGTTCTAGCGATACAAGCTTGCTAACTATTACACCAGGTCGAGGTTGAAATAAAACTATGGCCAGAATCATTTCGGTATGCGACTGATTCATTTTACGTGTTGTTTTGTAAAAGATCCCGTTTGTGTTCATTTAATCTTTTATTTAAATTCATTGCGATTTCTCTTATGTATTCCGTGTGGTAATTATTACAAGTGATAGATTAAATACATCCTTCCCTTTTTTTGTGATGTCAACGAACACTCGTTTTCACTTTTGTAATGTCAACGAATACCCGTTGTCACTTTCGTAATGCTCGTTGTAGTAGAGACTTTGTAATCGCAGATACAACTATAGTAACGCCGTTGAACAATACTGGTGTCAGACGCCTTCGAATATCACTGGCACTAACTGATACTCGCTCGAATAGTAATCCGTGTAGTGATCCGAATAGAGAAATAGTATAGTGAATAGAGTAGCGAATAGCACGATACACATGCGGCGCAAGGCCAGAAAGGGAAATGAGGAAAAGGACGGTCTTGTTCTGTCTTAATATTAAACTTAGCTAGCCACAAACACTGACCCAAATATACCACAATATTCCTTCCACCAAAACAATGCATTCTTACTTACCATTCTTACCTCACTATTTACATTATTCAGAAAATTGTCCTCATCTTTGTCGCCATATTTATTACAACGTTTCGGCCGTTGTACGCTCCGGTCTTCTTCAGGTGGTTGGAATGTCGAACTGAACCCTTTATTTCGCTCACTGGGGGTAGACTGTTCTAGTTCCATGTGCCATGTTTAACGGATGTCAGTTATCAGTTATCTCCTGTTAATTCTCCTCTCCAAGTTCTCCACTGCCTTAGCCGGGTATTGAACTCACACTCTTTGGTTGCTGTCGATGGATCTAACCAACGCCTTTATCCACTGTGCCATGTGACCTCATCCACTATAATGCCTCAGAAACTATATGAAGTCTTAACTAGTTCCCATATATACAATTCCTTTATCTGTGGGGAGAGTGGAGTATAGCGAACAATTAGACGTCACGCAACCTCCTACTTATGCGTTTCCTCTATGGTCACGTGGTCTACTTAATTCAATAATGGGATCGCCCGTGTTTGCTCACTGGCGATCTATGTTCAAACTCAAGTGTCGGCAGCGACATTTTATTCTTATATAACAACTTTTAGCTTATTTTTAATTTGTTTTGTATTAAGTTTCTTGTTTTCGAAGTAATTGTCGTAAATTATGTTAGGCTAAAATAAAGTCTTCTCAATTGCATTTGTTGTAGAATTGGTGGATAGAATAAATATGCTTTGATTCGTTAGGTTTGCTACTCTACTATTTTTAAATATTTTATGAGCCTTTTGTTTCGCGTTATTTCGTGAAATACCGTAATTCCCCATGTATAATACGCCGTCATCCGAAATACGCATCGCTAAAATTGTGCTGAAAGTGTGGGAAAATGCTTCTACTCACGCATAATACGCAACCCTTGTTTGGTAATCAAACCCTATAAATTGTACCTCTCATTATTTCATTACGGCCAGCGTTTCATACTCTTATTTAAAAAAAATGGTTTTAAAAATAGAATAATTTAATTTTATTATAATTCTTATTTTATTTTACGGCAATTTTTAAAGGATTTTTTATAGCTGTACATAATACGCACCCCCGATTTTGCTTATTATTTTTTAGTAAAAAAATGCGTATTATACATGGGTACATATTACGGTAATTGGGATATTGGAAGAACTCATTAATCTTTTAAAATTACTCTAGATGATCTAGCGAATAAAGCACTTTCTATACATTTTCGGTTTAATAATTTGCTTTCTTTTTTATTTAAATCACATTTTTTTAAATCGAAACTATGGTCAGACTCATTATGGGGAACAACTCTCCATTCAGAACCCCTAACCTTTACACCATCTGCACATCTTGAACAGATGAGAAACAAGAATAAAAAAGATGAAAAGCAAGAATCCAACTTTGTCTGCATTTTGTTCCCTTACCGGTTATCTTGACCATTGTCTTGTCACCAGCACACCTAGACAGTTGATAAAAGGACAGTGTGACAGTGTTCGGCTAATCTTCACTCGTCGTCAAATGAGAAATCACAAAGTGTAGCCATTTTGATCCTGCTCTCCTGCGATGACCGAACAATGCTTTTTACATCAATTGGATAATTGAAGTAAGTTTGACTGGATTACACACCCAATTTTTATGTCCGCCAATTGAGGCATATGTATTTTCTTTCTTTTTCTTTTTTTCTGCCAGGTGATAACATAATCAGTCAATAGGTGCGGAAGGAGCTTGGCTGACTGACTTGCTACGCTTCGTTTAAAACATGGAATGTCTCGACTTTGAAGTCAAGACGGAAGTGGTTGTTTTCGATAAAAGGAATGGAGCCAATGAGAACCGGAAACTCTGAGTTGAATTCGCAAATATTCCAACAATTTTCATCGCTACAATTTATCAATTAATATATATATATATATATATATATATATATATATATATATATATATGTGTGTGTGTGTGTGTGTTTTGTTGTTTTTTTTTTGCTTTGTCGCTGACCTAATAATTATTACATCCTGAACAACATATTATTATTATTGGGAGTTCTGTTTTTTCTTTTTGCTTTTTTCTTTCTTTTTCATTGAACCCAAAAAGTGGCCATAAATACACGAATGTTTCGCTTTCATTGAATAATACAGTATTCAATAGAACGAAATCATTGACTGGGTTAAAAATTGCTGAAAAGTATCAAACACCGCAGTGACCTTTCTCTTTTCTGCGCCCACGCAGACTCCATATTGTTCCTTAAAAAATATTAAGTATTTGATACATGAATAAAAAAAAAAAAGGGGAAATAATTCGCCCATCTGGTTTTTTTTTTTTTGTTTTTTTTTAATCTTAAAATAATTTTTAAAATTATTCTTTTTATGACTGGAGACAGATTCATGATTTGTAAAACAATTCAGTATAAATAATTCCTCTAAAGCTGTCGAAATGTACGTCGATAACGGACCATTTGCTACTTGAAGGGGTAAATTTTAACAAACGTAACAGCAAAAATTGTTTTAATATGTGTTTTTTTTTATTTGTCTTTTATATGACTTATATTTCTATATCGAACCGAAGAATTGAAATCAAGTTTGTTGAGAAGTGTGAAAAAGAAAACTGTATTTAGCCACTAACATTCGTTCACTACTAGAGACTTACAAAAATAATAAAGTTGACAACCAATCTAGGAGAAGGACAACTCTGTATCCTAAACCGGTTTCCCGGCGAGATGCATAATATACAGCTATTGAAAAAATATATATATATAGTTTACAGTTAACTTTGGCACAGAGTCATGTACCCAATGACTTCTTCTTCTTCTTCTTCTTCTTATTATTATTATTATTATTATTATTATTATTATTATTATTATAAGAAGAAGAAGATACATATCCAGAAACAAGTGACCATCTTGTATCGGGTTGCTCAGTTTTATACCAACTAAATATAAAACTCGGCATGATAGATATATATCTGCACGAGAAATTATGCAACTTTCACAGGAAGGAAACTGCAAGAAACTGGTATGAACATCACCCAGACCCAGGTAGAGAGATGGGACATGTAACAATTTTATGGGACTTTGTAATATACACAGACAGAACAATCAAAGCTAATCGCTCAGACATCGTGATCAAAGACCCACAAAAACAGAATGTGCTTTCATAATGACATGGCAGTTTCTGAAGACTGTAATGTATCTTTGAAGCTTTTCAAAAAACTATCAAAGCGCAAGAATCTTAGAGTAGAAATCTCAGAAAGTTTTTCCTCATCTGAGTCCAGCCTTCAAATCTATAAATCAACCATATCCGTCCTTGTACAGAATATTCTTGTCATATATGATCTGATGCCCCCGCTGTGCGTCTCAAGGTCCTCGACAAAATCCAGAGACGAATATGCAATGCGATAGGTCCTGATCTGGCATCACGTCTACAGTCGCTTTCTGACAGACGTGCTGTGGCTTCTCTCTGTCTTTTCTACAAGTATTTTCACGGCAACTGTTCCGACGAGCTACTTTCACTGGTTTCCAGACTGCATGAATTTAAGCGAGCTACTAGACTGGCATCTCGGTCCCACCCTTTCACTGTCGAAACAGTTAAATGTAACCGTCTCTTCTACTCAGCTTCTTATCTCGCACTTCCCGACAGTGGAACTCCCTTCCTCTTACTTGCTTCCCTGATAACTATAATCTTCAAATATTCAAGTGTAATGTCAATCGACATCTGATACCTTGATCTTGTTTCCCGTCCTTCTCTTTATCCTTTCCTCAAACAAGTCTCTTTACTCTTGTTCTCAATCCTCTGTAATTCCTTGCGGGCTAATGGCACACCCCCCTTGCTTGGGGGGTGAATTGCTTTAAAAAATATGGTACACGAGGACATCAATAATTCCTGTTGTAGTTGGAGTACTTGGATTGATTGGAAAAGGTTCCGATAGACTCAAAGAAGGGATTCCTGGTAGACCATGCCTTAAAGAAATACAAACAAATGTATTCACAAGTTTTCGTTTCCGGCCATCTTGTAAAATAAGCTCTATAGAATTTTTCTGCACAGAAGTCTCATACAAAATTTTAAAGCTTAAAAAAAATAGGTAAATTAACTTTTAAATTTTGAAAAATAATAGCAGTAATCTTCTTTTAAGAAGGATACAATAGTATTGACATAGATTGAAGCCAAGAAGACAATTTAGTTTTCAGTTCCAGCAAAAAATAAGGCCTTCCCTATAAAGTCGTGCATATTTACAATTTTTTTGTCAGTGGGAATTGTCATGATGTGATTTCTAACCTTAGGTCTCTGGGCGGGGCCCGGAAAGAAATTTGTAAATAATAATAAAAAAAAAAAAAAAAATAATAATAATAATAATAGTAGTAGTAGTAGTAGTAGTAGATGATGATGATGATGATCCTCCTCCTCCTCTTCCTCCTCCTCTTCCTCCTCCTCCTCCCCCAATATCTACAATGGAAAATATGCAATTTTTACGGGAAGGAAACTGAAAGAAACTGGTATGACCATCACCCAGAGCCAGTTACAGAGGTAGGACCTATCACAATTTTATGGGACTTTACAATACACACAGACAGAACAATCAAATCTAATCGCCCAGACATCGTGATCAAAGACCACCAAAACAAAATGTGCTTTCTTATTGATATGGCAGTTCCTACGGACTATAATGTATCTTTGAAGATCTTCAAAGAACTATAGAAATACAAGGATCTTGAATTGGAAATCTCGAAGATGTAGCACGTGAGGACATCAATAATTCCAGTTGTAATTGAAGCACTTGGATTGATTGGAAAAGGTTCCGATAGACTCAAAGAAAGGATTCCTGGTAGCCCATGCCTTAAAGAAATACAAACAAATGTATTCACAAGTACAGTTCACACATTACGAAGAGATTTATCTATGTAAAATGTGTGTGATCATAGGTGTTTGTTTTTGTTTTTTGCTGGGTGGGGGTATTTCCTAGTTATAGTCCGCCTTGCGTATGACGATAAACTACATCCGCGTTCTGAGTAAGACGATAAATGACATCCAACAGCAAAGCCTCTGATCAGGAGGTTTTGAGGAGCGTGGAACCACCTCTTAATTGCTGGTGTTCCTAGGTCCACCTTGTTAGGGTCCCAGCTATGGGCAAATAGTTAACACCCAAACTTGTGTAAAAATAGGTTTTAATACCAGAAATACTTTGTAATAATAATTTTTTTAAAATTATTATCAGCAATACTTAAAAAAATAAAAGTACCGGCAATACAACCAGTTATACATTTTTTGAAAAAAAATATTACCAGCTATAGATTTCTTCAAGGAAAAATATTCCCAGAAATAGATTTTTAATGAAAAACATATTACCAGCAATAAAAATTTGGTCGGCATTAAATGACCCAATGAAGTTGATATGCCGTAAAACTAAACAAATCATACCAAGTTAGAAGAGAGAATCCATTATACATAAACTAGTGAGTTACTTTTCAATCACCCTCTATTACTAACGAAGATAAAATGATTTTATTAACGCAATAAATTACGTTGCCCTAATTTTGATTAACTGCCTTACTTAGCTACTTACGTAAAAATAAAAACAGTCTTTGTTGGCAATGACATGAGCGGCAGAAGGGATCACTTTGACGTAGTGTAAAAGTTACCTAGCTTGTTTCGCTAGATCAGTTACCATTGAGTTGTGAGTTCGATCCTCACTAGTTGACAGATAGTTATCAAAAGGCGCTGGTGATTGCTGACGGCTAATTTGTCTAATTAATGTACTGACTATCGATTGAGATAAATGTACGTTAATTGATACACACTTAAGTTGATGTAGTCGAGGAACAAAGAAAAAAAGCTCGTCCGAGCAGTTGCCATGAAAATATTTGTAGAACAGACAGAGGAATGTCATGTCACGTCGGTGAGAAAGTGACCGAAGTCGAGATGCCAGGTCAGGATCTATTGTATTGCAGACCTTTCTCTGGATTTTGTCAAGGATCTCGAGATGCACAGTAGTAGCACCAGACCAGATATGGCAACAGTATTCAATGCACAGACGAACGGTGGATTTATACGGAAACGTAGAACGAGAAAGTCAAAAAAAAAAATGAAGTGTAGAAAAATGAGGGGGAAATTGAAAATAGCTGTCTAAATAACTTGCATACAGACAATATTTAACTCTGTTTATGCTCACAATTTTTGGTATTTTACCTTATATCAGTGGTTCCCAAACTTTTTTTTTTTTACCGATGGACCACTTTTACCCTCACTGTTTAAATAGGGAGTTACTTTTCAATCACCCTATAGAAAAGAATTATTTCGATTAACTGCCTTACTTAGCTACTTATGTAAAAGTAAAAATTTTGTTGGCAATGATATAAGTGGCAGAAAGGATCACTTCGACGTGGTGTAAAAGTTACCCAACTTGTCTTGCTAGATCAATTACCACAATGAATCTGATTATGATAAAAAATATTGATATGTTTTGGATTATTTGAGGAAGTATTATGTTCTGTTTAGTTTGTATTAAGATTTCTAATAGATCGCTTTATTTGTTCATCATCAATTTAGCTAAGGAAGTCATTATTAATGAGAGTTTGTTTAAAATGTTTTTTTTAGTTAAGTGTAGAAAAATTGTAATTAATTATAGGATTAATACAAATATCAAATTTGTCACTTCGCTGATTTATGTTATATTTGGCAGCCCGACTCCAGAGTTTCGTAGACGAAACATTTTGTAATCATGCAGTCGACTCATCAGGAGGTATTAGCAATATTTGCTATTTTCTATATTAAGTAAAAATTAATTTATCTTTTTTTCTTCTAATTTTAGATTTCGTTTCAACAACCACAAACTAGACATACGTCAAAATAATCCGTATTCCCACATAGCTGAACACTTTAATCAATCAGGACACTCATTAGACAACTGTAAATGTATATTGATAGACACAGGTTTTAGTACAACATACACACGAAGAAAAAAGAGAAATACTGGATTTTAAAATTAGACACATATAAACTAGGGTTAAACAAAGACGTGGGTATTTTAAATCTGTATAAATATTTCAATAGTTAATAAATTTCTTTAGATATAGTTAAAAAACCTTTTTAAACAACATCTAAAATACTATCGTTAGATTTACGTTAAAAAATTCAAACACAGTTGCATTCCACATCACGTGACGGCCGCGTCTAACGACGGACGCTGTAAAGTGTAAACAAACTCTCAAATACAGTAATTCAATTAATTTCTGAGGAAGGACCGAGGTGGTCTGAAATATTAAATATATATAAAAACATATAAATAAATACATTCGCAAAAAAACACACAACTTTTTTTCAGTTATTTTATCCATATATATATATATATATATATATATATATATATATATATATATATATATATATATATATGTAAGTGACTATATTTGTGTGTGAGTGTGTGTGTTATGAAATAGATTCCCCAATTATTTAATATATTTTCTGTGTATGCGTTATTTAATAGATACAGTTTATTTAAACAAATGCTCTGTTTTTACAGTAATTCAATTAATTTCTGAGGAAGGACCGAGGTGGTCTAAAATATTAAATATATATAAAAACATATAAATAAATACTTTCGCAAAAAAACACACAGTTTTTTTTCAGTTATTTTATCCATATATATCTATATATATATATATATATATATATATATATATATGTAAGTGACTATATTTGTGTGTGTGTGTGTGTGTGTGTGTGTGTTATGAAATAGATTCCGACAATTATTTAATATATTTTCTGTGTATACGTTATTTAATAGATACAGTTTATTTAAACAAATGCTCTGTTTTTTTTTAAAATAAACTCGATTAATTACACTGACCAGCCTGAAATATGCGTTGTCATGTGTCCTGTATGTCAGATCAATCGGAAAACTCTCCTTTTCTGCGAAATTTTTCGAACAATCAGACCAATAAATGTAATTAATACTGTTTATTTAAAAAAATCATCTACTTAAATAAATTGTATCTATTAAATAACTTATATATAGAATATATATATATATATATATATATATATATATATATTTCTGTTTATACGTTATTTATATATATATATATATATATAACGTATAAACAGAAAAAAATTTATAACGTATAAACAGAATATATATATATATATATATATATATATATATATATATATATATATATATATCAAAGTGGGCATTGAAGTCAACACTCACAGGCGACAGGCCGTATTAGATACGCTCTATCTCTGATATTGAGCACTTAATTCCATAAATATAGGACACCTTAAAACTCTATTTCGATATATATATATATATATATATATATATATATATATATATATATATATATATATATATATACTCAAACATAATGAGCCAGACAAACCTACCAAGGTTTCACTTAGACGATCTGCCTAAGTGAAACCTTGGTAGGTTTGTCTGGCTCATTAGGTTTGACTAGGTTTGCTCTACGTTTGTATCGAGCTCTTTAGTTAGTTGTTTACTCGTATCGGGTTTTTTTCTTTGGGCCATGAACCTGTTTCTGTGCGATTATTTTCGACAGACTTTCATGTTCCTGGCTCTTTCTTTTTTAAAACCTTTTTTTCCCTTCGGGATTGATTTGGCTATTGTTAAATCAAGAGTTCGAAGGTTTTTCGACACGAGTATAGTTACATATATATATATATATATATATATATATATATATATATATATATATATATATATTTTTGAATTGGACATAGTCCGACAATTTATTAAAGACATTTTTGATATGTTTAACGTTCTTTTTATAGATACAAGTATTTTAAGTAAATGCTCTGTTCATAATAAACAGTATTAAATAACATTTACCGGCCTGAATGTCCGAGAAATTTTCATAGAACATTTTCGTTCTCCGACATATATATATATATATATATATATATATATATATATATATATATATATATATATATATATATATATATAAAATATTTTTATTATAATAGATTACAATAAAAACATTTTCCATCGCTACACAAAGACTTTCATGTTTCGGAACTTTATTCGTTCCTCGTCGGACTATGGCAGATGACATATAATAGAAATGAATTTTGGGCAATTTGAAAATCAAATCGTTACCAGTTTTGAAATTAAAAAGGGGGATGGTGGAAGCCTAATGCCAGAATTAAAACATATACATGTGGGTACGTCTGGATTATAAGTCAGATTTAAGCTAAAATAGAAAAATGAAAAATACGGTCAGCGGTTGGTTATATATTCATGCCTTGATACATTGACACTCTAGACATGTCAGCGTCGAAAATAATGTAACGAAATCCAAAGTTCAGATTTCGTGAAGTAGACATAGAGTAAACTTGAACAAAAGAATTATTTTTAAGAATTTTTCAAAAATTTTTCTACTACCGAAAACTTAAAATAAATTTTTTGTGGAACTTTAATATATGATGCTAATTATATTGAATTGTCAGTAAACACAGGGCAATATTAAAGATGAAAAAATCCAATAAAAATTGAGTGGATCTTTATATACTTATAAAATAATGGCTATGTAATGGATAAAATATTTATGAAGAATTCTTTTAACTATATTTTAATGTAAAATTTAGACAATGCCTACATAAAACAGTTAATTCACTTCTTTGGTTTAGCAGAACTTTATTTTTAGGAACCTTTATAATATTATAGGTCATATAAGGATTTAAAGATTCTTATTTTTTTTTAATATTTTTAATTTTGGAGTTTTACTAATTTCTTTTAAATGCCAAAAATGTTTAGAAAGTAAATGCTAAGAACTGTGGATTCTAACTCAATCTGTTCTTTCTCTTTCATAATATCTATCTATCTATCTATATATATATATATATATATATATATATATATATATATATATATATAAAGAGAGAGAGGGATAGAGACATAGCGACTCGAAAAAATTAATTTCAATTTTAAATGACAAGGGTTGACATGCCTTAAACCAGTTCGATCCTCGACGGAAGACACCATCATATGTCAGGTGTTCAATGACATTGCAATCTCAGAAGATCATTGATTTTCCATGTTCGACAGTCAGATTCTCGGGTCTCATGTGTAATGCGTGTTAGGCGAACACGGCCACAGATATTGCATGTACCGGCGTGTCCCAATGACCGTGATGAAGTGGTGATGCTCCCCACGCCGTTTCTTCTTTTTTTTTTGCACTATTGCTTTGTTCTCTTGGCCTCCCTGTAACGAGCCAGGGTGGTGATATCATATGTCAACAGCCCATTGTAGATTAACTACGACCACTGAGCATTTTCCCCAGGGGGCGGGTTTGATATTAAACGATGCGAGGTCATAAACACTCTGAAGCGACAGGTATGATGCTAGTAAATAATTACAATTACAAAATCTGTAATATGTGATGATAGGGCCCATTAGCCTTGTCGAACTGGAAATAAATCTGAAGGGTCTTGCCAAAAAACTAAAAAGTACTGTAAACCCGGGGAAGAATCCGAATCAACATACTTTTCTGTCTGATTGTTTGTCTGCCTCTCTCTCTCCACACACACACACACACACACACACATATTATATATATATATATATATATATATATATATATATATATATATATATATATATATATATATATACACGCACACATACAAACACACACACACACAGATATTACACACTTTATTAGTAGATTTTCTCTCTCTTTCTCTCACACGCACATACAGATTCTAACTCTCTCGCTTCAAAATGTCGGAGATCATGGTTCTCCACAGCTTCCTATCGTTGTTGCTTTCATTAATTCTTTATATTTCCTCTTTATCTTTGTGGCACGTTACTCTGGCCATTTTCTCAAATTTGGGATTCACTGCTTCTATTATTATTTCTCTTGATTTCTATTTCTCCTGTGAGTGTCAAATTCTCCAAGCCTTCTTTTTTCATTCTATTTGGATATTTAGTCAGGCCATGAGCTGCTCAACACACCTCTGTAAATACTTGAAAAACCTATAGGAAAACATAAGTAAATAAATAAATAAAACAGTTGGCGTGCCATTGTCCAAAAATCATTAGTGGTATAAAGAGCTTTAAGATAGAATCAAAAGTTACCCCGCCAAAATTCTGCTGGTTCGCAATTTAATGTCAAAAAGACGGCTATTGGATGTTGTGACGTCGAGGTATTGGGTACAATCTGTTTGTTTTGTATTGTCTTGCCGCTCGTCGACCGTGACCCTCGCCATTTGTGAATCATCGCTTCGTGCTACACCGATGGAATTTCGGCATTCTCCGACGGTAGAAGGCGTCAAAAGACATCTGCATCCACCTGGGAGAGCTTTGTCCCTGACTCAGAGGCTAAAGAAAGGAATAATAATGTGGCGAGGGGCAAAAATTAAACGAGTTTCTTTTTCTTTTCTTATTATAGGAAAAAAAAAATTGCAAAACAAAACAAAACTTGAAGGGTTCGCGGGGGTGCTGCCTGAGTTTGAACAATAAATGTTTCCTGTTCCGGGTTCATTGGGTACAAAACAAACACGATGGAAAAAATCTCTTAGATGATGAGATGTCCAATAGTTGTTTATGTTTATTCTCAGATTTGCCAACACATGATGACTGACACAGTTTATGGGAACGTAAGCAGCGGAAATGAGTTAAATCAACTTGAGTATATATATATATATATATATATATATATATATATATATATATATATATATATATTGACACATGTTTGATTAAATAATACAGACATTTTTTGTCTATTTATTTTAAGTAAGTTCCTTTCATATTGTCTGTTAAGCTTAATAACGTTATCACTGAAACCAATGGCTTGCCATACTTAATACTTCTCGTTTTCACTCTCGCGTGGTCATGTGTGACGTCACGAGCTGCGACGCGATTTTCGCTTCCGCGTCTCGTATACACGAGTCTGTCGTTGCTTTGAAATTTTTCATGCAACACAAACAGACTACCATTATTGTTTCGTCCGTGTATTGTTTGGTATATTGAAATGTAACTGTCATCTTTGATAATGGCTTATGTAAGCCGAAAGCTTAGATTGGATTTATTCATGTATCAATATGGTGATTTCCTTTCGTCTTTCAATGATAATGTTATTAAGCTTATCAGACAATATGAAAGGAACTTACTTAAAATAAATAGACAAAACTTGTCTATATTATTTAATGAAACATGTATCAATGAAAAATTGCTGCCTAAATATACACACTATATATATATATATATATATATATATACGGTTATGATGAAAAAACATACGTATATGCACATATACTTGAAAGTACATATATATATATATATATTGACTCAGGTGTTATAAAAACAGTTTCCAATGTTATATAACAAAGGTATTAAGGAATTTGTCGATATAAATTATTAAATAGTATAACGAACAAGTTTTAAGACATAATTTTAAATCAATTCCAGGAGAACGCCTGAATGTCCGAGAAATTTTCATAGGCCGGTAAATGTTATTTAATACTGTTTATTATAAAACAGAGCATTTGCTTAAATACTTGTATCTATAAAAAGAACGTTAAACATAATATAACTGTCTTTAAATAAATTGTCGGACTATGTCCAATTCTAAAATATATGACGTCATTTGTTTACATTTGATACGCTAGAGCAGATATGAATAGAAGAGATTCATGGAAGATTTAAGTTTAAAGATAGTAAAATCGACCTTGCTAACCAGACGCTTCTCTGTGGCCGAACGATTAAGGCACATCACGCGAAATGATGGTTCCGTATAGGATACAGGTTCGATTCCTGTCGGAGAGCGAAAATTTTCTATGAAAATTTCTCGGACATTCAGGCCGGTAAATGTTATTTAATACTGTTTATTATAAAACAGAGCATTTGCTTAAATACTTGTATCTATAAAAAGAACGTTAAACATAATGTAAATGTCTTTAAATAAATTGTCGGACTATGTCCATTTCATAATGTGTGACGTCATTTGTTTAAATTTGGATACGCTTTGAGCAGATATGAATGTACGTGAGAGATTCATGGAATATTGAAGTTTAAAAACAGTAAAATCGACCATACTAATCGAACGATTCTCCGTGGCTCGATCGGTTAAGACACGTCAGGTTTAATGATGATTCCGTATAAGATGCAGGTTCGATTCCTGTTGGAGGACGAATATTTTCTATGAAAATTTCTCGGACATTCAGCCCGGTAAATATTATTGATACTGTTTATTATAAAACAGAGCATTTACTTAAATATTTGTATCTATAAAAAGAATGTACAAACATAAAAATGTCTTTATATATATATATATAATTCGAACATTGAGTGCTGGTGCTACGAAAATAGTGCTCGATGTATAATAACAGAGTTAAAATTTATATTAATACTAAACATATATATTTTTTTTATAAATGTAAAAGACAATAGGAAAACTGTAATAGTTGCCAACACGTTTCGTCCGGTGTGGACTTTTTCAAGGCAAAACGAAATTAATTTATTAAACAAAGTAACTAATAATAACAAAACAAAATGTCTTTAGCAACTGGAAGAATTTACAGAACGCTATTTTCATACTGTTCACTTAAATTACGTCAATTACTGTTACCTGTGGAGATATTGGTTTTATTGCTGTGTTGACTGATTCAAAAATTTTCTTTTGATTTCTTGATACATTTACAAAATATTGTCTTTTTCTACACGTTAACTCTGAGAAATTTTTCATATATTTTTTTCTTCATCGGTAGCACATGGTGCATGAAATGTGAGAGAGGACCTTTATATAAAACATCTGACACCCAATATAAATCTCACCTTATTCATCGGCGGAAATTGCGTGTTGAAGGCTTTTTAAAATAGAATTTCAGCCACGTTCAACTCGCGTGGTTCAGAAGAAACCTCATAATATTTTGACACCAAAAAGATTACACCTTCAACAGACAAACATGAAAAGAATAAATACGTAAAAGAAGATAGAAGAAGCAAAGTACTTTTTATACGCCTTCTTTCGACCTTAAGACAATCATCGATATAAATTATTAATAATTGATATAAATATTATAGGCAACAATAATATAACGAACGCGTTTTAAGACAGAATTTTAAATCAACTCCAGGAGAACGCGAATTTCACAACGTTTAACGGTCAGTGAGAATTTATTTAGCACGTGATGATTGAGTAACCGCATTAAAATCTGAGTCGTTTTATCGACATGAGATATTATGTGTTTTCATTATATATATATATAAAAGTGAACATTGAAGTTAACACTCAGAGGTGACAGGCTGTTTCATGCTGGACGCAAACGTCAGGCTATGGAACATTTTCCATGGCCTGACGATTGCGTCTAGCATGAAACAGCCAGTCGACTCTGAGTGTTGACTTCAATGTTTACTTTTATATATATTTATATATATATATATATATATATATACATATATATATATATATATATATATATATATATATATATATATATATAAACACAGTATCTCATTTGATTTCTGAGGAAAGACCTAGGTGGTCTGAAATATTAAATATTAAATAAATAAATATATACAAAAACACAGAAATAAATACTTTCATAAAAAAAACACCCAATTTTGTTTCATTTATTTTATCCAGATATTATATACATATCAAGAAAGTATACGTGGCCTCTCATTATGCTATATATATATATATATATATATATATATATATATAAAAGTGGACATGGAAGTCAGCACTTAGAGGCGACAGTCTGTTTCATGCTAGTGCAATCGTCAGGCGACTAGCTGGTCGCCTGACGATTGCACTAGCATGAAACAGACTGTCGCCTCTAAGTGCTGACTTCCATGTCCACTTTTATATTTACACACGCTCTATCTCTGATATTGAGCACTTTACCCCATAAATATAGCACACTTTAAGACTATATTTCTGCATATATATATATATATATATATATATATATATATATATATATATCGTCAGCGATAGAAATGATGAAAAATGATAAAAACAGCGAGACGCAGATTAATGGCATGTTGTGTTTGGCAAGATCTTATTGGTTAAATACGTGTCATGAAGTAACCCATCATATTTAAATAAGCGTAAAAAACATTCTGGACACTGAAGTGTGTAAAACTTAGTGAGACGCAGCCTGATATTTTGAAAAATGTTGTTTTGGCTTGATTTTCAAGCGTATTATATATATATATATATATATATATATATAAGCAAGTATGTGGATATAGATCCGACAGTATGAGAAAAAATATGGAAAACAAAAAATCCGAATATGCAAGTACCCGGATTCTTTAACATCCCCCCTTTTCTGGCAAGATTAATGCTGGACAAACGTACTTATAAACTTTAGATTCTAGTAAAATTCTTCTCTTTCATTAATAGTAATAAACTCTATTTTAGGAATACGTTTTCGCAACATCGCCCACGTGACGCCGACGTGATCGCATTTCAAAACGGAACGCTGATCTTAAAATTCAGTCATTTTGTTTTGATTTTTCTTATGTCTATCGTTTTTTCATGTTGACTTGAATATCGTCTAATTTTAATTATGTCTTAATAACTATCTCCTGAAGAAGGTCTACTAGACCAAAACGTCTGACGTCGACATTGAAACAACATTAAAAACAGTAAACTTGCATATTCGGATTTTTTGTTTTTCCATATTTTTCCTCATATATATATATATATATATATATATATATATATATATATACTCATTTATTCGAAAATAACATAAAAATGTTATAAAATCTCTACAAAAATAGCCATTTTGTTTCAATACTTCTGGTGTCTTATCAAGTGAAGGTGTTGAATGTCTATTCAACATTCAACGCCATCACTTGATACGACACCAGAAGTGTTAAAACAAAATGGCTATTTTTGTAGTGATTTTATAACATTTTTATGTCATAATTTTCGAATAAATGATTATATTTGCTCTACTCTGTATTGAGCACTCTTTTAAGAATAGTATTTGTTGTTTATTGGAATTTATTCTGTATACACCAATCCTATACTTGGATATATATATATATATATATATATATATATATATATATATATATATATATATACTCACACACACAAACACACACAAAAAGGATTAAATCCGACAATTATTTTAATATATTTATACGTTATTTTTATACATTCAATTATTTAAGTAAATGCTCTGTTTATAAGAAACAGTATTAATAACATTTCCTGGATATTAATGTCCGAGAAATTTCAAAGAAAATATGTGTCCTATGACAGGAATTGAACCTTTATCCTACATGGTCATATAGCCTGACGTGCTATACCATTTAGCTACAGAGGTAGCATCTAGTTAGAAAGGTCAATTTACTGTTTTAAAAAAAAAAACCTTCCCATGATTTCTCTCAAACGTTCATATCTGGTCGAAGCGTATCTTAACGTAAACAAATGACGTCATATATTATGAAATGGATTATTAAAATGATTATCGGGTTTAGTCCATTTCAAGAGAGAAATCATGGGAAGATTGTAGTTAAAAACAGTAATTTAACCTTGCTAACCAGACGCTTCCTCTGTAGCTAAATAGTATAGCACGTCAGGCTATATAGCTGTCCCGTGTAGGATACACGTACGACTCCTGTCGGATAACGCATATTTTCTTTGAGATTTCTCAGACACTCAGACCGGTAAATGTTGTTAATACTGATTATTATAAACATCGCATTTACTTAAATATTTCCATCTATAAAAATAACGTATAATATAATCAATATATATATATATATATATATATATATATATATATATATATATATCAATAAATACGTTAGACAAGGAAGATTTACTTCATTTTTTATTTCGTTTTTCTAGTATCCTTACGTTTTTCGTTTTGTACAGAAAAGAGAACAGAAAATTTCCATAATTTTCATTGTGTCAAGTGCTTTCAAATCTAAACCCCCCCTTGAAAATGTCTAAAGAATTATCCCAAAGCTTTTGGGACAATGAAACTTTTACAAAATCTCTGTCCTCCCTTACCTCAACCAAAAGGGAAAATGTAATGATGCTGGAAAAAGTAAATAAAAAATTAATTATATCTTCCTTGTCTGTCGTATTTAATGGAGATGTTTAAATGATAGGTTGCAGCCCAAATATATATATATATATATATATATATATATATATATATATATATAGTGGGGATGATTAAAGTTCTCAGTTCAACTTAAAATACAGGCGAGTTTATTGTGTTCAATTTACGCTGATGACCTTACACATTGCTATGGAATAAATAGCAGAACATTCTAGACACTCTAGCATTGGTTGACAGCCAGTCTAGGAGAAAGACAACTCTGAATTCCAAATATTGTAGAACGCAATGGAAAAGAAGTCCACTCTATTACCAAGAAGCCATTGCAATTAATACATGTAAATAAAATGAATCTATGGATAGGCATGATCGCCTATGCCCTGAAGAGCAATATCATTCATAAATAAGAAAAATACCGTTTTCATTCGTAGTCCTACGAGCTTAAATGAAAAGAAAATTAAACGATTTGTCCGTCAGCAAATTTTAAAATTAATTGAGAAAATAAAACAACGCCCTGAAAATTGAGGGTGTGGTTTTTTTACCCTCGACATAACTGTCAGAAGCTTCAGTTCTCATTTGTACAGTTTTCTTGACGACTCAAAGTGTAAGTAGAGAAATTTTCAGTACGAAGATATTTTGAAGTTTCCTTCAAAATCAGATAAATCCATCGGTTCAGTGCTTTGTAACATTATCTAAGAAGAAAAAACATCTTGAAAGTTTTTCAAACGCCTAGCAATCCGACCTTGTCGCAGTTTCTCTCTTTCTTCATCGTTCGTTTTTTCTTTCACATTCTTTATTCTTTTGCATTTTTCTTTTCTTTTTATTTTTTTTCCTTTTTATTTTTTCCCCTTTATTTATATTATATGAAGCAATGGAGCAAGGCGAATATTTATGACTATTATTATTAATTTTTCAGGTTTATTAAGTGAACAATTGTTAACCATTATTATTAATTTTTGACTAGTATTTATGTTCATCTTCATTTTTATATTAGATGAAGCATTGTCAGCCATTATTATTCATTTTTGACTACTATTTATTTTAATCTTCATTTTTTAGTAGATGGAGAATTGTCAACCATTATTATTAATTTTGGACTAGTATTTATGTTCATCTTCATTTTTATATTAGACGAAGTATTATCTACCATTATTATTAATTTTTGTCTACTGTTTATTTTAATTTTCATGTTTTAGTAGATGGAGAATTGTCAGCCATTATTATTAATTTTGGACTAGTATTTATGTTCATCTTCATTTTTATATTAGACGAAGTATTATCTACCATTATTATTAATTTTTGTCTACTGTTTATTTTAATTTTCATGTTTTAGTAGATGGAGAATTGTCAGCCATTATTATTAATTTTGGACTAGTATTTATGTTCATCTTCATTTTTATATTAGACGAAGTAATATCTACCATTATTATTAATTTTTGTCTACTGTTTATTTTAATTTTCATGTTTTAGTAGATGGAGAATTGTCAGCCATTATTATTAATTTTGGACTAGTATTTATGTTCATCTTCATTTTTATATTAGACGAAGTAATATCTACCATTATTATTAATTTTTGTCTACTGTTTATTTTAATTTTCATGTTTTAGTAGATGGAGAATTGTCAGCCATTATTATTAACATTGACTAGCATTTACATTCATCTTCATTTTTATATTAGATGAAGCATTGTCTGCCATTATTATTAATTTTTTTACTAATATTTACTTTCACATTCCTTTTTTAAATTGCTTCTTAGTGTATATGTACTTAAATCGTCAATATACGGATGTTACTCGACAGCTTCTTCCTGTTATCTTCTTCCTCTATGTGTTGTGTCTCTTCAGTGGGTGAAGGTTACGACTTTTCCCAATTTTATGGCTTGAGAATTTCTGAGTAAGGTTTGTCGCTTTGCAGTCCTTCTTAATGCATGTCAAAAATTATTAATAATGTCAGACAACGAGACATCTATTAAAATATGGCTGAAAATACATACTAACCAATTACTAATAAGAATTGATGAGAAGTTTTTTTTCCTTTTTAATAGTGGCACATAAAGATGGCTTGCAAAATCTGATATAGACAGGAAATATTGAAGGTGAAAGGGACATTGGAAAACAATGAAAAACTTAGTGAGCTTGAGTAAACGGATGGTGGAACAAAGCTCACGAGAAATAACAAAAAGACAAAATTTATTAAGAGCTACAAAGGAGAGGAAATTGTGGAGAGCCATGATCGTCAACGTCCTGAAGAGACGCGGCACATAGAAGACGAAGAATGAGCTTGAGTAAATGGATAGCGGAACAGGGTTTAAGAGAAATAAGAAAAAGACAAAATTTATTAAGAGCTACAAAGGAGAGGAAATTGTGGAGAGTCATGATCGTCAACGTCCTGAAGAGACACGGCACATAGAAGACGAAGAATGAGCTTGAGTAAATGGATAGCGGAACAGGGTTTAAGAGAAATAAGAAAAAGACAAAATTTATTAAGAGCTACAAAGGACAGGAAATTGTGGAGAGCCATGATCGCCAACGTCCTGAAGAGACACGGCACATAGAAGACAAAGAATGAGTTTGAGTAAATGGATAGCGGAACAGGGTTTAGGAGAAATAAGAAAAAGACAAAATTTATTAAGAGCTACAAATGAGAGGAAATTGTGGAGAGCCATGACCAACTATGTCCTGAAGGGATACGACAGATAGAGAAGACATCAGTCGATGGATCTCTGTGAAACCAATCCTAAAATCTTCTATGTGCAAATATCTCTTTATGACGTAGGGATCATGTCTCTCCGCAATTTCCAGTCTTTTATAAATCTTAGATTCTCAAATTAGCAACAAAAGCAGATGAGACTGGTAAAAGTATAAAAAGTAAAATTTACAAGTGATTTGTCTTGAAGTAGCATCTTTAGTTACCGATAAGGAATTCTTTATGACTTGTATCTGTCTATATTTCTTAGATGAGGTATTATGTACATTATTTACATTATTCGGACTATTGTACTCATTCTTGTCGCCATATTTATTATAACGTTTCGGCCGTTGTACGCTTCGGCCTTCATCAGGTGGTTGGAATGTCGAACTAGGGTAGACTGTTCTAGTTCCACGTGCCTTGTTTAATGGATGACAGTTATCAGTTATCTTTTATCAATTTCCTCAAGGACATATGGCACAGTGGATAAAGACGTTAGTTAGATCCAGTGACAGGACCCAAAGAGTGTGAGTTTAATACCCGTTTAAAGCAGTGGAGGACTTGGAGAGGGGAATTAACAGGAGATAACTGATAACTGACATCCATTAAACATGGCACGTAGAACTAGAACAGTCTACCCAAGAAGAAGAAGTATGAGTAGTTTTGGTTTGGTTTGGGTTTTTTACGGCATATCAACCTGATTTGGGTTATTTAATGCCGACAAAATTTTTATTGCTGGTAATGTTTTTCTTCAGAAATCTATAGCTGGTAATATTTTTTTCAAATAATGTATAGCTGTTTGTATTCCTGCTACTTTTTTTAAAGTATTGCTGATAATAATTTTTCCTTCAAAAATTATTGCTGGTAATAATTTTTTTTATTATTATTATTACAAAGTATTTCTGATATTAAAACCTATTTACGTCTTACCCAGGACGCGGATCTAGTTTAACGTCATACCCAGGACGGAAGTGCGAGTAGGAGAAGGACAAGAAGAAGAAGGTAGAAAGAAAAGAAGTAGAGGAAGAAAGTGAGAGGAAGAGGAATGGAGGAAGTGAGAAGTGCAAGAAGAAAAATGTGGGAAAAGGAGAAGAGGAGGAAGAAGTAGAAGAAGATAGGAGGAGGAGGAGGAGGAGGAGGAGGAGGAGGAGGTGGGAGAAGGTGGAAGTGGGGGAGGAGAAGAAGGTGTAAGGAGAAGGTGGAGAACAAGAAGAAGGTGGAAGGAGAAGAATAAGATAGAAGACGAGAAGAAAAAGAAGCATAGAGAAGGGGGGAAGAAGAAGAAGTACGATTAGGTTGAGAAGAAGAAGAAGAAGAAGAAGAGGAGGAGGAGGAGGAGGAGGTAGATGGAGGAGGAGGAGTGGAGCAAAAGAAGTTGGAAGAAGGAGGAGAAGAGGACAAAGAAAAAGAAGAAGAAGAAGAAAAGGAAGAAGGTGAAAGGAGTAGAAAAAATTCATTATTTTGGGTGTGTTCTTGAGAGATCATCGCAAAAATTTGCAGAATGAAAACAGGCTTCAAAAATTTGGTTTTATTCCAAATACACGTTTTAAGCATGGCCGGCGCCAAGTTATACAACGCTCTAGGCCAGGTCCACATTGAGCGCCATACTTCCTACACTCCAAAATTAAATTTGATAAGGTAATTATACAAGATAACACTATATTATCTTGATTATTTCGATGGGGGTAAACTGCCTACTAGGTACACCTGAAGCAGCTTTTACTTATAACGATTTTAGAAACCTGGGCGATTTTAGTGTCCTCTGTGATTTCAGACAATTATCGCCCTCAAAAATCGCCTAGTCTGCGTAATGCGTTGCATCTAACCAATTTGTAAAAATTAATTATTTCTTTTCGTATGTCAGGTGTTGAAAATTTAGTTCGGGGAAGTACGTAAATAAATAAATAAAAAAACGCGAGTACTTTTTGCTATTTTATAAGTGTAATTAATTTTCCGCAATCTTATCTTACATCAACTCAATTTTTTCAAAGTCCTTCACACACACACACACACACACACACACACACACACACACACACACACACACACACACACACATACACATATACATATATATATATATATATATATATATATATAGATAGGGTGAGGCAAAAGTTGGGCACCATGGGGATAGTTTATTAAAAGTATAATTACATATGAAAATTTTATTTACTAGTTATTTAAGTGTTGCATGTGCTGTTCAAATGTCCTCGCTATTTTTAGAAACATATTACAATTTTGTGACTGATGATGCACGAACATTTCGGAGAGTTTCCTCTGACATTTTACTGCATTCATATTTAATTATTTCTTTAAGTTCTGCATTATTTCTTGGGCACGTCTAACAACTAATTTCAAAATGGCCCCAGATAAAAAAAAAAAAAGCCAAGGATATGAAGTCTGGTGATCTCGGTGACCACACAACGGGACCTCTTCAACCTATGGTGCGCGACTTTTACCACAAACTATATATATATATATATATATATATATATGTGTGTGTGTGTGTGTGTGTGTGTGTGTGTGTGTGTGTGTGTGTGTGTGTGTGTGTGTGTGATAAAGAACAAATAGGAAACGTTTATCAATCTAACATATTTCACTTTTAGAGAATGAGGGAAAACAGACAGAAAGACAGGACTTTGGTATTTACAATTTTGTTTGGGTCAGTTTTCATTGGTCAGTCATGTACAACGCAGATTAAAACAACAGATAATTCCATAAGTATATATATTTTGAAAAATTCTTGTATGGCTAAGCGGGTATCGGAAGGTATTGTGTATTCGTAATTATGTCATTGAACATATATATATATATATATATATATATATATATATATATATATATATATATATATATATATAGCATGATGAGAGGCCACGTATACTTTCTTGATGTGTATATAATATCTGGATAAAATAAATGAAACAAAGTTGGGTGTTTTTTTATGAAAGTATTTATTTCTGTTTTTTTTTGTATATATTTAATATTTCAGACCACCTCGGTCCTTCCTCAGAAATCAAATCAGATACTGTGTTTGTGTGTTTGTTTGTTTACAGCGTTTGTCGTGAGGCGTGGATGTCACGTGATGTGGAATGCGACTGTGTTTGAATGTTTGGCGGAAGACTGATGATAGTGTCTCAAATGTTGCTTAAAAAGGTTTTTTGACCATATCTAAAGAAATATGTCTAACTGTTGAAATATTTTTAACTATTGAAATATTTATGTAGATTTAAAATATCCACGTGTTTGCTTAACCCTAGTTTATATGTGTCTAATTTTAGAACCCAGTATTTCTCTTTTCTTCTTCGTATGTATGTTGTACTCAAATTACTGTGTTTGTGTGTTTGTTTTTGAGACTCGGACGTCGCGTGATATGGAATGCGATTGTGTTTGAATCTTTAACGGGCAACTGAGGATAATGTTTTGGTTGTAGTTTAAAAAGGTTTTTTTACCATATCTAAAGAATTTTTTTGAAGAAATTTTTTAACTATTGAAATATTTATACATATTTAGAATACCCAAGTCTTTGTTTAACCCTAGTTTATATGTGTTTAATTTTAAAATCCAGTGTGTGTGTGTGTGTGTGTGTGTGTGTGTGTGTGTGTGTGTGCGCGCGTGTGCGTACGAGGGTCTTTCAAAAAGTTCCTAACCTCATCCAGAAAGAAGACCCACAGCTGGACATTTCTGTGCAGTTTAAGCCCATATACAAAGCTGAGAAGTGTGCGACCATTTTAAAAATGGACAAAAAAGAGGCCCGAACGGTCACTTATCTGCAAAAGAAAGGCATGACATCCAAGGAAATCTATGAGGACACTTTCTGAGGAACCCCCTTCCTATGCAACTGCAAAGAAATGGGCTGCGGAATTCAAACGGGTGAGGGACAGCGTAGAAAAAGACCCTCGGTCAGGTCGTCCAAAAACCTCAACCAACGATGAAGAAGTTGATGCCATTCGCTATTTGGTGTTAGATGACAGATAGATAGATTAGTCCAGAGGCATTAGTTCTGGTTCGGTCCATACTGTTTTAACTGAGATCTTGGGGATGAGCAAGATGTCTGCAAGATTAGTCCTAGAATGCTGACACCAGAGCAGAAGCCGAAAAAGGGTTGACATTTCCAGGACACTTCTTATCCGTGAAATAACAATAGTAAATGCTGTTCAGTTTAATTCTTTCATCGACTTTGAATGGTCCAATAGTGGTTTGCTCAACAATTCCAGTCCATATCATCACATTGACGCTTCCTGGCTCCATTTTTTTTAGCCAAAAGTACATCTACATCGGATAAAATCCATTCTTTGTCTCATAAATCAGGTCCATCGAATGTCACCCAAGATTCGTCCGTGAAATTTACTTTGGAAATGTCAATTTTCATGCATTTCTTAGTCCAATTTTGACGCTTTAAATATTTGCTTTGCTGAGAGGAGAGTGCCTAGGAGATTACATGACAGATCCCAATTTGCTGAGAGGAGAGTGCCTAGGAGATTACATGACAGATCCCAATTTGCGGAGCATTCTTCACATTTTGGCATTCTTGACATCCTCACCAATTCCAGCCTGTTCAAAGATCTGAGCATTGGTCAAAAATGTGTGTTTTTGGATATAACTCACTTTCCTTTATGTTGCTCTCAAGGAGACAAGTTCTTAAAGTTTCTTTCCTTTCTCAACTTAGTTATATTTTCAGCATCCCTCCTTTGATATTTCCAATGTGGAAATTCTCTCGCTCGATAATTTTGTTATTTTCTCGTTTTCAGCATTTGTTAGATCCTGTCCGTTACCCATGTTTCAACGTATGAACTTGTAGCATGCAAAGAAAGCCTTGTTTATAAAATCGCAATATTTAGCACTGTTCAGTTTAACTCATTCATCGATTTTGAATGGTTCAATAATGGTTTGTCTAACAATTCCACTCCATAACATCACACTGCTTTCTTATAGGCTCAGGCACATCTGAATTTGAATAAAATCCATCCTTTGGCCCATCCATCAGGTCCATTGAGTGTTACCCGAGATTCATCCATGGAAATGATTTTAGAAAAGCCAATATATTTCTTGGCTCAATTTTGTCAATTTAAAATATTCGCTTTAGTGAGAGGAGTTTGCTTTGGAGATTTTCTTTACAGATTCCAATTTGTGAAGCTTTTTGTCATTCTTCATTCCCTCAGTTCCAGCCTGTTTAAAGATTTAGGCACCCATCAAAAATGGTTATTTCATTATAACTCCTTTTAGTTTATGTTCCCTTCAAGGAGACAAGTTCTTAAAGCTTTTTCCTTTGCTTCTAAAATCCTCAATTTAGTTATAGCTTCAGCATCCCTGCTTTGATATCTCCAATGTGGAAATTCTTTCACTCGATAATTTTATTTTCTATTTTTCAGCATTTGTTAGATCATTTCCATTAAACATGTTTCGACATGGAAAGAAAGAAAAAAAAATATTTTTTATTATATTTCACTGGCGTTAAAATAATATTAGTTTAATCTGCATGACTTCAGACGGAAGTTTTACAATAAATCCAATAAACTTTATTAAAACAAGTTGAAAATACCTAAAATTTTTACTCAAGTTTTGTGTCTATTAATTTTAATAATCAACTTTTCAAAATTACAAATAATGCTTCTCCGGCGAGGAGGGAATTCCGTCAGAAATTGTCCAAATTTCATTTCGGAAGAAAAGTACAAGAAATATGATTTTCTCCGCATAGGAACCACCCCCGCATCCTCTTTCCATTGCCAATGTTTCCAACATATGTAATAAAAATAAAAAATATTTTTTATTATATTTCAGTGGCCTTAAACTAATATTAGTTAAATCTGCATAATAATTTCAGAGTGCAGTTTTTATAATAAATCCAGGATCTAATAGAACAAGTTTGAACTACGTAAAAATTTCACAAAAGATTTGTTTTGATTTTTTTAAAGCCCCCTTTATTGTTCGATGATTTCTGCAAAGCTCTTTTGATATCTCCAATGTGGAAATTCTCTCACTCAATAACCCTGTTAGTTTCTGTTTTTCAGCATTTGTTAGATTATTTCCTTTACCCATATTTTTATATATATAATGAAAAAAGAAAAAAATATTTTTTATTATATTTCAGTGGCTTTAAAATAGTATTAGTTTAATCTGCATGACCTCAGATGGCACTTTTATAATAAATCCAATAACTTAAAAAAAAACAATCAGAAACTACCTAAAAATTTATCTCAAGCTTTGTTTTAACATCTAAATGAATTGTTTAAAATTTGACGATAATTTTTCAAAGCAACTTCCACTTCTTGAGGTTTATGTGATTTGCATAATAACTTGAGACGGATTGTGTATATTACACTCTTGTGCAAATTAATTGAAACTAAATGAATAATTCTGTTATTATTTACTTTTTTTCATATTTTTCCAATGAAACATGATTCAGTGCAGATGTTAGTACTTCGTATGTCCATTCAATGAAGTCGTTCCTTTCAGATTGACCACAGATTCTCGATTGGATTAGTATTAGTTCTCAACTTAGTTATATATTCAACAGACTTCTTTATCGTTCAATGATCTCTGCAAGGCTTCTTTGATATCTCCAATGTGGAAATTCTCTCACTCGATAACTTTGTTACTTTCTCTTTTTCAGCATTTGTTAGATCCTTTCCTTTACCCATGTTTCAACGTATATTAAAAAAAAAAGGGGAAAAAAAGTATTTTTTTTATTAGATTTCAGGGGCCTTAAACTAATATTAGTTTAATCTGCATAACATCAGACTGAAGTTTTCATATTAAATCCAATAACTGTAATAAAACGTGTTGAAAGTACCTAAAACTTTAACTTTGTTTTTACTGCTAAATTAATCATTTAAAATTTGACAAGTTCGAGTTATTGAGATTTATGTGATTTGCATAACTTCAGACGGACTATATATATATATATATATATATATATATATATATATATATATATAGAGAGAGAGAGAGAGAGAGAGAGACACACACAAGGTATTACTGGGTGTGGAAGAATTAGGAACAAAAACATTAAACCTCTACTCCTGTTCATATACATATATATATATATATATATATATATATATATATATATATATATATATATATATATATATATATTAACTACGGACAAGGCCACAATGTGCTAACCGTATTCGGAAATTAAAAACAACCCTACTACACACTAAGACATACACATAATGCACACACTCAATTAAGCTGAAAAATTGAATCGTCCTTGATAATGGCTAAAGGTATAGCCGAAAGTGCTCGGAAACATAAAACATTTGGACAGTTTTTACACACTCTTTGTCCAGAAAAGAAAGCTCTTGTTCGAACACAATAAAAATTAAATAAAAAGCTTAACCGTAGTACCTTGTCTGACGTTTTTAATGAAACATGCATATATATATATATATATATATATATATATATATATATATATATATATATATGCAGTCATCCACAGACGGACTGTTTCGTTGTATCACAGCTCATCAGTGTGGCTAGACATCCGATTGCTTCAAGCCGGGATAGAAACCCGACCCATTTTTAACGTTTTAACTATACAAAAGACGCCAGTAGCTAGGAGAGCCTCGCTTCGAGAAGAACAACATTGTATTAGCAGCAGCAGCAGCCACGGTTTATAAAATCACCCCTTCCTCTCCGAGAGTTCAATCGAATTATTTCGAGAGCATAGTCATCCACTGACAGACTGTTTCGTTGTATCCCAACTCATCAGTGTGGCTAGATATCCGATTGCTTCAAGCCGGATATATATATATTGATCGAGTTCACCCCAAGCAAGGTATTAAAGCTACTAAGACAAAACTCTACTCCTGTTCATAAGACTGGGGTGAATTGTGAACGTGTCTACTCCTACGTATATACCTACATTTGAGTTTCAAATAAATGGACCAGGACAATTATTTTTCTTTTGGGGAAAAATGAAATCCACCCAGTACATTTTTATTACGGCCACACCTTTTTATTAGATTTTTTTTTTAATTTAATTGATTTCACCCCAAGCAAGGCAATAAAGCCACTAAGTCACAAGGGATTACTGGGCGTGGAAGAATTAGAAACAGAATTATTGCTAAAGAACGCGAACAAAACAAGAGTACTGAGGAGCACAGTAGATAGCGATTGACATTGCATTTAAAGTTTTGCAGATTAAAGTTGACTAGATAGCATGGAGCCGGAAGGGAGTTCCATAATATTGCTGATTCTTATTTGGATTTTATCTAGGAACTCTAGATAGATAGCAAGGGTAGCGGACTATATCTGTCAGTAATATTCTAACCATGGACGAATAGCAGACTTATAGATATTTAAGATATAGATTCTAGAGAGAAAAATTGTCTAGCACAACACAGCGAACGAACTCTTAAACTACAAAATGATGTTAATTTCTTGGGGACACACTGCAGAATGCTCAAAAGTATTCCAGAGATCTTAACTGATTAGAGATTTTCGAGAGTTATAGGAATGACCGGGTTTGGGAAATAAAACATTTCTTTAACTCTCTATACATACATAAAACAATCCGTACATTCAGTAAAGAGTAAAAATTTAAAAAAAAAAAAAAATATCCTTGATAATGGCTAAAAGTATATCCAAAAACGATTGGATATATACAGAACATTCGAGCAACTTCTACATAATTTATACCCAGAAAAGAAGAAAATTATAAGAACGCAAGGAAAATTAAATAAAAACTGTTAACCTTAATAATTTTCAGTCGTTTTCAGTGAAACTTGTATATATATATATATATATATATATATATATATATATATATATATATATATATATGTTTTTATTTAAATTACTAGCTCTGATTTACATTGAGCTTTCTGGATTTTATCCTCCTTGGGTCTACCCATACGGATTACCTAGTTTTTCGTATTATCAAATATTAGCTCCTTATAAAATAAGTTGAGCTCTCTTTGGATTACCTCCCATCGGATTACCATAAGGATCCACACTTCCAACCTAAAATGGATAAATTTACACCGGATTACTGCCCGTCAAAAATGTGGAAATTTCTATTCATTTTTCGTTTCAACCTTTGGAAGTAAAGTCTGATGATCCGCGGTCCTTTAAAAGAGCTGTGGTGAAATAATTTATTACATGGAACCTTAAAGTGGTCTGTTTTTATTTAAATTATTAGCTCTGATTTACATTGAGCTCTCTGGATTCCTCCTTGGGTCTACCCATACGGATTACCTAGTTTTTCGAAAACTATATATATATATATATATATATAAATTCCCAAGAGGATAGAATCCAGGTAGAACTCAGTGTCCAGGACAGATTAAAAATATAATATAAAAGGCTCAAACACTAATATTCCATGATTATAATTTCTTACATTGGAATCGTAATCACGATCCAATTCATCAGACCTACAAATTCAGTGTTTGAGCCCTTTATATTATATATATATATATATATATATATATATATATATATATATATATATATATATATATATATGAAGAAATATAGTTTTATGGTGTGCTACATTGATGGGATAAAGTGCTCAATATCAGAGATATGTAAATATAAATATAAAAGTGAAGATTGAAGTCAACAATCAGAGGTGACAGGCTGTTTCATGCTGGACGCAATCGTCAGGCCCCGAATCCAACACTGGCGGCCTGACGATTGCGTCCAGCATGAAACAGCCTGTTGCCTCTGAGTATTGACTGCAATGTTTACTTTTATATATATATATATATATATATATATTTGTACATACATACACCCCCACCTAGGTATATACATACACCATTGTGCAAATTAAAACAAAATAATAACAATAATTCCGTTATTATCTGCTGTTTTTCGTATTTTTCTAATGAAACATGACCCAGTGCACATATTAGTACTTCGTATGTCAATTCCACGAAGTCGTTCCTTGAAGACTGACCACAGATTCTCGATTGAATTTAAATCAGGAGAGTTTCCGGGCCAATCTATAGTACTTTTATTTGCTCATTGGTAAGGTTTGCCAGTGTGTTCGTGCAGCGTTACAGTTTTCGTACGCTTCCTTGGAGTAACGCCCATCGCAGACAATGACCGTATGACAACTAATCGACAGTCGAGACAGTAGTGTCCGGGCGTGATAAAAATCTGATGCTCTCACGGATGACGCACTCTTTTTCAAGGCCAAACAAATTTCATCATACACGCCGAAATTAGATTCATATTACTGCACACCACTGCAAATGACCTAATCTGAGGAAAAATAGAAATCTATTACACCCTGTCACTCCAGTGGGTTTAAAACTGACCTTATGCTGAAAGAAAGGAAACTAAAGGGCTTGTTTCAATTAATTAGCACAAGGGTGTATATTAGAGACTTTTCACATATAAATGTTTTTTAATCTATCATTTCGACAGTGTAGCATGTTTACTAACAATAAAAAAAACTAAGTTATATAGCAGGGTTAGGTATTTATTTTTATGTCAGGAAGAAAAATTAGCAATAAGTACAGAAAATAAATATTGATTAACGAGAGGGAAATAATTTTGGGTTTAAGGCATGCCCGAATGTACTTACTGTCGTGTTTCAAACCTGGCTGAATGTAAACACTTAATGGTATGACAAATAAATATGCAGATTTGTGCCACTGCACGGTGTTATTAATTAATATATAATTTCAGAGATTTTAAGCTTATTCTCAAAGAGCCTGAAGACTAAGTAACACCGAAATTTGAGGAGTTGGTTTATGAGTCTTAAATCGTTTTTAACTTTTTATATCTTATTAATGATATATTCCGCCTCAATTAAATATATATTATATTACATTGAGCACTTGGCGCATGAAAATAACGTTTGGTTGATTTGGTTGGTCCATACTACAGTTATTATTACTACATTATACATATATATATATATATATTGAACAATAAAAAATATTAAAAAAATTAAAATCTTCAGACACACTGGGTTGTATATTAATATTCTTTCGTTTTTATTATTATTTCATTTAGATTCCTCGATTAGTTTCGGCCAACATGGCCATCATCAGGAGAAAAAAGATCTGCTTGCTGATAGCAGTGAACTACAGAATTGAATGTCTTGATGGAGAAAATGAACTTTTGTCTGTAGTTTTCATGTTTTGGGTGGAGTTAACATGAATTTTGGCCAGCCCTTGTGTTGGTCATACAGTCTCTTTTAAGTTGTTATTTAAGATAAGAGCTGGATGGATCCATGCTGCTCTGAATTCCCTTGGTCATTTTGACAGTTTTATTGGTTCCTGGAAAGGGGATGTGTCTCTGTTAAGTGTGAGTGTTATTTGGTTCTTAGGGAGTGAGTGAGTATGTGTGTAAGCGTGTATATTACTATGGGTGTGTGTTATCATTTGGCTCATTATGGAGTGAGTGAGTTTGATGTATGTAAGTGTGTATATTCGTGTGGGTGTGTGTATAAGTGTGAGGTCTCGACACCTCCGTAAGCATGTCTGTCTTGTGTGGGTGAGAAATGTGGGTATGTCCTAATTTGTGGGGTTATATATTAATACTATCTATATTGTTAAATTTGAGATTAAGCCCGTCTGGATAGTGCGTTTTTAAACGTTGTATCCACTTATTTTCAAGGAACTCTAAAATCTTTCTAATGTTATTGCTCTGGACGTTTCTATTCTCTCAATTATAGTGAATTTGGCATGGGTTTTAAAATCGTATTTTTCTAGGCAGAAATGTTCTTCTACAGGTAATAATTTTTCATGGGGAGTCGACTTAATTCGATTGCGATATATATAATCAGGAACACCAAAACTCAAGCTACCTAGGTTTCGACCGTTAGGTATCCTCAAGCATATATATATATGGGACGGGCAGTGTGTACTTATATTCATAGGTATAAGGAACAGAAATTATGAAATTTGTATGCAAAGAAAATGTTTTGTATGTAAAAAAATGATTTTTTTTTACAAACAAAATAATAATTTTTTCTCTCATATTTATAAATGTGTTTATTTTAAATACAAAATTTAAATTCCCGTTTATTTTAAATACAAAATTTAAATCCCCGTTTATTTTAAATACAAAATTTAAATCCCCGTTTATTTTAAATAAAATATTTGAATCATCGTTTATTTTAAATACAAAATTTAAATCCCCGTTTATTTTAAATACAAAATTTAAATCCCCGTTTATTTTAAATACAAAATTTAAATCCCCGTTTATTTTAAATAAAAAAAATTGAATCCTCGTTTATTTTAAATACAAAATTTAAAACCCCGTTTATTTTGAATACAAAACCCCGTTTATTTTAAATACAAAAACCCCGTTTATTTTAAATACAAAATTTAAATCCCCGTTTATTTTAAATACAAAATTTAAACCCCGTTTATTTAAATACAAAATTTAAATCCCCGCTTTTTTTAAATACAAAATTTAAATCCGGCTTATTTTAAATACAAAATTTAAATCCTCGCTTATTTTAAATACAAAATTTAAATTCCGGTTTATTTTAAATACTAAATTTAAATCCCTGTGTATTTTAAATACAAAATTTAAATACCTGCTATTTTAAATACAAAATTTAAATCCCCGTTTATTTTAAATACAAAATTTAAAAAAAGAAACAACAACCCCGTGTAAAATATGGACTGCTCAATCATTGCCATAACCTGATATAGTTAATAAAATTAAATTATATATCTGTCAGTACCTGAGGATTGCGTTGTACATGAAACTCCGAGTTGCGCGGTGAGGTAGAAAAACGTATATTTATTAATATACATGGTTATTAAAAAATAATCAACCAATTGCATTACACAATATTTTTAAAAAGGAAAAGCAATAGAAAACTCCAGCCAAGTCACAAATATTCTACTCTCGATCAAATTTTATTTCCTGTCTTACAAGTGTTCAATATGGCCACCACCTGCAGCACGGGCAACATCAATACGATAAGAGAACTCCTCCCAGACGCGTATCAGCATATCACGATAGTTGATCGCTGTTTAAGGTCATCGAGGTTAGTGGGTAGCGGTGGAACATAATCACGATCTTTTACGTATGCCCACAAGAAAAAAATCACACAGGGTGAGGTCTGGAGATCTCGCAGGCCAAGCATGAATGAGGCGTAGTCTGTAAAGTTTCGAATGTAGACGTCTTCTTAGCACACGCCAGACAGTGGACTGAGAGATCACAAGCTCACGGCTCGCTCGATTTGGGAACTTCCATGGACTCCCCTCAAACGCAGCACGGATTCTCGCTATTTGTTCGTCTGAATCTCGTGGGCGGACTGGACTTTTTCCTTTACACAGACACTCACTCTCTTCAAACTGTTTAAACCACCGTCTTAAAGGGGGGCGGATTAATTTTGAATTGCCTTCGAAAAGCCTGCTGCACCGTAAGAACTGTATTTGTTTTCGCGAGCTCGGGAACGCAGAACGCCTTTTCCTGAGGACTCACCATTCCGGAGACAAACAAACAACTGAACGTTGCCGGAGATACGACGCGACTACAGCGCCTCTGTGGCAGCCATTCAAAACTTAGAAAACTCCTCTTTTTAATGGTCACTGACTTATTCCATGAGGATTCTTGAGAACAGAAGCAATGCGTCATGAAATCGGTTCATTCTTTTTGAATAACCCTGTATATAAAAACAAAAAGAATACTTATTTTGGACGATGCGTTTCGTCCTGTGAGAGACTTTATCAAGGCTGATGCAAGAATTTCATTTTGTAACAAGTATTTATATACAAGAGCAAAAATATTACTGGTTTTAGAATTTTTAAAAAATTTAAGAATGTTCATAAATATTGCTCAGGTTAACCGACAAGTTGGGTAAGTTATGGTGTGACAGAATTGAATGTCTAATAAATATTGTTAGAAAATAAAATCCTTGCTTCTGCCTAGATAGAGTCCTTCAGGAGACGAAACGCGTCAGCTAAGTTTTCCTTTTATCTTTATTGTCCTTTTACAGGTATAATCTATCTGAAATTTTACACACACACACACACACACACACACACACACACATATATATATATATATATTATTATTATTATTATTTAGGACAGACATTTTTCGTCGATTGATTTTACTGATCGACTTTTTTAAAATTACGAATGATCCTTCTCAGACAAGAAGGAAATTCCGTCATAAATTGTCCGAAGTTCATTTAAGAAGAAATATGGTCTACATAAAATGAATGACATTTACAGCCTAAATACACAGACTATATATATATATATATATATATATATATATATATATATATATATAATTTAAAGATATTCTATATTTATCGGTTAAAGTACTCAATATCAGGGATAGACCGGGTGTAAATATACAAGTGGTCACTGAAGTCAACAGAGGCGACAGTCTGTTTCATGCTAAACACTATCGTCATTCCATGACGATTGCGTTTAAGCATGAAATTGACTGTCGCTGCTGGGTGTTGACTTCAATGCCCAATGAGAGAGAGAGAGAGAGAGAGAGAGAGAGATTTAAGTTATTTAAGTTAAGTATTTCTTTCATCTTATTTCTCTTGCTTATTTATACCAAGTACTAATAAGATATAATAGTCTGAAGTTGTCTGAATTTCTTAGATCAAGCATTGTCAATTATTATTCATTTAAGACTAGTATTTCTTTCATCTTATTTCTCTTGCTTATACCAAGTACTAATAAGATGTAATAGTCTTAAGTTGTCTGAATTTCTTAGATCAAGCATCGTCAATTATTATTCATTTTTGACTAGTATTTCTTTCATCTTATTTTTCTTGATTATTTATACCAAGTACTAATAAGATGTAATAGTCTTAAGTTGTCTGAATTCCTTAGATCAAGCATTGTCATTTATTATTCATTTTTGACTAGTATTTCTTTCATCTTATTTCTCTTGCTTATTTATACCAAGTACTAATAAGATGTAATAGTCTTAAGTTGTCTGAATTTCTTAGATCAAACATTCTCAATTACTATTCATTTTTGACTAGTATTTCTTTCATCTTATTTCTCTTGCTTATTTATACCAAGTACTAATAAGATGTAATAGTCTTAAGTTGTCTGAATTTCTTAGATCAAGCATTCTCAATTATTATTCATTTTTGACTAGTATTTCTTTCATCTTATTTCATATTCTTTTTTGTTAAGCGATTTTCTTTCATTTTTGCGGCTGAAAAACTCAATTGCAATAATAAATTATCCGTCTTATTAATACTCTCATGTACTTATACGCATGATTTTGACTGTTTTTCTATGTGTGTGTGTGTTGTTTTGTGTGAGTGTCTCCAAGTCTACTTTTTTAAAAAGT
The DNA here is from genome assembly GCA_964036315.1 of Acanthosepion esculentum. Lineage (NCBI taxonomy): Eukaryota > Metazoa > Mollusca > Cephalopoda > Sepiida > Sepiidae > Acanthosepion > Acanthosepion esculentum. Next base: position 20,084,483 of record OZ038494.1, on the reverse strand, counting down.
TGCCTTCATGTTAAAGTTTGAACTCAGTGGCTATCACGTTTGTGACGTGGACCTTCCGTCAACAGGGACAAGTTCACCGGACACCGTTTCTTTGTTTACCTTTTGACCTCTCGTCTCGCTGCGACGTCTTTTCTTGTTACTGATTTTTATTTTTATTTTTATTTTTTTTTTTATCTTTCCCCTTCTCTTTCCTTTGTGTTTTCTAGCTTAGACTTACTTCCATAGCTTTAATTCCCTTTTTTATCACGCATTGCCGTTATTATCTACTTTCGGCAACGCGATATGCCACGAGAATAGAGTTTGTCTTTTGGCGGGATCTTCAGAGTTCTTCCTGATTCGGTCCCTGCATGCACCACGCACCCTTGCTCGCTGATCCGCCTTTCCATATAACTTTGGTATGTTTATTTAATTCTTCTTTAGCCTTTTCATCGCTTTGTATTGAAATGCTTGATTGTCGCACGACAAGTAGTTTGTCGCCTCTTTGTTTCTGGGCTGCTCTTTCAACCAGCTTGCTCGTTCTAGCCCTGAATTATTGATATTTAGGAAGTTATAGGACTTTTCTATGCTGAATTTGCTCAGACGTTTGGTCATGCTCTTTTACCATGTCTCCCTTTGTGAATTGCCTCTTTCTAGCTCTCAACGCTGACCTGCCTTTCCTCTTTGTATTTTCTGTCTCTTCCGTCGCAGTGGACTCACCTTTTTTTTTGTTTGTTTTTCTTTCAGATTTTTTACCTGATTTACAGAATAAAATCTTTCGTTTTCAATGGAATTCGTCCGTGTTTTGTGAATTCGAGTTTAAACTGGCTGTCTAAAGTAATATGTTTTTTTAGCATTTTGTCCAGGGCAGCACAGTAAAAAATCAAAGATTTATTCGCACGTGGCGCGAACTCTTCGGTGATGCAGTGAGACCAGCTTCTCCTCCCTTGCCTCCTTGTGGATTTCCCTAATAGACTGCCGCCAGCGTAAAACTTATTTGACAGCTATTAGCCTTCCCAACGACTCGTCACCCACCGGTATCTTCGTCTACCCGTTTCTGCCACAGGTCCCAACTCGCATCCACAAACGCCATGGAGCAAAAATCCGTCGTTTCAAACAGAACGCGTTCCAGGTTCTCCTCTGCCTCATCCAAGGCCTTGGCTGTCCGTGCTGAACTGGAGATGGCTAAAGCAAACCTGCTCTTCGTGGAGAGAGAGAATAAACTGCGTGAAGCAAAGGCTAAAATCGAGTCCGAAGAGAAAACTCTAGAGGTGCAAAGGGAGATAGCTCTCAAAGAAGCCGCACTAAAGGCCTTTGAAGAGTATGTATCACTTAGTGATGAAAAATCCAGCATTCACATTGACCAGACTCCTGCTGATCCCATGCAGCGCACGAGAGAATATGTAGCTGAACAAACTGCTCAGCTCCACTCACACCCTTTGCAACCTGTCACTCCGCAATCAGTACAACCTTCTGCTCTGAAACATATACGATCTCCTGCATCCCAATCCGATTGGCCCACCAACTCAGAAGCCTCCTTCTGCAACTTCCCTGATCCCAAGCCCGATCCATCTGATGATCGTCGTCGGAGGTGCCAAACTGAAAACTGCCATGACCATTCCAGTGACCTAATGCGTTACTTTGCTCGGCGAGAATTACTGCAAGCCAGTATGATGAAATTCTCGGACAGATCTAAGGACTATCGCGCATGGAGACGTTCGTTTCGCAACTCCATTATCGACATGCATTTGACACCGTGTGAAGAAATGGACTTGCTCGTGAAATGGCTCGGCCCTGCCTCTACTGAGCATGCCAACCGTTTAAGGACAGCCTACCTTAACTCTCCTGAGAAGGGCCTGCGGGAAATATGGAAGCGTCTGGAAAAATGCTACGGGTCCCCGGAAGCCATCGAAGACTCACTCTTCGAAAGGGTCCATAGGTTTCCACAGGTAACCAGGGACTACTACAGACTGAGAGAGCTAAGTGACCTCCTCACCGAACTCCAAGCAGCTAAGGATGATGGTGATCTCCCGGGTCTTGCCCTCCTGGATACTGCTCGGGGTCTCAGGCCTATAGTGGAGAAACTCCCACCTACACTACGGGACCAATGGACTTCCCATGGCACTGCATACAAGCGGAAATTTCAAGTGCCATTCCCCCCATTCTCTGTATTTACTAAGTTCATTGAGCAGCAAGCAGAAGACAGGAACGACCCCAGCTTTCGTCTCACCACAGATACTTGGCCCTCACAAAACAGGGACCGAGCAACCACACCACATGGAAAAGAGATTTCGGTCCACAACACTCAAATTGCGTCCAAGGACATCAAAGAGGTATGCCCCATCCATAACCTGCCTCACCCTCTACGCAGTTGCCGAGCGTTCAGAGGTAAACCTTTTTCAGAGAGGCAAGCTTATCTGAAACAACACAACATCTGTTTCCAATGTTGTTCTAACCATGCCAACAAAGACTGCAGGTTCAAGCCTAAATGCGCCGAATGTGGCAGTGAAAGCCACAACACTGCCCTTCACCCCGGACCTGTACCACAAACAACGCCCATCAGAGCCATGCCAAACCATGGCGGGGAGAACAATGATGTTACAGCCCACTGCACACAGGTTTGTGGTGGCAACCTACTCGACAAATCTTGTTCAAAGATTTGCCTGGTGAATGTACATCCCCAAGGCCAGAGAAACAAGGCAGTCAGGATGTATGCTGTGATCGACGAACAGAGTAACAAGTCGCTTGCTAGTCCAGAGTTCTTCGAGTTGTTCAGCGACTGCGGCCCCACATCTTCTTACTCACTTAGGACCTGCGCTGGAGTCATAGAAACAGCTGGGAGAAGAGCCTATGGGTACAGAATTGAATCCATAGATGGACGCATCAGCCTCCCCCTTCCAACACTAATTGAATGCGCTGATGTGCCTGATAATCGCTTGGAAATCCCAACGCCAGAAGCAGCCCTTCATCACAAGCATTTGGCTAGCATAGCAGCGGAGATCCCCAACTTGGACCATAAGGCCCCTATTTTGCTACTCCTGGGTCGTGACATTATCGACGTACATAAGGTTCACGCCCAGATCAACGGCCCTCACAACGCCCCTTATGCTCAGAAACTAGACATGGGCTGGGTGATAGTGGGGAATGTATGCCTCGGGGGAACGCATAAACCAACCACTGTAGACACCTTCTTCACCAGCACCCGAGAAGGAGGCCGCTCAACAAACTTTGGGCCTTGTCCCAATATGTTCCAGGCCAAGGAAAGATACCAACAGAAAGAATTGGGTAGCTCCGTGTTTCGACTGACTAAGGAAGACGACCAACTGGCCTACTCTATAGAAGACAGGATCTTCCTCGATGTAATGGGAAAAGGTGTGAAGAAGAATAGTCGCTGCAGCTGGGTCGCGCCACTTCCATCTCAGCCCATCAGTTAAAACGCACCATCTTCTTCCTCCATTGTCCCATCTGTATAACCCTTTTCTTTGTCGCTTTGCTCTCCCCTCTCCATGATGGAATTTTTTCTTAGAACACTTGCTACTCCCTTACTTTTTCTTTTCTCCTCCAATTCCCCCTGCCAAACCCACTACAACTTCCCTGCCAAATGCATGCCCATCAAACTTACAAACACAAGTGTAAAAACAGACGCAAACTTTTGAGATTTCACAATCTCAGGCGGGGAGTATCACGTTTGTGACGTGGACCTTCCGTCAACAGGGACAAGTTCACCGGACACCGTTTCTTTGTTTACCTTTTGACCTCTCGTCTCGCTGCGACGTCTTTTCTTGTTACTGATTTTTATTTTTATTTTTATTTTTTTTTTTATCTTTCCCCTTCTCTTTCCTTTGTGTTTTCTAGCTTAGACTTACTTCCATAGCTTTAATTCCCTTTTTTATCACGCATTGCCGTTATTATCTACTTTCGGCAACGCGATATGCCACGAGAATAGAGTTTGTCTTTTGGCGGGATCTTCAGAGTTCTTCCTGATTCGGTCCCTGCATGCACCACGCACCCTTGCTCGCTGATCCGCCTTTCCATATAACTTTGGTATGTTTATTTAATTCTTCTTTAGCCTTTTCATCGCTTTGTATTGAAATGCTTGATTGTCGCACGACAAGTAGTTTGTCGCCTCTTTGTTTCTGGGCTGCTCTTTCAACCAGCTTGCTCGTTCTAGCCCTGAATTATTGATATTTAGGAAGTTATAGGACTTTTCTATGCTGAATTTGCTCAGACGTTTGGTCATGCTCTTTTACCATGTCTCCCTTTGTGAATTGCCTCTTTCTAGCTCTCAACGCTGACCTGCCTTTCCTCTTTGTATTTTCTGTCTCTTCCGTCGCAGTGGACTCACCTTTTTTTTTGTTTGTTTTTCTTTCAGATTTTTTACCTGATTTACAGAATAAAATCTTTCGTTTTCAATGGAATTCGTCCGTGTTTTGTGAATTCGAGTTTAAACTGGCTGTCTAAAGCAATATGTTTTTTTAGCATTTTGTCCAGGGCAGCACAGTGGCCGCTCGCTAATTATGAGAGATCAAAGTTTGAAATGTTGTCTCATCATGAATATATCAGAGTCGGTAAATTGGATTGCACATTCAGAATGCTTGGTTGAGTTTGGAGCTGAAGAAACTAAACTAAACAGACACAAGTGGAAAATTATTCTTCTGATTTTGAATGTAGTTTCTTATTTGAAACTGAAATCGCTTTAAGAAAAATATCCTGATTTAATCTGGGTTAGTGTCACGTAAGGAGCTCAGGTTATTTCTGAGGTCAGAGGTCGGAGGTCGGAGCAGGATGACCCAAATAATAAGCTGAAACACACACGAAAGAAAAAAAAATAAAAAATGAAAAACAACTCGTAGAATGATACTCCTCCTCCAGTGTAGGATTCAACACCCTGAAAGGCTACAGACACCAGAGGAAGGTCAAAGACTGTTCGGCCGAAACGATACAGAAGAAAAACCCCAGACATAGGAAACATAATGCAATAATTAAATCATGCTTATTAAATAAGAATGCGGCTTGCTTCATGATCGGAAAAACTAAAGCCTTCTCCGCTAGATTTACTTGTCGGTGTTCGAGCACGGGAAAAATGTTAAGCTTTCGAAAGTTCAAACTTCAATGTAAGTAAATGGGACCTCCCTATTTGGTACAACAATGATACCACCCCTCATACCTAATTCTGAGGTATTCTATACTATTGTTTATCCAATACAAGTTCTAATAATGTCTCGTCTAGTTTTGGGGTCGGGTAGTGCATACGTGGACCCAGTGGCAATGGGGGTACTGCGTTGTGGTGTAAGGGATATTGGCTTGGAATAAGAAATCGGAGAACCAAGTTCGACTTCCAGTCGGGTTCGTTACATTCACTTACGCGCAAGTACACCTATTTTTTTAATCGGTATCACCCCATGCAAGGCAGTAAAGTCACTAAAATACCAGGGGTTACAGGGTGTGGAAGAATTAGCAACAGAAACAATAATGATGAGCTGAAAGAGAAGAGAGTAATCAGGAGGACATTAGATAGCGATTGACAATGCAATTAAATTTTGGCAGATGAAAGTTGGCTTGAAAGCATGGAGCCGGAAGATAGTTCCGCAAGTAAGAGAGAAGAAACTGTTAGCATAGAATTTACGGCTATATCTAGCCAACTCAATTGTAAATTGATGAGATCTCAACACCAGTCTCATACTGCGCTTAAATTCAAAAACTTTAGGTTCCGTGGCGAAGAGCGATATTTATTCTGCTATGTACAGAAATGTGGCACAAGGCCCAAAAAATGGGGAATGGGGAAAAGGACGGTCTTCTTCTGTCTTAATATTAAACTTAACTAGCCACAAACACTGACCCAAATATGCCACAATATTTCCTTACACCAAAACAACACATTCTTACTTACTATTCTTACTTCATTCACCATAATACCTCATTGTCTCTATGAAAGTCATAACTAGTCTCCTTATGCACAATTCATTGTCTGTGGGGGGAGGAGAATAAAACAACAGTTTAAAATCTAACCCCAATGTGTATTTAAAATATGAAAAAAAACTATTTACAAGAAATAAAAAAAAATATTAGTAATACCCCCCATAATCCCTAGGTGTAGCAGAAACATCAGTTAACTGTACGAAATCAATGCGGGACTATAATGCTATAAAACATTCATTCATTTCAAGCACTCACTCAAACACACACTCATTCAAACACAAGAACAAGTACGAAAAGCACACTCGAAACGAAAGGCGCCCCGCATCCACCAGAGAACTAACATCATTGACCACCTAATGAGGGAGGGGAGGGGGAGTTAAACTAAAGAAAATGGGGACGGAAATAAAAGGGAGCCAATGAGCGTACATGCCCTAGCTAAGTTAACTGGAATGAAGAAATTAAAGAAGCAAAAGCAACCTTAAACTAGCCTAATTTCGGGCAGGGTTAGCCTATGTTCAACCCAGGAAGAGCAATATCCTGA
>OZ038494.1:20020547-20073047 GCA_964036315.1 Acanthosepion esculentum | reverse complement strand
TAGTCTCTCTTTCTCTTTCGTTCTTCTTTTTCATGATCTATTTTCCTATGTATCGAACATTTTCTCTCTTTTCTCTGTCCTTTTTTCAACTCTCTTTATTTTTTTCCATTCCACATCCAATGGTTTCTTATCAATTATTAAACATCATCTTTACACCGCAAATCTTCTCCGATTTACCTTCGCTTACATTTTTCTTTAGATTTTATAGAAACTGCGCATGCGCACTTTCTTAATGAATTATTTTTCTCTTAACTTTTCACCATTTTTGTTTCTCAATCTTTCTTTCCGCTTAATTCTTTCTCAAATGCAAAAACATTTTATATTATCGATCGGCCAATCGTCTCTTGTTACTGTCGATTTTCGCATCGGCCGGTCATTTTTTTCCCCCTTTCATTTTCGCACATACCTGACACTTTTTCAAGCAGTTTCATAATGAGGTTAAAGCGGATTGTGACTTCTCGGCTACCATCGTTTATTATTTTAAAAAATCTAAGCATTGCATACCAAATATTACAAGAAACAAATATAAATTCTAATATGTAATTACACAGTAACTAGTTGAATATATATATATATATATATATATATATATATATATAAAGAAATATAGTTTTAAGGCGTGCTATATTTATGGGATAAAGTGCTCAATATCAGAGATAGAGAGTATGTAAATATAGATATAAAAATGAACATTGAAGTCAATACTCAGAGGCGACAGGCTGTTTCATGCTGGACGCAATCGCCAGGCCGCAATATATATATATTGCCGGTAATATATATATATATATATATATATATATATATATATATATATATATATTGATACATGTTTCATTAAATAATATAGACAAGTGTTGTCTATATATTTTATGTAAGTTCTTTTCATATCGTCTGATAACCTTAATAACATTATCATTAAACAATGAAAGAAAATCACAATATTGATACATATTTTTTAATATATATATATTTTTGTCATCCACAGACAGACTGTTTCGCTGTTTCGCAGCTCATCAGTGTGGTTGCCTCTAGCTAGGATCGAAACCCGACTGAATATGCGTCAGTCGGAACTTCTCCCACTAAACGGTCGGCGCACGGCAGGGATGAAGGGGAATTTTGGCGTGTTTATTTTTAGATTTAGATAAACACACAGTGACTGACAGTGACTCAATTCTGCCGAAGAGTCGTGCAATATTAGCTTAAATAATCACTGTTTACAAATTCACACCTCAAACCAGAGAGCTCAACCGGAATTAATTTTTCAGGGGCCAATTTTTTTGTCATCCACAGACAGACTGTTTCGCTGTTTCACAGCTCATCAGTGTAGCTATATATATATATATATTAAACAATAAAATTATTAAAAAATTAAAATCTTCAGACATACTGGGTTGTATATTAATATTCTTAGTTGTTTCATGTAATTGGTAAATTTACCAAAGTTCATATTTATTTCAAATTTATTTTATTTTCTCCCGAGTACTTCGAATGACTCCATATTCGTTTTCATTGATTGTTTATTGTGTTTATAAACAGTATTAACAACATTTACCGGCCTGAATGTCCGGGAAATTGTCATAGAAAATATGCGTCCTCTGGTTAGCAAGTTCGATTTTATATAAACATAAAAATGTCTATAAACATAAAAATGTCTTAAAATATGTGTCGGACTTTGTTTACATTTGGAAACGCATCGAGCAGATATGAATGTACGTGAGAAAATCTTGGAAAATTGCAGTTTAAAAACAGTAAAATCGACCTTGCTAACCGAACGCTCCTTTGTGGATATATATATATATATATATATATATATATATATATATATATATATATATATATATATATTCAAGAATGTTTGGGTGAATAATTTAGTTATATTACATCTATTTATTTTAATTATTTCAAGTTCACTCATTAATTTCTTGGTAGCTGTAGAAAAAGGACCAAGACAAATCCCAAAATTTCTTTAAAAAAATATTTATTTTCTCAATTACTTTCATGCTCACCAGATATCATCTTCAAGGGCTGAATTTCCATGCATATGTGATTTTTGGAGTATAGTTACATGTTTAAAATAGTTTTTAATTGTAGTTTTTTAACAATATTAATTTAGTATTTTTTAAAATTTTGCTGCTATAAGAACGTCGTTGCTATATTCGTAGTTGACTTCCTCTGTGGCCGAAACGGTTAGGGCACGTCAAGCTATATGACGGTTCAGTATAGGATACAGGTTCGATTCCTGTCGGAGGACGAAAATGTTCTATGAAAGTTTCTCGGACATTCAGGTCGATAAATGTTGTTTGATACTGTTTATTATAAAATAGAGAATTTACTTAAATATTTGTATCTATAAAAAGAATGTATAAACATAAAAAGGTCTTAAAATAATTGTCGGACTTTGTCCATTTCATAATATATATATACATATATGAAAAAATTCTCAAGGTTAACCTGTAGAAAAAGAAAATATGTACAAAGGTAAAAGACAATAGAAAAACTGTATTATTAGCAGTTAAAAAACTAGAGTCGTCTAATAATACAATTTTCCTATTATCTATTACCTTTATATATATATATATATATATATATATATATATATATATATATATATATATATATATATATAAGAAGATAGAAGACGTGGCTCGTGGGGACACAGTCCTATACGTTAGGGAAACTCGGATGAGTTACACCACGGAATTTGTGAAGATCGGCGCTATATCGAGTCTAATTAGTTACCTCATCGTCACCGAGTCCCGTTGGTACAATTGGTATGACGCTTGCGTCGTATTGTAACGGTCCGCGTTCTCGGTAGTGGATTCGCACTGCTGATGTGTCCCAAATATAGGACGAAACAGCCGTCCAGTCTTTTAGACTCGATGAATTATTTATTATGATATATATATATATATATATATATATATATATATATATATATATATATATTTTCTCCTCCAATATTGCAACATTCCGCGAACCTCTCCAGAACACTCTGACACACAACACGACACTAATCCCAGTCTGCAACAATTTCAATAAAAACTTCTGAGATGTACTCTTTTAATTCGTCCACTATGTAAGGATTTCTCATAAACCTCGTTCTTTACTACCCCTGTGGGTAACTCAGTTCGCCCGTCGTTTGCGATGACTGAAATAGATTAAAGTGCTTGCTTTTGACCAGTCCTCCGGTCTACCAACTGAGCTGTCGTTAGTGACCTCTTATTCTCTCAGTCTCGTTAGTACGTAGGCCGTCACGCCAAGAATGCGTTCTCTGAAATAGATTAAAGTGCTTGCTTTTGACCAGTCCTCCGGTCTACCAACTGAGCTGTCGTTAGTGACCTCTTATTCTCTCAGTCTCGTTAGTACGTAGGCCGTCACGCCAAGAATGCGTTCTCTGAAATAGATTAAAGTGCTTGCTTTTGACCAGTCCTCCGGTCTACCAACTGAGCTGTCATTAGTGACCTCTTATTCTCTCAGTCTCGTTAGTACGTAGGCCGTCACGCCAAGAATGCGTTCTCTGAAATAGATTAAAGTGCTTGCTTTTGACCAGTCCTCCGGTCTACCAACTGAGCTGTCATTAGTGACCTCTTATTCTCTCAGTCTCGTTAGTACGTAGGCCGTCACGCCAAGAATGCGTTCTCTGAAATAGATTAAAGTGCTTGCTTTTGACCAGTCCTCCGGTCTACCAACTGAGCTGTCGTTAGTGACCTCTTATTCTCTCAGTCTCGTTAGTACGTAGGCCGTCACGCCAAGAATGCGTTCTCTGAAATAGATTAAAGTGCTTGCTTTTGACCAGTCCTCCGGTCTACCTACTGAGCTGTCATTAGTGACCTCTTATTCTCTCAGTCTCGTTAGTACGTAGGCCGTCACGCCAAGAATGCGTTCTCTGAAATAGATTAAAGTGCTTGCTTTTGACCAGTCCTCCGGTCTACCAACTGAGCTGTCGTTAGTGACCTCTTATTCTCTCAGTCTCGTTAGTACGTAGGCCGTCACGCCAAGAATGCGTTCTCTGAAATAGATTAAAGTGCTTGCTTTTGACCAGTCCTCCGGTCTACCAACTGAGCTGTCATTAGTGACCTCTTATTCTCTCAGTCTCGTTAGTACGTAGGCCGTCACGCCAAGAATGCGTTCTCTGAAATAGATTAAAGTGCTTGCTTTTGACCAGTCCTCCGGTCTACCAACTGAGCTGTCGTTAGTGACCTCTTATTCTCTCAGTCTCGTTAGTACGTAGGCCGTCACGCCAAGAATGCGTTCTCTGGTCTTCCTCCCAGACTCGCTATTTATGCCCACGTCGAAGACAACTAAAATTTGCATACGAGACTTACTTCTCGTTCGCCCGCGACTTCCGGTTTTATAAATTCAAGCTGGTTTGAATTCTTAGTCTTTTTTTTTTTCGGTCGTGATCTTTCAACAGGACCTGACACGCCAACTAAATTCGCTTTGCGGGAGGTAAGACTTCTAGTCCCCCACTCCCAAAAAAACTCCATTGGGGTTAGGTCAGGTGAACGTGGTGGCCATTCAATGCTATCTCTTCTTCCGAACCAACGCTGTGGAAAGGTTTGGTTAAAGAAGCCCCTTACTGCACAATTGACGTTTCTCCATCTTACTGAAAGATGACGTGTTTTATGGAAGCAGCAAAAAAATTAAGGGATTTTAAGTTTAAGTTTAAAAAAAAAACACGTAAATATTTTTTAAAAGTAATATAATAATCTATATATAAAACTATGTGACTTCTGTTAGTCGGTCCGTCTGTCCGTTCGTCACACCCTCTAAAATAGCCATAGATTAACCGATCGAAACCAAATTTGGGGGCGAAGTGCAAACAGGTAAGGGGATATTACTTTCAATTGGTTTTACTGGGGTCCGTAGCTTAGTACAATAAATTTTAATTATTACTTTTTTTTTGTTGAAAAATTTAAAGTTTTATTGTTTAACACACAAAATGCTCTCACTATTTTAAAAACAGTTTAAGGATTAAAATAACAAATACTTATTTAATAAAAATTCAATATTGTTTTTGCATATTTTTTCTTTAATTTTTTATATATACAAGAATCCAGTTTCCTGTTCGCCTTGCATTTGTGAGAACTATAAACAAATCACCAAGTCAAATGCATCAAAAAGTTGGAATTTGGCCCCAAAAAGAAATATTTATGGCCAGTTCTATGTTGCATGCTCAAGAGTAAGAAATCCTCAGAATTTTTCTTAAAAATTATTGTTAACCTATGAAATTAAATTCAATTAAAGAAAATATTAAACGGTGAAATAGGATTTTTGCCAAGGTATTTTTCTAAACAAATCAGCTTATTCAAATTTCATCGATTGGTTTCAAAATTGAACGAAACGTAAGAGAATTTTAAATCTCGACAAAAATGTTAACGATTACTTCAACAATATTAAATACTCTGAGGATTTCAACACGCGTTAGCGTGTTGCAAAAAATCATCGTTTAATATATTTCGCAAATATTACTTCTTTCATTTTATTTATTATATATATGATGAGTATTATATTTTTTAACATTTATATATATATATATATATATATATATATATATATATATATATATATATATATATTATTTCGTTGAACTTTTTCCACAGTTACCGGGTTTTTCTGTCATCGCATTTATTTGTTTTTGTTCAACCATCCTGAAGATAGTTTACATATTTTTACTTTCTGTTTTTGCTTACATAAAACTATATTTATCAACTTTGCTTTTTCTACTCGCATTTATTTTTCATCAGTTCATAATTTACGCATTAGTACTGTCAAAAGAGTAGCATAGATCATTTTTATATTATATTATAAATAATGCTTCATAATCTCGGAGTCTTTTCGGCATAAATCTCTTTCTGTCATCTTTGTCAAGGGCCGGTGCAGGAGTCTCATGCCATCCCTTCTCAATCTATGAAACGCCTCGGAATCTATGATAGGCCCCACTCCATTCTGCTACATCACAACTTTTTTTAAGATAACATTGATATATAATATAAAGTTTATTGCACCCTAATTACAGACTGTTTCATGCTAAACGTAATCATCAGGCCTGATGATCTCGCTTAGCATGAAACAGTGCGTCGCCTCTGAGTGTTGACTTCAATGTTAGATGTATATATATATATTTTTATGTTATATATATATATATATATATATATATATATATATTTACTCAAGTATAGGATTGGTGTATACGGAATAAATTCCAATAACCAACAAATACTATTCTTAAAAGAGTGCTCAATACAGAGTAGAGCAAATATAATTATTTATTCGACAATTATAACATAAAAATGTTATAAAATCACTACAAAAATAGCCATTTTGTTTAACACCATCTCTTCATAAGACACCAGAAGTGTTGAAACAAAATGACTATTTTTGTATATATATATATATATATATATATATATATATATATATATATATATATATATATATATATATATATGCGTCATTATTACATGCAAATATTTAAGTAAATAGTCTGTTTTATATAGCAGTATTAACAACATTTACCAGCCTGAATGTCCGAGAAATTTCATATAAAATATGTGTCCTCCAACAGGAATCGAACCTATTTATTTAGTCTCATCAAATCGAGACAGTCATGTGCATGCCAGACATGGCGTTAAACTCTTCCGTTTTCTTTTTAAAAATGAAATCAGTCAAGTGGGTACCGTTATTTTCCACATATTGTCGAAGGCGTTCGCAAATGTTGTCCATAACGCGACGGGTCATTTCATTTTTATAGATATAAATATTTAAAGGCTCTGTTTATGATAAACAGTATTATCAACATTTACCGGCCTGAATGCCCGAGAAATTTTATAGAAAATATGTGTCCTCCGACGGGAATCGAATTTTTATGAAATTTCTCGGACATTCAGGCCGGTAAATGTTGATAATACTGTTTATCATAAACAGAGCACTTACTTAAATATTTGTATCTATAAAAATAACGTATAAACAGAAAATATATTAAAATAATTGTCTATTTCATTATATATATATATATATATATATATATATATATATATTATGTTATTAATTAAAGAATATCAAATACTTAAAATCCCATAGGTAATGATTTTTATTTCATGAGAGCTTTAAAAAATAGCAGTTCTCAATCTTCAAGACCTCCAAACAAATCACAAAAGAAATGGAAAAAAAATATTCCGGTTAAAAACAAGAAGTATTACTTAATTACTATCTTCTTTAGAGAGTTGGGGAAAAGGCAGAGTTGACTTTTTTTTTACTGTAAAAGTCAAAATAAGTCAACACTCTCTGCATTTTTGATTGGTGGACTTTAATGAAACTTTCAGGACTTATTCACAAGTAAATGAAATTGTTTTATTCATTGTTGTCTGGCTTAATGCTTATATTAGTGATAAGTAAAAATTACTTGGAAAATTTAAATCGTCAATTTTTTTTGTAAAACAGCACCCCCACCCCAGTTACAGAAAATTTGCTCTAAATCATAAATTAAAAAATGCAATAAAACTAAGACATTATTTAATTAGAAAAGGTTTTAACTGCTTTTATGAATAAGATATAATATGAACACTATTGTCAGAAAGAAAGAGAAATGAGATGATTATAATGTGGACAAATGAATGAAATAATGGTTTCCATCTTATCCACCCTTTACCCACTATATCTAGAGTATCTTAGATGTGTTTATTATTCTTATATATATATATATATATATATATATATATTAAAGAATATCAAACACTTAAATTCTTATAGGTAATAATTTTTATTTCATCAGAGCTCTAAAAACACCAGTTCTCAATCTTCAAGATCTACAAACAAATCCTAAATAAAATGGAGAAAATATCCCGGGTTAAAAAACTAGAGATATTGCTATCTTCTTTAGAGTGTGTGTGTGGGGGGGGGCAGACAGCGTTGACTTATTTTGACACACTGACCTCAGTAAGTCATTTGATGATGGTGGAAGGGCTTAAAGTGTATTTAGTTCATTTTGAATCTGAAAAAATCCCGTTTATTTCTGTCAACGGTCCAATTTTCAATTCTGACGTATTTCATTCAACAAATTGTTTCTAAATAATATTTAAAGAGAACATTTTTAAAGATTTCGAAATTAGCGAAAATCTTTTCATAAGCTTTTTTTATAATTAACCAAGAAATTTGAATGAAATGATTATTAATTATATTCAGAGAAACACATTTATATCTAGAGTATCTTAGATGTGTTTATTAATATTTAGCACGATATGAATGTACTTTAATCTAAGGAAAAGTTAGATTGGGGTTAATTCCCTGTATTTCATTCAATAACTTCTCTAAATAATATTAAAAAAGTGCCTGGTTCAGAACATTTTTAAAAGGTTTTTCGAAATTAGCGAAAAAAATTTTTTAAAAATTAAATGTAAATTAGTATAAGCTTTTTGTATAATCAACCAAGAAATTTAAGTTAAAAACGTAAGAGATTTGATTTAAATGATAATTAATTAAATTCAGAGAAACATATTTATATAGGTTAAATACCTAAAGTCCTGAACTTTTATGTCGTAGATGTATTTATTAAGATTTAGCAGGATATGAATGTACTTTAACCTACGGTAAAGTTAGATCGGAGTTAATACCCTAGTGTATATTTATTAAGTTTGTGAGTTTAGTTAAAAATGTATTCTACATTAATTATATATATATATATATATATATATATATATATATATACATCAAGTATGTGGTGCAGTTCAATTTACATTACATGAATCATTCATACAAAAAGCAGATAGTGAAGTTAATGATATAAATGGCAAGAATCACTCTCGCAAACAATTTTTAATAAAATACATTAACCTCGAACCCGTTGATGAATGGTATGATCCCTGTTTATAAATTCCAGTCGTATAAGGTCTTTTTTTACTACAAGCTTTCGATTGTTCATACAATCATCCTCAGGTATAGAAATAGATATATCTTTTTTACATCCAGGTAATAACAGGACAACGAAAGTTAAGATGTACTCCGAAATTGTTTTTTTTTGAAAAATGTGTTATTGTTAACTGTGAAAAATACTTGATATTAAAATAACTGATAAACAGAGATCATAACATTCATCAACGGGTTCGAGGTTAATGTATTTTATTAAAAATTGTTTTTCGAGAGTGATTCTTGCCATTTATATCATTAACTTCACTATCTGCTTTTTGTATGAATGATTCATGTAATATATATATATATATATATATATATATATATATATATATATATATATTTTCTTCACCCATAATGCATACACTGCAACAAGGATAGTCATAATGGACAAATCGCAAGGGCGTGTAACCCAGGGTCACAAACTCACATCAATACAACTATATATATATAAAGACATTTATGATATGTTTAACGTTCTTTTTATAGATACAAGTATTTAAGCAAATGCTCTGTTTTATAATAAACAGTATTAAATAACATTTACCGGCCTGAATGTCCGAGAAATTTTCATAGAAAATTTTCGTTCTCCGAGAGAGAATTTTCTATGAAAATTTCTCGGACATTCAGGCCGGTAAATGTTATTTAATACTGTTTATTATAAAACAGAGCATTTGCTTAAATACTTGTATCTATAAAAAGAACGTTAAACATATCATAAATGTCTTTAAATAAATTGTCGGACTTCGTCCAATTCAAAAATATATGAACTATATATATATATATATATATATATATATATATATGGGAAAAACATGTATGAACTTTATGTATCAAAAAACATTTTAGGAAAAACTACGACAATATGAGAAAAAAACATTTCGTGCGACGTGTTTCGTCCTATGGGACATCATCAGGCTAAAATGATGTTTACGTTGATTGGATTTACACATACGCATGAAGGAGAAGAGACGCTGACATTTTAATATTAGATTAAATTTTATTTTTCTTTCAAATATGTCTTTTGGTATATAGTCTAACCGGTTTCATTTAGTTTTGTTTTTTGTTTATGTTTTCATCACTTTTTTATTTTATTATGTTTTATTATTATATTGTGACAAGAGAAGATCTTCCAAGAAAGGCGAAACGGCGTAAGAACCTGCACACACATTTACCCAAGATAATTAAATCACTTTCTAAACACTTTCGTCTTAATAAATTGCTTTCCTTTTTAATTAGAATAGCATTTTTTTTTTAAATCAAAATTATGGTCAATCTCATAACGGTGAACAAGTCATGCATTTAGTCTCTTGTTTCATAAAAGATAGATATATAAGTTTCTTTTTCTATCTATGTAAGTCTTTTTTATCTATCACGGTCTATTCATATCTATCTATCTATCTTGATCGATCTATCTATCTATCTATGTATCTGTGCTGTATATCTATTCTAGATAATTACCTATGTATCTATCTATCTCAGTCTGTTTATATCTATCTATCTATCTATTTATCTTGATCTATTAATATCTATCTATCTCACTCTATTAATATCTATCAATCTCGGCCTATTCATATCTATCTATCTATCTATCTATCTATCTATCTGTGCTGTATATCTATTCTAGATCATTACCTATCTATCTATCTATCTATCTCAGTCTGTTCATATCTATCTATCTATCTATCTATCTATCTATCTATCTATCTTTGATCTATTAATATCTATCTATCTCGGTCTATTAATATCTATCAATCTCGGCCTATTCATATCTATCAATCTCGGCCTATTCATATCTATCTATCTATCTATCTATCTATCTATCTATCTCAGTTTGTTGAGGAGGGGTATATATAAAACGCAAACTTTGTTTATAATTATGCATAGATAGATATGAAATTTTATACTTTTAGATGTGCTCTTAGTATATATTCTAGCTAATATCATTCAGTTTCTTTATATATTTGTCTATGTTTCCATCACTTTTGTTATTAAATATCCCACATTGTGATAATAGAAGATCTACCAAGAATGGGGAAACATTGTCAGAACCTGGACGTAGATTTTCTGTGAATTATCGATCGATTAAAACACTTTCTATAAATTTTCGTTTTTCTTTTTTAATTATATAAGCTTTTTTTCAAATCAAAATTGGGGTTAGACTCATTACGGTAAGCAACTGATGCATTCAATGTGTTGTTTTGTAAAAGATCCCTTTTGTGTTCATATAATCTTTTATTTAAATTCCTTGAAGTTTTTCCTGTGTATTCTCAAATAACCTCTGACTATTAAATCCAGCTCCAAGACGGATAAGGGGCTAAGGCGGACCTCTGGCACCTCATAACCTTAGCTTAGATGGATCTCATCAGCTAGAAAGGTAGTCCATCTAGGAGGAAAAACTGATTTTAAACCCCCGCTACCTTGCCGTCGTATCCAATCACGGAAAAGGCAATAAAAGTAAATCCAAATAGCAAATCCAGAGTGGATCCTCGAAGCGGTTGGCTGTCAACACTGACCGGCAACTCAGTATTCATTTAGATCTTGTAGATACAGTCGAGAGGGAGCCACGTGGTCTGGGCAACACACGGCTTCTATATACCATCGCTCAGGCCTGCGCCCTGGAAAGCTTAATCCTGTCTCACCACCAAAGGAGTGAATTTAAACCAAAGAATTTACCCCCCCCCCATACGGGGATCAAAATACTATGAAAGCATAAAAATAGATTTTATAGCAAAAATACCAGCAATACATTTTCGAAACGAACATATTACCAGAAGTAGATTTGATTCTCGACAAAACCCCTCTTTACATAAACACGTCAATGAAATCTGATCTACAAAATAATTTCTTACAAAGAATACATATTCTATTCATATTAACCTATCGTAAAAATATTGTCGACATTAAATAACCCATTGAGGTGTTGACATGCCATAAAACAAAATAAACCAAAGCAAACAATTTTGACAATTGAGTTTCCATCTGCACTATTTTGTTTTAGCCACAGGAAATTACGGGACTGTTATAATTCATGATGATGACATTTCATCATTCTAGAAATAAAGATCTGAAATATCATCATTATAAAAACGACAGTGGCAGTAACAGTAGTAAAAAGAATAACACAGACAAGACGTATCTTCTCCGCGCTCCGTGAAAATCCAGAGTTGACGGTTTCAAGAGCTTCCCTTAACAACGAAATTCTCGGAATAATTATAAACAACTAAACGCAAATTTTAAAGAAAGAAAAAAAACAATAACCAAGAGAACATTTAAGACACACAAAACCAAAATCTTAAGACATTTTTTATGTTTATACATTATTTTTATAGATACAAATATTTAAGTAAATGCTCTGTTTATAATAAACAGTATTAATAACATTTACCGGCCTGAATGTCCGAGAAATTTTCATAGAAAATATTCGTCCTCCGACAGGAATCGAACCTCTATCCTATACGGAACCGATCGAGCCAAGGTTAAGGCACGTCAGGCTAAATGACGATTCCGTATAGGATACAGGTTCGATTCCTGTCGGAGGACGAATATATTCTATGAAAATTTTTCGGATATTCAGGCCGGTAAATGTTGTTTAATACTGTTTATTATAAAACAGAGCATTTGCTTAAATATTTGTATCTATAAAAATAATGTATAAACGTAAAAATGTCTTAAAATAATTGTCGGACTTTGTCCATTTCAAAATGTGTGACGTCATTTGTTTACATTTGGATACGCTTTGAGCAGAGAATGAATGTCCGTGAGAGATTCATGGAGGATTGTAGTTTAAAAACAGTAAAATCGACCTTGCTAACCGAACGATCCTCAGTGGCCGAATCGGTTAAGGCACGTCAGGCTAAATGACGGTTCCGTATAGGATACAGGTTCGGTTCCTGTCGGAAGCCTAATATTTTCTATGAAAATTATTCGTACATTCAGGCCGGTAAATGTTGTTTAATACTGTTTATTATAAAACAGAGCATTTACTTAAATATTTGTATCTATAAAAAATAATGTATAAACGTAAAAATGTCTTAAAATAATTGTCGGACTTTTGTTCATTTCCTAAAACCAATATTGTAAGATTCACGAAAAGAAAAATACATTTTCTTGTCAATTAATTTCAACACGTGTCTCAAAGTGTTTTTGTTGTTTGTTATTGTTGTGTGCTTTACTCATTTCACTTTCGGCATAAAAAAAGAGAAAAGGAATCCTTTATCAACTACTAATGCATGCAAAACGGGGTAACTTAGATTAACAAGTCAACAATCAACACCGTTAGAGAACCATTTCATGAAATGCTCTGAGAGTGTTCTGTAAAAGTTTTTCGAGCATCCGCGGTATTTGACTACAGCGGATAACAAGGCTCTGCTTCATTTCTGCACAAAAACAACACCGAAATCAATGAAACAACTGATCGCAAATGTCAAACTCGTGAGACGAATAAACATGTCAGTTGTTGTCACAGAACCTTCGAGAAAGGACAAGAAATTGAGTCTCCGTCAAGTTGGAGTGGGGAGGGGAAGTCATCGAAGAATTCCAAATAGAATTGCCAACGCGACGTAGGATTTCCTGTTTTTGTCAACTGAGAATCTTGGCTTTTATTCACAAAAAGGTCACGCTTGAATTATTCCCCTCGCGCGCGTGGTGGTTAAGAAGCTAGTTAGGAGGGAGACGATTACTGCAGTTCGATTCTCACTGGCTTGCTCACACTTTGTATCCTTGTGCCACACTTACGTAAGCTTAGTAAATAACGAATAATGTGTTCGATTCTCACGAGGAATCTCAAAATCGAGGCGTAATCATTTTTGATGGGTACCAGCCGTAGCACAATCTTTAATGAGCTAGTTATTATTGGGATATTACAAAAGTCGTGAGTACGATTCTCACAAAGCGCTCCAACATGATGTCTCTGCATCAGACAAGATAAAACTTCGATAATGTTCATACTTAAATTCTATTATAAACCTTCATACCTTAAGTCCTGAGTATAACGATAAACTACATCCGACAGCAAGGACTCTGATTGGGAGATTGGAGGTTTTGAGGAGCGTGTAACTACCTCTTAATTGCCTTTGTTCCTGGTCCAGCCTGACACGGGGTAGTAGCACCTGTTTGGGTCCCAGTTGTGGGCAAATAGTGAACCCCCAAACAAAAACAAATCCCTATGAAAGTATAAAATTACATTTTTGTAGCAAAAATACCAGCAATACAATTTTATATAAAAAAAAGGCCAATAATACATATAGCAAAATCACTAACAATACATTTTATCTGTAGTTGAAGCCATAATATTGTGTTCAAATTATTTAGATTTCGGCATTAAATAAGTCTTCGAGGTTGATATGCCGCTAATCAAAATCAGCCAACCAACCTTATTCCTTCAAATGTTTTTATGAGATTTATTCCGTAAAATGTTTCCATAAACCTTATTCTTTAAATAATCTTACAAAACTGATATTACGAACTTTTTTTTATTAAACTTGTTTCTTCCAAATGTGTCTCCAAACAGGATTCCTTAAATTTCCTATCTCAATAAAAAAAAAAAAATTAACCGCACTTTCGCCATATCATATCTTTGTGTTTGTCATACTGCCTTCTGCTCATGCGTGCTTATAGTTGGTACTGTTGTGGTCACGTGATCGAAGTTTGAGCCTGAATGCGCCAGTTTTCTTGCTGCTATTACAGTGTAAACATGGCCGCTCCGCTAGCAGTGTGAACCAAGGAGGAACAAAATTGGAATCCTAATACATACTACCACACGCAAACATTCCCAGACAACAAATACAATTACGAAAATATACATAACAACACACACACGCACAAAACTTTACAACATACTATTCTAACACTTTCGCCCCAGACCCTCAACCTCCGACGTCTTACTCTCTGGGTTGAGGTGTCTACTCGGTCTTAACCGAACTTAAGGGAGTGGCCGTAGGTCCCCTGAGCATCCGTAGGGTCCCCTGGTTTAATCCTGCTTCCTGCCCACGTTGTGTTTGGTTTGATCCAGAAAGCAGAAGTGATGTTCATCCATTCACGGTCGACTGAAGATGTAGACACGACTGGAGAGTCTGTGCTAAGAAATTTAGAATGCACCAAAATATATATATATATCTGCAGAAAGCCAGACGAACAAATATTCAATGGTTGAATTGTTAATGTCTTTTATATAGCAGAAAAGAATAGTATAGAAAAGAAACGGGTTACAGAAAAGAAAAGTAATTGATGTAAAAACTAATACGCTGGATTCTAGACACAGAGAGAGTGGGTTGTGATTAACTTGTCGTTAAATCGTCTCAGAACGATATACGACTCTTGCGATGGAGAGATAAAGATTCCTATACACGGCTTAAAGTTTATAGTTGCGTTCCGCCTCGTCAGTAGTAACAGTAGTAGTAATCTTCGTGTTAGCGGAAGCAGCGGTACTTATATCGACAGTACATGTTAGCGGATGCTTCGTTCCAGTCTCTGACGTCACTCCCTCTCACCCTCGAGTCTCCAACTCGACTCTCCACTGTCTCTCTCTTCCGTCTTCCTCTTCCGTCTGCAAGGAGATGGAGAGAATAATTCGTCTTGCTCGGGTCAAATTCTCTCTTCTCTCTTCAAGAAATCTCCAGTCTCTCGTATATGAATGATGATCAACAAAACAAAAGGAATAACTTCGTGTAATTTCGTTAAAGGAGAGGGGTGGCTTGTTCGACGTTTCTGTTCCCAGTGGTAGTAATAATAGTAGCAGTAGTAGTCTTAGATGTTGGAGGAGTAATTCACTTCTTCGTTCTTATATCAACAGCAGATGTTAGCGGGCGTTTTGTTCCAATATCTGACGTCACTTTCGTGCTTCTTCAAGCCTTCAATTCCACCTGCTCACTTTCAATCTCCGACATCTCTCCACCCAGCTCGACTGCACTCGAAGACAGACGAGCCAAAAACTACTACTTTTTTTCAGCATAACTGCGCGTTTATATAGATAAACCCAGCTGGTCATAACCGACCCTTGGCCCTACTACTTCGTACGCGATTATCACAGGTTCTGGCTACTTTCAACCAAAATCATGTGAATTCCAAAGTCCCTCATAGCTTACTAAGTTCTATTTATAATGTTAACCAATAAAAATTATTTCGACCTTTTTGCATTGTCTTTCTAATGACCCAATTCCAAATAGGTACAACTCCCGCCCTAGATCAGATTTCCCATCAGTAAACAAAAATGCTCTGATCTAATTTTTCTACTCAGATCCACTCCAATTTCAATATAAAAAATATACGTGTGTGTGTGTGTTTCCCCGACTCTCATCTCTGTCACACCATCACATCATAACACAAACAAACATAGGTCATAATACACGTAGATTAATAAAACCAACACTTATAAATACCACCTAACACAACAAAGCAAACCTAACAGCCATTACCCATATCAAGGAACACAATAAAAATTCCCCGAAAATCTTTACATACAATCCATACAGAAACAGCAAATCCAGAAACATCTGGAACGCCCCTTATAACAACAATAGGCACACTTATATAGAACCATCTAGAAACAACAACCCCAATTTTGCCAAGAGAAAGTCTCACTGGCTAGGAAAGGGTTCCAGTTTTGTCGATGAGTTCGGAACCTTGACCAAAAAAAAAATCCAAACCAAACAACCTTACATACAAACAAAAACAAGCCTTAGAGAGAATCCTTACAAATAACAACATAATTATAAAGGAAGCAGAAAAAGGCAGCGCTATAGAGATCATGGATAAAATATACTATAAAACAAAAATTCTAGAAGCATTAGGGGATAAGTATAACTACAAATTAATCGACACCAACGTAGACAAAAATATTACATAAAAAATTACGAAACTCTGCACGACATAAAACAAAAAAAGAAAATGATTTTCTAATAAACTTTGCACAATACTACAACCATTTACTAAGCAGATTAAAAGCTACATCAGCGACGATATTCACTTCCTTAGCTCCTTACCAAAAAAGTTAAATCATAGAACACATGTGGCTACTTTTGACAGTAGCCACATGTAACAACATACCCCATTAATTCGATTAACAGGCAATCTCATTCTGATTGAAAAACATCCAGAAACACTACATTCCAGATTCACTAAGGAATTCATTATCGATAGTATAGACCTAATTCTAAACAATAACACTTTTTAATTTGACAACAGAAACTATATCCAAACACTAGGTATCACAATGGGAACGAAAATGGCACCAACATATGCCATCCTAACATTAGCTTACCTAGAAGAAAACCTATATGAGCAGATTGAACAAATATATGGGGAAATATAAAAAACGACTTCACTAAATCGTGTAAACTATACTTAGATGATTGCTTCATTTTCTGGAAATCCTCATGGGGTGATATTAGGTCAAAAATGAAGAATAAAATATAATATATATACTACAACAAATCCACATTATAACCCAAAACGTTTGAGGTTTCTCTCTTTTTTAAAATATATATTTTCTCCCGTTGGAAAAACTATAACATTTTCCCCTATATATATATATATATATATATATATATATATATATATATATATATATATATATATATTCAGTTGTATGGATATTAATCTGTAAATCTGGGTTCACGCTTTTGCAAAGTTTGTCTGATGATCGCAGAGTTACAAAGTAATATCCATACAACTGAATATGTTAGCTCATTCACAGATATTGAGGACTCTCCACTAAGTACCACGCATATAATATATATATATATATATATATATATATATATATATATATATATATATATATATATATATATATACACTGCCCAGAATAATGGACGGTAAAAGTACTTTATAGTTTCGTGGACCAAATTTACAAAAAAGGGAAGGGTTTTGATAAAAGGGATTAACCATACGTTTGTGGGATTCAGTTCCTTAGAGAAATAGGATATATATATATATATATATATCTAACAAATATCCTCAGGAAATTTATGATTTCTCATTTCCTTTCTAGGCTTGCCAATGAGTCGCACAAAAAAAAACTACACACACACACACGCACAGTCCAACACAAACGCATTTGCGAGTATCAATAAAACAGACATTTTTATATTTCATTTCAGTTTTTAAGTTCAATGTATGAAAGTAAATCGCTTGACGAACCAAGAATAACGAAGAATGAAAGAAATACTAATAAAAAATGAATAATAATTGGCAATGTTTGATCTAAGAAATTTAGACAACTTAAGACTATTACACCTTATTAGTACTTGGTATAAATAAGCAAGAGAAATAAGATGAAAGAAATACTAGTCAAAAATGAATAATAATTGACAATGCTTGATCTAAGAAATTCACACAACTTAGGACTATTACATCTTATTAGTACTTGGTATAAATAAGCAAGAGAAATAAGATGAAAGAAATACTAGTCAAAAATGAATGATAATTGACAATGCTTGATCTAAGAAATTCAGACAACTTCAGACTATTACATCTTATTAGTACTTGGTATAAAGAAGCAAGATAAATAAGATGAAAGAAATACTAGTCAAAAATGTATAATAATTGACAATGCTTGAACTAAGAAATTCAGACAACTTCAGACTATTACATCTTATTAGTACTTGGTATAAAGAAGCAAGAGAAATAAGATGAACGAAATACTAGTCAAAAATGAATAATAATTGACGATGCTTGATCTAAGAAATTCAGACAACTAAAGACTATTACATCTTATTAGTACTTGGTATAAATAAGCAAGAGAAATAAGATGAAAGAAATACTAGTCAAAAATGAATAATAATTGACAATGCTTGATCTAAGAAATTCAGACAACTTAAGACTATTACATCTTATTAGTACTTGGTATAAATAAGCAAGAGAAATAAGATGAAAGAAATAATAGTCAAAAATGAATGATAATTGACAATGCTTGAACTAAGAAATTCAGACAACTTCAGACTATTACATCTTATTAGTACTTGGTATAAATAAGCAAGAGAAATAAGATGAAAGAAATACTAGTCAAAAATGAATAATAATTGACAATGCTTGATCTAAGAAATTCACACAACTTAGGACTATTATATCTTATTAGTACTTGGTATAAATAAGCAAGATAAATAAGATGAAAGAAATACTAGTCAAAAATGTATAATAATTGACAATGCTTGAACTAAGAAATTCAGACAACTTCAGACTATTACATCTTATTAGTACTTGGTATAAAGAAGCAAGAGAAATAAGATGAAAGAAATACTAGTCAAAAATGAATGATAATTGACAATGCTTGATCTAAGAAATTCAGACAACTAAAGACTATTACATCTTATTAGTACTTGGTATAAATAAGCAAGATAAATAAGATGAAAGAAATACTAGTCAAAAATGTATAATAATTGACAATGCTTGAACTAAGAAATTCAGACAACTTCAGACTATTACATCTTATTAGTACTTGGTATAAAGAAGCAAGAGAAATAAGATGAAAGAAATACTAGTCAAAAATGAATAATAATTGACAATGCTTGATCTAAGAAATTCACACAACTTAGGACTATTATATCTTATTAGTACTCGGTATAAATAAGCAAGATAAATAAGATGAAAGAAATACTAGTCAAAAATGAATAATAATTGACAATGCTTGATCTAAGAAATTCAGACAACTAAAGACTATTACATCTTATTAGTACTTGGTATAAATAAGCAAGAGAAATAAGATGAAAGAAATACTACTCAAAAATGAATAATAATTGACAATGCTTGATCTAAGAAATTCACACAACTTAGGACTATTATATCTTATTAGTACTTGGTATAAATAAGCAAGAGAAATAAGATGAAAGAAATACTAGTCAAAAATGTATAATAATTGACAATGCTTGAACTAAGAAATTCAGACAACTTCAGACTATTACATCTTATTAGTACTTGGTATAAAGAAGCAAGAGAAATAAGATGAAAGAAATACTAGTCAAAAATTAATAATAATTGACAATGCTTGATCTAAGAAATTCAGACAACTAAAGACTATTACATCTTATTAGTACTTGGTATAAATAAGCAAGATAAATAAGATGAAAGAAATACTAGTCAAAAATGTATAATAATTGACAATGCTTGAACTAAGAAATTCAGACAACTTCAGACTATTACATCTTATTAGTACTTGGTATAAAGAAGCAAGAGAAATAAGATGAAAGAAATACTAGTCAAAAATGAATAATAATTGACAATGCTTGATCTAAGAAATTCACACAACTTAGGACTATTATATCTTATTAGTACTTGGTATAAATAAGCAAGATAAATAAGATGAAAGAAATACTAGTCAAAAATGAATAATAATTGACAATGCTTGATCTAAGAAATTCAGACAACTAAAGACTATTACATCTTATTAGTACTTGGTATAAATAAGCAAGAGAAATAAGATGAAAGAAATACTAGTCAAAAATGAATAATAATTGACAATGCTTGATCTAAGAAATTCACACAACTTAGGACTATTATATCTTATTAGTACTTGGTATAAATAAGCAAGAGAAATAAGATGAAAGAAATACTAGTCAAAAATGAATAATAATTGACAATGCTTGATCTAAGAAATTCAGACAACTAAAGACTATTACATCTTATTAGTACTTGGTATAAATAAGCAAGATAAATAAGATGAAAGAAATACTAGTCAAAAATGTATAATAATTGACAATGCTTGAACTAAGAAATTCAGACAACTTCAGACTATTACATCTTATTAGTACTTGGTATAAAGAAGCAAGAGAAATAAGATGAAAGAAATACTAGTCAAAAATGTATAATAATTGACAATGCTTGAACTAAGAAATTCAGACAACTTCAGACTATTACATCTTATTAGTACTTGGTATAAAGAAGCAAGAGAAATAAGATGAACGAAATACTAGTCAAAAATGAATAATAATTGACGATGCTTGATCTAAGAAATTCAGACAACTTAAGACTATTACATCTTATTAGTACTTGGTATAAATAAGCAAGAGAAATAAGATGAAAGAAATACTAGTCAAAAATGAATGATAATTGACAATGCTTGAACTAAGAAATTCAGACAACTTCAGACTATTACATCTTATTAGTACTTGGTATAAATAAGCAAGAGAAATAAGATGAAAGAAATACTAGTCAAAAATGAATGATAATTGACAATGCTTGAACTAAGAAATTCAGACAACTTCAGACTATTACATGTTATTAGTACTTGGTATAAATAAGCAAGAGAAATAAGATGAAAGAAATGAATGTGTGAATCGGGACGAAATACGTTATGAATTAAACTAAGCACAACTGACTTTTAAAGGATGAAAGTTTTTCGGATTTTCATGTCTTGCTCGGATCTCTCTTTTTTTCGTTCAAATCTGCGGATTTCTTCTTTTTTTTTGCTCATGTTAAGTCTGGAGAAAACACGGAATATCAAATTCAGTATTTCTAATCCATAATGTTGAATGTGTTAAAATTATTCAACCTTTTAACAAGACAAATCTCAAGTCGATGTTAAAAATCGCCGCAAAGAATTGTTGATTTCTTTAAGATAGAATCATCTATTATGACATGTCTCTAATTTGTATTTAGAAATATTGTATTTATTTTTAGTTTTTCTATTTGAATTGTTCACCTATATTGCATATGATCCATTATTGTACACATTACAATTTGTATTTTGTATGAATACTACCTTATGACAATTGAGATGTGGTAGAGTCGGGGCGGGGTCGTATAATAGATTTGTGGTGTAGAGGAACGAAACCCTTTTACCGGCCCTGGTGGTCGCTAATCGTTACTTGACAATGACAATTATGTTATACAGCGCTCGGAATAGCAAAAGATGCCTTTCAGAAACTAAACAAAGTGATAAATTTAGAAACAAAGAAAAGTGGGCTGAACTGCACACTCAAACCTAGAGTTAAACTTCCGCGGCAAACTTAAATTGATGATCGGAAAAAAAAGAGTATTCTTTTTATTTTTTATCTATTAACACAAACAAAGCAATTTATTATAATTTGTATTAAGAAGATAATAATTAAAATTCTTTAAAAAAAACTGATATTTATTTATTTTCTCTTTATTATAATTTAACATTTAATGAGATATCTGTACTTGACGCTTTTAGAAGATTTTCCTTACACGTTCAAATTTTAGACAGGCATAGTCTCAAATCTTTCTCTAATGATTACAGCCATGATCGTTTTTCGCTTTTAATATTGTTTATTGCAGAAAAAAAAACTTGTCTTTAATATTACTTTAAATGACAAAATCCAAAGACAGATATACAATATAATTGGTCCTGACCTGGCATCTCGACTCCAGTCTCTTTCTCACAGACGTGAAGTGGCTTCCCCCTTTCTTTTTTCTACAAGTATTTTCACGGCATTTTCTCTGTCGAGCTATTTTCACTGGTGCCCCAACTGCCCGAATTTAAGCGTGCTACTAGGTTGGCATCTCGGCCCCACTCTTTTACTATCGAAACAGTTAAATGTAACCGCCAATTCTACTCCAACAGCTTCTTCTCTCGCACTTCCCGTCAGCGGAGCTCCCTTCCTCTTACTCGCCTCCCTGATAGCTATAATCTTCAAAAATTAAATGTAATGTCAATCAACATCTTCTGTTGCCTTGATCCTCGTTCTTCTTTTTATCCTTTCCTCAATCCCCCCATACCCAGTCTTTTCTCTTACTTTCACACTCTTTAACCCCTTGCGTACTAGTGGCACTCCCGCCTTGCTTGGGGTGAAATGCTTATAAAAAATGTTTATTTATTATCAGAATGATATACTCGTATAATCAATTTAAAGAGGTTTTAATTGTGATATGTACACTTATTGTGCTTTGGACTTCTTTCGAAGATAATTTAATTAATGACCTTTAAATATTTTCGCGACACGCCGATGATTCTCTCGCGGCTCACCAGGGTGCCGCGGCTCACCGGCTGGAAATAACTGTCCCATATGATACTGAATGCTAGACAATATCTTCATAGATGAAGATAAGACAGGGATGTTGTTCTGCAGGATATTGAGAATGCCATGGACAAAACATATGGTTAACGAGGATCGTTTAAAGAAAAAGCGAATGAAAGGGAAACGTATTTTCAAAATAAAAGACAGTTAAAATTTCTGTGGCATATAATCAGAATGGAAGGCTCGGAGAGTTTAAAACTCACAAGGCATGAATGGCACATATGAGCAACGAGGACGTTTTAAGGAAATAGAGTGCAAGAAAAAAAACGTATACAAAGTCAGTTAAAATTTCCGACACACCTTATAAGGAAGAAGGGTTTGGATAATTTAACACTCACAGGACGTAGTGAAGTTAAAAGGGACATGGCGGAACAGCGTCGCTGTAGATGTATTAGAAAGTTGGGATTAGGAGGCATGGTAAAGATACAAACGTTGATTAGAACTACAAAGGAAAGGAAGCTGTCGAGAGCCATTATCACCCACATTTTGAAAGGAAATGGGATATGAAGGTATAGTAAATCGTTAGTATTGTCAAAGTATCAAATACGGTTACGTATGTTATTATAGAGAACATTCAAAATGAATTAAAATACCTGTGGTATCCATTGACACCCAGTAATTCTTTTAAATACAGAACGAAAAGCAAGTATAGCTGCAAAGAAAGATAAAAAAAAATAAAAAAATAAATTTAAAAAAACAATTCAGCGAATCTTTGAGGATACGAGTCCTAAAAGTACATAGATTAATGTAAAAATACTTTATTCAGCAAAAGAATTTGCAATGCCAGAAGATACCAAAATTATCATCATCGCTTCAATGACGAGGTACAGTTTAGGAAAGGGATATCCAGTGACAAGGTCTATTGCATACAAAACTGTCACTCCCATTCAAAATTAAACATGTTCGCTAAAGCTTAGATTGCCACGAGATCAACAATTCAGCAGGGTGGGGGTTGGTGATGTTCATTAAAATCGTAATTCAATAGGACTAATGATGATAATCGATTTTAATTATTATTACATTTGTTTTCAAGATAGTTAGCTATTTATTTCTTTAAAACTTCCCTGGATGGAATACATCGAAAAGAGGACGTCAAACTGGCCACATCCCACTGGGTGGGAAGAGACGGAAGGGAGACAACCGCACTTCCTCAAATTCAAAATATGGCTTCCATAATATAGCTGTATTTCCGCAAAATGATAAGTGCGAACTTAGACTAAAAGGAAACGGATATGGGAAGGGGTAATTAATTAAGAAACCGCCTGTTATTTCCAACGATTTTTATCCCTAAAATGTTTTTTCCTAAAAAGAGGAAATATTTACACCTGTTCTTGGTGATTTAAAATCTACGAATTCCATTGAATCTTGATGTTATAAAATCTAAAAATTCCAGTGAATGTTGATCTTATAAAATCTACAAATTTCAAGGGCTGTTAATCTTATAAAATCTACAAATTCCAATGGATGTTAATCTTATAAAATCTACAAATTCCAATGAATGTTTCTTTTATAAAATCTACAAATTCCAATGAATATTGATCTTATAAAATCTACAAATTCCAATGGATGTTGATCCTATAAAATCTGCAAATGCCAATGAATGTTAATCTTGTAAAATCTACAAATTCCAATGAATGTTGAATTTATAAAATCTACAAATTCCAGTGGATGTTGATCTTGTAAAATCTGTAATTTCCAATGAATGCTGATCTTATACAATCTACAAATTTCAAGGGCTGTTGATCTTATAAAATCTACAAATTTCAAGGGCTGTTGATCTTATAAAATCTACAAATTCCAGTAGATGTTGATCTTGTAAAATCTGTAAATTCCAGGTAATGTTAATCTTATAAAATCTACAAATTCCAATGAATGTTGATCTTATAAAATCTACAAATTCCAATGGATGTTGATCCTATAAAATCTGCAAATGCCAATGAATGTTAATCTTGTAAAATCTGTAATTTCCAATGAATGTTGATCTTATAAAATCTACAAATTCCAGTGAAAGTTGATCTTATAAATTTTACAAATTCCAACGAATGTTGACCTTATAAAATCAACAAATTCCAATGTCCAATTCTATGTCATTTTCCTGAAAACGTAACAGAAGTAAAAAAAAAACCTTTGGTATTTTAAAATTATCAAATAAAATTCATTTGAATTGAATTGTTTCTAACTACCAGACCATATTTATTTAACATATCCTATCTATTTTCTAGCTACCAGATTACATTGAGCTTGAAGATAGTTCTTTTGTAATTGCAATCTACGCATCTATAAGTTGTAGAATTTAAGAATTTGAATTGGCTAATAGAAAACTAAGAAATAAAGCTAAGAAATAAAAGGAAGTAAATTATTTCGAATTGTCAGCACGCTTTCAAAAAAAAAGAGGAAAAGAATAATAGATTTCGAGAACGCTATAAAAAAACAGCAACCCATTTTGAAAAATCGCTGAGTGGGATCAACTCAAGAGATGGTTAAATAAAGCGAAAATAAAAGGAATATGAAAATTATATGTATTTCTATTCATATGTACAGTTTTTGAAAATTTTTATCCATTTCTCAAACTCTAATGCCCGTATGAAGCCAGATTTTTTATATATTAAGTTATTAATACATAAATATACAGTACAGTAAAAAAAATATCGTTTTAAATTGATTGATTCATGTAAGTATAAGTAATTATTTTATTGGTGAAGCCTTCTAGACTATTTATTCAGTAGATAATTCCAGCAAAGAACATCACATGGTACACAGAGTGTCACCATTGTTATTCTTACGTTAACAACACAATTAGCGTTGACTTGAGACAGTGGATTATTAACTTCCACAAGTCAGGAAATAGTTACAGCACTATTTCAAACCGGTTAGCTATCCCTGGATCTAGGGTACAATCCGTTATAAAGAAGTTTAAACAGTTTGACACGACAGAGAATTTGTCAGGGCGTTTAAGAAAACCGAAATTGTCACCGAGAACTGCACGAAAACTGTATCGCGAGGTTAATAAAAACCCAAGAGTTGTTTTGAAAGATACCGTCAAAAGTTTGGAAACGATGGGTATCAGCGTAAGTACTCGCCCAATACAACGTTGTTTAAATAGAAATGAGATGTATGGAAACCGACCACGACGAACCGCTATTCACAAACAATGTCACAATTTGTGTTCGGTTTAATTTTGCCAAAACGTTCTTGGACGAAGAAAATTGATTTTGGGGGACAAGTACTATGGAGTGATGAAACAAAAATTGAGCTTTTTGGACATAATGATGTGCAGAAAATTTGGCGCAAGAATGGTGAGGCTTTCCTCCCAAAGAACAGAGTGGCAACATTAAAACACGGAGGCGGCTCGATGATGTTTTGAGGAATTTTTAGCTCAAGGGGGACTGGACAATTAATTGCAATAAGAGGAATAATGAAATCTGCAGACTGTATCAAAATTCTGGATGTAAACCCACAACTATCAGCGCAAAATCTTCATCTAGGTCGGCGATTTGCTTTCTAGCAAGATAATGATCCCAAATATACATCTAAATCAGTGACTGCGTGGCTTCAGAAAAAGAAGATTACAGCTCTGCCATGGCCTTCAATGAATCCTAAATTAAATCCTATTGAAAATATATGGCAAGAATTGAAAGTTCGGATAAATCGTCGATTATCAAAAATCCTTCAGGAATTAGAATGTATAACCTTACAGTCAGGAAGTGGGCACACTGCCAAACGAGAAAATCTCGGTTGGAAGAGAGCGACGAATATTCACAAGATTATTCGAATAATTTTGTTTTACAGAGGGAAGCCTTGTCCAGAGAGGCAGGTTTATACAGGTTCAACTGAGAAGACAAAAGTTAAAACTCAGCGAAAATTTAGAGGGAGAAAGGCAAAAATCTAACACTCTCGAAAAAGACGATATTTACAATTTCTGTTGACTGAAGGGATTGTCTGTCGTGTATTTTCAAAAATATATTCATGCTCTGTAGTATCTTCTTCAAATATATATTGCTATATTTACGCTGTTTTGGCCGCTGTACGCTCCGGCCTTCTTCAGGTGATATTAGTTGAAATTACGAACCGAACCTTTTATTTAGTCCACGATGGTAGAAGAAGGCCGGAGCGTACAACGGCCAAAACGTCACGAATATGGCAATAAAGATAAGAACTATAGTCCGAACAATGTAAATAGTGTAAATGATTACAATACTTCATCTCGGGAATATGAACAGATTAACTGACCTGTTTAAAATAATAACATACTCAAGAAGTGTACACACTAAAATAACGTTTCTAGTATTAAGAATATATATATATATATATATATATATATATATATATATATATATATATATATATATATATATTTATTTATTTTCGATTTTTTCCGATTATTTTCCAGTTTCTTTTTGAATTTGTAGGTCTGATGATTTGGATTAATTTACCTGTTTAAAATAATAACATACTCAAGAAGTGTACACACTAAAATAACGTTTCTAGTATTAAGAAATATATATATATATATATATATATATATATATATATATATATGTGTGTGTGTGTGTGTGTGTGTATATATATATATATATATATATATATATATATATATATATATATATATATTTATTTTCGATTTTTTTCCGATTATTTTCCAGTTTCTTTTTGAATTTGTAGGTCTGATGATTTGGATCGTGATTACGATTCCAATGTAATAAATTATAACCATGGAATATTAGTATTTGAACCTTTTATATTATATTCTTACTCTGTCCTGAACATTGAGTTCTACCTGGATTCTATCCTCTTGGGAATTTGTGTGTATATATATATATATATATATATATATATATATATATATATATATATATATTGACCACTAATATTATCAATATATATATATGTGTGTGTGTGTGTGTGTGTGTGTGTGTGTGTGCGCGCGTGTGTGGCAGATGTAGATATGCTCACCTGTCGTCCAGTTCACATACCTCCCCTGTTTTGTTTTATTAACAGGAGTAGAGGTTTATGCTTTATTTCCGGTTTAGGATGAGGCTTCTTGCGGCTTAGTGGCATTATTGTCTTGTTTGGTGCGAAATGATTATATATATATATATATATATATATATATATATATATATATATATATATATATATATGTGTGTGTGTGTGTGTGTATATGTGTGTGTGTGTGTGTGTATCATATATATATATATATATATATATATATATATATATATATATATATATTAATCAAGTTCACCCCATGCAAGGCAGTAAAGCCACTAATGGAGTTATTGGCTGTGGAAGAATTAGAAACAGAAACCTTACTAAGGTGCAAGAACGAAAGAAGAAGAATATTTAGCAGGAAAGTAGATAGCGATTGACATTGCATTTAAATTTTTGAAGATTAAAGTTGAAAGCATAGAGCCAGAAGGAAGTTCCATAAGCGAGAAGTGAGAGAAAAGAAACTGTTAGCATAAAACTTACAGCCAAACCAACCGTGAATTGATGAGACCTTGCTGCCAATCTAGTACTGCGCTTAAATTCGTAAAGTCTAGGTACCATAGAGAAGAGTTCAGCCAAACAATTACCATGAAATTATTTATAGAAACGGCAACGGAAGACAACCTTATAGTGATAAAAAAAAATGACTGAAACCGAGACGCCAGAGAGGTGCCAATAATATTGCTGATTCTTCTTTGGATTTTATCAAGAAGCTCTAGACAAATAGCAAGAATACCGAAACATATAAGGCAGCAATAATCTAATCATGGATAAATTGTGGACTTATAGATATGGAGGATAGATTTTGGAGAGAAGAATTGTCCCAGACGATACAGTGGACCAACATTTTGGCAGCTCATCTGTTTGTTCTATTTGGGCATTTGCTCTTCTTTTTTTCTTCTTGTCTTTTCTTTTCTTGTGATTTTTTTTCTTTTCTTTTCTTTCTTTTTTTTCTTTCTTGATTTCTTTGTTTTCACTCTTCTCCGAAAGTCTCCAAGAGGCGAAAAGTTAATTAAAGGCAATTTGCTCTCATGCCTCTTCAACGAAAACCTCCAACTTACATCAGACCGATTTTTAAATTAATATGATTAACCAGCCAGTACGCTAGTCTGCTTTTCCTAGTGTGCGAATAAGACGCGCGGCGCCAATAAATAACTTGGCAACAGATTAACTTACGATAAAGAACTAATTTCGGCTGGCTTGTACGGTGGATTCTGCTCTATATCAAACGTTCCTAGGTTATTTAAATTCGAAATCAGTTTTTTTTTTAATTATATTTAAATCAACAAGCGTTTACTTGATCTGGGAATAGGTATAATATTGGTCATTTATATAGGCGTCTGTACGTCAATAGTCAACTACTTGGTTCGAGAATAGATCGTTTGGCCACTGAAAAACTGAAGGGTTTGAAAAGTCATAAATTGTTTGCTTGCAATCTTTTTTTTAATTCTTTTGCAAGTTATAGAGCATCCCTTCGCGATTAAAATGGCTACGTATGACGTCCAGTTAAACTCATTGAGTTTTTTTTTTCTATTCCAATGAAAGATCACTTATTCAAACTCAGAGAAAAACACCGGCAACATTTTAATGCCAGAGTATCTCCTAGCGATTACATGATTCGGAACTTATCACCCGGTTTGAAAGAACTGGATCAGTCGGCGATCTTTCGGGAAGAGGTCCTAAGCGCACTGACTCAGAGGTGGAAGCTTGTACGGCAGAGTGTCCTTGAGGTTCCATTAGCTTCTACCCGTTGTCACTCTGCTCATCTAAGCATCGCCATAACATCGCTTCGGAAGATTCTGAAACTGGATTTAAAGATGTTTCCATATAAGATTCAAATGATCCTAACTTTACTACTCCAAGAGACTCGTGTGTTTGTATAAGTTACTTTTGTTTTACATGATTCAGTCTTTTAGTGGCCACCCTGTACCAGTTTATGGTTATTGAATATCAATATTGTAATATTTTTTCTCCACTTTACCTCTATTGTCAAATATAACAACTAGGGTGGCCACTGAAAATATTGGGTGGCCACAGAAAAACGGAAGGGTTTGAAAACTTCATAAGTTGTTCGTTTTCAATCTGATTTGTTTTTATTTTTGCAGCTTACAGAGAATTCCTTGGGGATTAAAATGGCTACGTATGATGTCCAGCACCGAGTAAAATTTATTGAGTTTTTTTCTATTCTAATGAAAGATCAATTCTTCAAACTCAGAGAAAATACCGGCAACATTTTAATGCCATAGTATCTCCTAGCGATAACATGATTAGGAACCTAATCACCCGGTTTGAAAGAACTGGATCAGTCGGCGATCTTCCGGGAAGAGGTCCTAAGCTCAGTGTGCACACTGACGCAGGGGTAGAAGCAGTACGGCAGAATGCCCTTGAGGATCCATCAGCTCCTAATCGTCGTCGCTTTGCTCAACTAGGCATCGCCAGAACATCATTTCGGAAGATTCTGAAACTGGATTTAAAGATGTTTCCATACAAGATTCAAATGGCCCAAACTTTACTACCCCAAGATGCTCAACAGCGCTTGTAGTACGCCATTCAATTCAACACCTAGCCAGAGATAACGACATCTTTGTGAACAACTTGATAATGAGTGATGAGGTCCATTTTCATTTAAACGGGTACATCAAGTAATAAAACTGCATTATTTTGGGGTACTCTGAAAATCCCATGAAATTACATCAGCACTGATTGCATTCCACAAAATGTATAATTTGGTGTGGTGTTATATTTGATAGAGTTATTGGCACTTATTTCTTTAAAAATGAGTAAGGTCAGCTGGAAAGAATCAACGGGGAACTGTATAGGACAATGCTTGCAATTTTTTAGGCCCAGTGGTCGAAAATAATCAGGAGGTATGGTTCCAACAGGATGGAGATAG
Organism: Acanthosepion esculentum; assembly: GCA_964036315.1. NCBI lineage: Eukaryota > Metazoa > Mollusca > Cephalopoda > Sepiida > Sepiidae > Acanthosepion > Acanthosepion esculentum. Next base: position 20,042,282 of record OZ038494.1, on the reverse strand, counting down.
TGCACACAATGCCAAGGAGACAATGGACTCGTTCTAAATATTTTCGGTAAAAGAATAATTTAAAAAAATGCTGAAATTGTTTGGCAACCTGACTACTAATTCTTACGCCAAAACTAACCAAACAACTACTCGTTAAACCCCTACGTTGCTTATAAAATATCCTTTTTAAGAAGACTCTTCTCCTTCTTCTTATGTACCGTATCCCTTTAAGATGTTGGCGTTCATAGCCCTCCACAGTTTTATATCCTTTGTAGCTCTTAATAAATTTATTTTACTAAAATGCCACCATGTACTCAAGCCCAGCATGTTGGTTATGCGTAACTTTCCTCTGTCTTTCTTGCCTTCAACCTGTCCTGTGAGTATCACATTTTCCAAGCCCTCTTTCCTCATTGTTATCTTTTCGCTAAAAGAATAATTTTAAAAATAATGCTGAAATTGTTTGGCTCCAACCTTCACCTGATTTGAAGGCACCAGACTTCTTTTTGTGGTATTTTATAAGTAACGTAGGGGTTTAACGAGTAGTTGTGATTGTTAATTTTGGCGTAAGAATTAGTAGTCAGGTTGCCTACATAACTAATTATTTTTTTCTTATACGACTTACGACGGCATTTGGTTCCGACAGACCCGTCGTAAGACGGCTTGGTCGTAAGTCGCATGATGTTAAATCACGGTGCATATAGTATGGTGTGTCATGATGATGTGCCATGATACAACAATAATAATAATAATAACAACAACAACAACGTCTTAAATGAACTTCTTGCCTTTGTCTGGACAGTATAAAAACTCACTGGTATCCATTTTTGAATTTGGTCTTCGATCCAAACGTGAACTAATTTCTCCATTTCATGGATAGGCCCGGAACGTTACTTCGTAATAACGGTAGAATGCATGGGGGCCAAACCTTTCACGGCTTCACGGATCCTTTCTTTAATCCTTAAGAATCGTCGACACAATTGAAATGAATAAGTTCATCTCACGTGCGAACACACTTTGTTTCCGCCTTCATACTTTTTTAATATCAATCATTTTGGTGACGAGATCAATTGCATTTCTTTCCTTCTTGGCAGGCTTAGAAGTAGGCAGACATAATTTTCTCTTGGAATACATCGTGGGGTGTTTTGAAAGAAACTTTAGAAGACACGGATATAACTCGACTGTACTGCAACAGGCTACTACTTTATCTGTGTGGCTATGCGGAAACTGTCGTACATACGCAACGCGCTCGATTCGCTCGCTTACTTTCACTTTCACTTTTTCAGTCGTACGAGTTTTAACTACACGTTTTCTCGTCGTCGTAAAGTCGAACCGTCGTAAGTTGCATATGTCGTAAGTCGACACCTACCTGTACTTGAATCTAATAAGTACAACATAAACATATTTTAACGCAATTAAAATAGTAAAATTTGCAAAATTCTTCAATTTACAGTGCGTCTCAAAAATGTATACACATTTTGACGCTTTCCCAAGAAATATTTCAAGCAACTAGAACCAATAATATCTAATTTAAATGATGCATATGAAGACAGTATTTATTATAAATGCATGTTCTTAAAGATTTTGTCATCGGATGTTTTCAAATTGATGTCCGTTACGATCGAGACATTTCTGAAAACGCAGTGGCATCACAAGCAGCAATCAACATTTCGATAAGTTTCTTGGACATCTGTGAAAACTTTCCATCACCGTTTCTTGCTTCATAGGGCGTGGTTGATATCCGTGGTCTTCCGAAATGTTTTTGTGCAGGTCGTGTACAGTAGGCATGTGAAAGTGAGGGTCCCATGAGAGCCACATGGTCACATATGTGTTGTTATGAGAGCCATACACGACAACCAATTGTGCACTAATTGGAGTCATTTAATAAAATTTATTGCAGAATATTTTGTTACTTAAATTTAGAAACGCACGACGTGCATACAAATGTTTTAACAGGATTCATAGATACAAAGAGATATCTCCCCACGACGCCTAACAGCACAAGCGGAAGGAAAAAAACTATAAAAAAAATGTATACAAAATGATGAAGTAGTTTGATAAAAAAATAAAATTTTATAAAACATATACTTGCAGTTTGCAACAACAAATACATTGGACAAAAATTACAACAGTTCAAAACTGAATATTTATTTGCCAGTATTCAGTCAGATTTAGTTGTTTGTCCTGAGGCTTGACAACTTTTTTCACTGACAATTTTTGGTGTATGCCTGGCTGAAATGTCTGTGCAGTTCTGACTTTGATCAAACATGATGAATATTGATTTTGTCATCGTGCGTTTTCAAATTGATGTCCATTATGACCAAGACATTGCTGACAACGCGACGCAATAGAACCACAAGCAGTAATCAATATTTCGATAGGTTTCTTGGGACTTGCATGGAAACTTTCCATCTACCTTTCTTGTTTCACTGGGCGTGATTGATATCCGTGGTTTTCCGGGACGGTTCTTGTGCACACCGTGCATAGTACCATCACACTCAAACTTATCTCTAATTCGTGTGATTGTAAGCCGCGTGGGTTGATCCTAAGGAAATTCTCTTCGATACCGCCTTTCAACATCAATTGCATTTTCGTACTTCCAGTAGCATTTCAGAATGAAATTTCTTTGTTGAATACTAAGACTGGATGTCATTATTAAATGAGGAAAGAAAGCAAGTTGACTTGAGCTACACACTATAAAAGTGTGTATACATTTATATAGTATTTTTTAATTATTTCGCCCCAATCAAGACAATAAAGCCACTAAGACGCAAGGTGTTACTGAATGTTAAAGAGTTTGAGAAAAATTCTATTAAAGAGAGAGAACAATAAAAGAACAAAAATTAAGAAGACAGAAGATAACAATTGACATTGCATTTAAATTTTTGAAGATCAAAGTTAACTGTAGAAGCCGGAAGACAAGCGAGAAACGTGAGGAGAGAAACTGTTATCACAGAATTTACGGTTACATTTAGCAATTTCAACTGTAATGATGAGACAATTGCTGCCAATCTAGGACTGTTCTGAAATTCATAAAGTCTAGTTACATTCCGAGTTTTACAATCAACTTCCATTTCATCATGTCTATCTTCTTCTTCTTCTTCTTCTTCTTCTTCTTCTTCTTCTTCTTCTTCTTCTTCTTCTTCTTCTTCTTCTATTAATATGTTTGTTGATTTCGCTACTTCGCTTTTTTCTTCCCTTCTCTTTCTTTCTTTCTTTCTTCCCTTCTCTTTCTTTCTTTCTTTCTTCCCTTCTCTTTCTTTCTTTCTTTCTTTCTACAGGGGATTAATGGATAACAGCTCGGACTGAGGAATTTGGACAGCCAAGTTCGAATTCCAGTCAGATCCATTAAATTCCACTGACGTGAATGTAATACTCTTGGGAAAGGTATGAATCCTCTTCTTTTCCACAGCTATCGGTAAATAGCAGAGCAGTCTAGGAGAAGGAAAACTCTGAATTCAAAAACTGTATATAGCCCTGGTGTAAGCACATACTAAACAGTTAAAGAAAGGATTTTTCACATTGGTTCTATGATCCCGACTAGGGTCGAATAAGGATAATAATTAAGACAGGATTTAAAAGTTATCTCATCAGCAGCAAAGGTAAGCGGGTTGAGAACTCGTGCCATCAGGAAAGGTCTTGATGGAAATTAGGAACAGCGTATGTCCACGGAAAATAACCTATTTAATAATTCTTTTTTTAATTTTCCGTTTTTGATTTATTTGTTTTTGTTTTTTAGTTGCTTTAACTACACTGACATCTTGGTGTTGCTTGTGATTTAATCAAATTTTAGTACAGCTGTTTTTCTTATTTTCCCTGTTTTTCTTCCTCGTTTTGCTTTTCTGAATTTGCCTCGTTTCTATCGCTTTTTCCTCCTACTTCCCCTTTACGCTTCTTCCTCTTTCGTCTTTCTCCCCTGTTCACATTACTTCTTTTCTTCTCCTTCTGTTATCTTACTATTTCCTTGTTTTAGCTGCTGTTGATTTCTCTCCTTCTTTTTCTTTCTTTCTTTCTCCCCTTCTTCTCTTTCTTCCTTTCTTTATTCCGTTCTTTCTTTCTTTCTTTCTTTCTTTCTTTCTTTCTTTCTTTCTTTCTTTCTTGCCACTTTCTCTATCTCTACGCTCTTTTTCTATCACTGTTGATTTTGATACTTCTTTTTCTTTCTTTTTTCTTTGTTTCTTTTTTCTTTCTTTATTCCGTTCTTTCTTTCTTTCTTTCTTTCTTTCCAATTACTCTATCTCTACGCTCTTTTTCTATCACTGTTGATTTCGCTACTTCTTTTTCTTTCTTTCTTTCTTTCTCCCCTTCTTCTCTTTCTTTCTTTCTTTCTTTTTCTTTCTTTATTCCGTTCTTTCTTTCTTTCTTTCTTTCTTTCCACTTTCTCTATCTCTACGCCCTTTTTCTATCACTGTTGATTTCGCTACTTCTTTTTCTTTCTTTTTTCTTCCCTTGTCTGTCTTTCTTTCTTTCTTTCTTTCTTTCTTTCTTTATTCCGTTCTTTGTTTGTTTCTTTCTTTCTTTCTCTACGCTCTTTTACTATCACTGATCCTCTCCCCTCTCGCCCCCACAAACAGTCTCTAGTGCAAAAGGCAACAAATTTCTTTTCCGTTTTCCATCATGTGTATACGTTTCCGGTCCGGATGTTCCGGCGTCTATATACGCATGTATATATAATTTGGACCTCGACTTCGCAGTGTATTTGCTTATTGCTTACTGTGTACACACGCATCCGGGTCTGTTTGTGTGTTTTCGTCTTCCAGTGTACACATGGGCGGGCATGAGAGTATGAGCAAAGTGAGAGGTGGGAGTGGGGACAGTACGTCGCTCTATACACCACTTGAGTATTACGGATTTTATTAGTACCACAACGTACTTAATGTTTTTTTTTTTTAAATAAATAATGTCAGTCAAAAGCTAAACCAAAAGAAGTTAGATTGCGAGATTTACAATCAACTTCCATTTCATCATGTCTATCTTCTTCTTCTTCTTCTTCTTCTTCTTCTTCTTCTTCTTCTTCTTCTTCTTCTTCTTCTTCTTCTTCTTCTATTAATGTGTTTTCAATTAGTGAGGTAAAAATTTGATATACTAACATTTGATTAGTGTATACATAATACTCGATTAGTGCGGTAAAACAGTCTTCAGTTTAACCATAGTAATTGAAATTAATTTTTTTATATATTTACCTATGTACACATTAGTCCCACTAATCATGGTACTCCTATTTATATATATATATATATGTGTGTGTGTGTGTGTGTGTGCGTGTGTGTGTGCGTGAGCGTGTGTGTTCAAAGAGAATGTCTAATATCGAAAATATTTAACATCGAAAAATATAAGATAAATTAATTCCTTTTAATAATATGTGAAAATATCTACTCTTTGCCTGATGAAGGTCGCGAAACCGGAAACCAATGTAGCAAAATTATGTAAAATTAAGTATAATATATTTTTTAAAAAAATTCACATTACAACTAAAAACGTTTGCGGTTTCTCTCTTCTTTTTAATATACTCACTTTTCTCTTGTTGGAACTACTATAACATCTTCCCTTTATATATATATATATATATATATATATATATACATAATAATTTTTTCATACAGACAAAAACAATTCACTCACGACGAAGATGCAACTACGTTTTGGTTCATTTACTTGCACCTCGACTGGTGAGAACCCAAATGTTTATGAACAATTTTGTTTGTAAGCAGGCCGCACGTAGAACATGTTAGAATTTATATATTACATTATTCAGAACATTAGAATTTATATATTATTCTCGTTGTCATTACATTCAGATATCTATCTATCTATCTATATATATATATATATATATATATATATATATATATATATATATATATATATATATATAAATATGGTGCAGTCTAATTTATAATCCTTGCTTTTTTTTTTTTAATTATAAACTGTATTAGGTCTTCCTTCAAGTACTTTCGATGGGTGCCTGAATTTTACCAAAAGAATATAGTTTCCATGCACTATGTTGACCGGAGAACCCGTCGAAAGTACTTACATAATTAAGGAAGACCTGATACAGTTTATAATTTTTAAAAACGAAGATCATAACATTCATGGAGTGGTTAGTGGGTTAAAGCATTTTTTAAATTTAGTTAGCGAAGAGATTTCACGATTTCATGTCATTAACTTTACAAATATACTCATTGTAATATATATATATATATATATATATATATATATATATATATATATATATATATATATATATATATATATATGGTGGTTAGAATGTTCGCTTTATGACCATGAGATCCGGGTTCGGATCTCACAATGCTCGATTTGTCAGGAAGATGACCTTTATATTATCGGTCTGGAGGAGGCGATCCCAGCGTGACCGAGGATTTTGAGTGTGCTAGTCTGTTCAGTACGCTAGATAACGCGGTCACTCCCAGAAACGGTAACTAACGACTGCTCCGAATAGTTACAACATAAACCACAGGTTGGCTCTGTGGATATTGAACAAACACAAATGTGCTTGAGCATATGGGGATTAGCAAACCGCCTTAGTCGCTACGCCATTTACATGCACACACACATATATATATATATATATATATATATATATATATATATATATATATATATATACATATATATATATACATATAATAATATATACATATATATATATACATATATATATACATACATACATATATATATATACATAAATATATATATATACATATATATATATATATACATATATATATACATATATATATATACATACATACATACATACATATATATATATATACATACATATATATATATATATATATATATATATATATATATATATATATATATAATGGATAACAGCTTGGATTGAGGAATCGGAAAGCCGAGTTCGAATTCCAGTCGAATCCATTATATTCACTTACGTGCTAATACCCTTGGGAAAGGTGTGAATCCTCTTCTTCTCCCTCCAACTAGGCGTAAATAGCAGGAGAGACTGGGTTTTATAGCCTTTGATGGCAACTGGTCTAGAAGGACAAATCTGAATTCAAAACCTGCAGAGGGTCGTTTGGGATCCTTGTGGCACTCAATGCGCCAGGTCTCTGTATTCGTTCCTTCAAAAAGTGTGGATGGTCCTGCGCGAAACCTTCACCACTATAATCAAATCTCATGTGTCGGCGTCAGGCTCTCAGTTTTTGATCTGCTTGACCCTCATACGTCGAATTCGAAAGGAGAGTCGATTATATATTTATATATATATATATATATATATATATATATATATATATATATATATAATTTGTGTATTTTGACAGCAATCCTCCTTTCATGCACATTTCATTGAAAACAACAGACAAGGTGCTTTTATTTAGTTTTTTTATACAATTTCTCATGCGATCTAATAATTTTCTTCTGTACGAATGTTGTTTTTATCCGAGCGCTTTCGGCTATACGTTTAGCTATTTTCAAGGATTATATTTTAACTGTTAAAATAAGAAATAGTTTGTTGTATGTGTGTTTTATAAAATGTTTTCATTTTTCAAAACACGGTCAAGATATTGTGTCCATGTTCAAAGTTAATATTATTAAGTGTTGTTTTTTGTTTTTATTAATAAGGCTTCCATTATTTTTAGCCTTTTTTTTTTGCATGTAGATGATGCTATTATATTAGTGTTGTCAACAAGTATGTTACGAATAGTGTTTGGTAGGTCTCCGTGAATATTTAAATGAGATCTAATTGAGCTATGGTCAGAAAGTTAATATATATATATATATATATATATATATATATATATATATATATAACTATCACCTTTTTACACACGAAGGCTATTTCTTCCACGTTGAACTGAGCGGCCATAGGTGATTTAGCAAACATGCACCTGTCCTGCACATATTTTTACATATTTGACACGCGAAAGACTTTTTAGGGAGTCTTCAAAGGGACTTTCTCCTCATGCATTCTCATCTGCCGATTCAGTCCGGCGTGAGACCTTCAAATTTGATCACAAAACTTCCCTGCAGAAAGAGGACATTCACACAGTCGGCCGAATTTCACGTGCTTCTTCGTTGCCGAACAAATTCGCCACGAGACCAAACCACCCTCCCGCAGAAGTTATATACAAAGTTCAGACTGAATATCTTCTGGGATCGAGTCCGCATCACATTTCCTAAGAGCTTTTTTTTTTTTAAACTTCAAATAGTCACCCTTTTTGACCGCAAAACAATTGCAACCATCAAAAACTAACTTTCTTCATCCGGCAAGACATATACTCTACATTTTTTTAATCCGTCTTTGGCACTAATTTCAAGAGTTTTCAGTTTGTCTTTACCAACATCCTTGAATCGTTTCTTGGCTTTGATCTTACCCAAGCGAGCACTCCGTAAAATAGGTGGTTTGTGATCAACGATGAGGTTTTGGAGAGGATGCAAGCAAGGAGGAAGCTTCTATTTAGCATCTGGAAGAGGCAGCTGAAGTTTCAGGTACACGTAATGAGAAAGGAAGGTTTGGGGAATCTGATAATCACAAGATGGACAGAGAGACAAGGGAAAGCAAGCAAGTGACATACTTAGCACGCTTAAGCAAGTGGCTGGCAGAAAGCGTCTGGAACAAGTAGCAAAAGGACAAAACACATTGAGGACAACAAAGGATAGGGAGAAGTGGAGAGCTATGATCGCCTACGTCCTTCAGGGACACGGCACATAAAAGAAGAAGAATTCTAATTAAGTAACGGATTTTGTATTTATTAACCCGACAGATTTTTATCACATTATTTTTAGTAGATACTCGTATTTGAATAGACGCTCTGTTTATTTATTAAACCGTATTTATTTATTTTCGTCTCCCTGTCTGATATCCACTAAAAATAACATTGAAAGTAATAAAAATCAGTTGGATTTTAATAGATAGAAATTCATTAATTATTTCGTTTACGTTCGGATATAAAACTCAGCAGATATGATAATTTCGAAGAATCTATGACTAGAGTCATTTTGCTTAAAGGAACTGTTGCTGGATCAGCAAATTTTCTTTGTGGCTGAGTCGGTTATGGCACGTCAGATCTAATGACGGATTTCTCTGCTCAGGGGGAACGCAGATTCAAATCCTGCCGGATAGCGCAAATTTTTTCTTTAATAAGATTTCCCGAATATTCAAACCGGTAGACGAAAATAAATAAATATACTGTTTAATAAATAAGCGGAGTATCTACTCAGATGTGAGTATCAAATAAAAATAACTGCGTTTTAATTTTTATACACAGGCTGCGATGGGTAAATTCTCACCATTTTATATTTTTATTTCACGCATGCGCGTTGTTTTTTATTTTGTTGTCTGCAGTACGAACATTTCACTGTGTTTGCGTGTCAATCTAAGGAAAGTACAGATTCGGAAAGAGTTAAATGAGGTTAATGGGGATTACCAAGGTACGGTAGCTCGGTAGATCGTTCTGATAAGAAAAGAACTCCCGAATTTGTTGGTGGGGGCCTCAGACTCAACACGAAGGCCTTTGAGAAGGTAGTGCTGCCTGGGCGAAGAGGGTGGCTTCTGGAAAAATCTATGTCTGGCAATAGAACTCTGCACCACGCCACACAAGCAGGAAAACCAGTCATGGCTGTTAGACAATTTCTGCGGCCACACCATCCCTTACATCTGGCCTCCTAACTCCATCCAATGCCACCCACTTGATTATGTGTGGAGTGCAGTTGAGAGAGAGACCAACAAAACTCCTTGTAACGCCAAAGATGAACTGAAGGCAAAGATTATGGCAGCATTCACCAACTTAAAGAAAGAGACCATCCAGAAGAGTCGCTGGAGATTTCAAAGTCGTCTGGAGGCTGTGGTTGAAGACAATGGCGATTTTATTGAATGAATTTACTCTTTTGTATTTGAATATATTTTTGTGTAATTTTGGTAAATATATCTGCTAAAATGAGATGTCAGCGTTATTTTCGTATTTTGCGTAATTTAGACGACAATCTATCCATCACACACACACACACTCACTATCTCTCTCCCTCTATATCTCTCTCTCTGTCTTTCTCTCTCTCTCTCTCTCTCTCTCTCTATATATATATATATATATATATATATATATATATATATATATATATATATAAAATTTAAATATGCATAGCGTGGATGTGACTTTTTGTTCCTTCTGGAGTCTCACATTCTTTGCATAGATGCGGCAACGTTGGGCGCCTCTTGCAGTCGTTGTTACATTAAAATGTTGACGATCGTTCAGTGTGTATCGTTTTGAGGATTTCTGATGCCTGCCCTACTTAGAGGGAGGTGCAACCACATTCACGACACATTAGACCAAATTCCATGGCAGCATTCTAAGGGAAATTAACATGACGCCAACGATCATCTCTCTTGAGTTTTTCAGGATCGTCACGGTTCTGATGAAAGTCTCTTTTACCATTGTGCACCGCTTTCCTCCACGATGAACGATATATATATATATATATATATATATATATATATATATATATAGAGAGAGAGAGAGAGAGAGAGAGAGAGAGAGAGAGAGAGAGGGGGGGGGAGAGGTTCTCACAGCCATTTTACCCGGTGTTGCCCTTCGGTAGCGAGTCCTTGATAACCTTTGGTTTGTGCTTTGTCTTTTTTTCCTTCGGTCAAGTCACTGCCCAGAAACTGATTAGAAACACAAACACACATAAATACATAGATACTTATGAAACGGAAAACAGAAAGTAAAAAAATAAAAAAATAAAAAAATAACAGGAAATAAAAGGAAACAGGAAGAACTAAGAGAAATGGAACGTAACGATATAAAACGAAATGAAACTGAAACAATATATATATATATATATATATATATATATATGTGTGTGTGTATGTGTGTGTGTGTGTATGTGTGTGTATGTGTGTGTGTGTGTGTGTGTGTGTGTGTGTGCGTACAAAATCGCTGCCCCAGATTTTCGCAGAAATATAATCACAAAAATATTACTTACCCTAGATTTTACTCTTTCCGTAAAAGTAGTTTCTTTCCTGGCGTTTTCAAAATTCATTCACAATAGATACTGCTCAGCAACAGTTGCGGCAAATCACAGTACAACATTTTGGTGAATTTAATATTTAGTTTACCAAAATTGTTAGATTGCACATCATATCTACGAGAGTGTGAATTGTATATATATATATATATATATATATATATATATATATATATGTGTGTGTGTGTGTGTGTGTGTGTGTGTGTGTGTGTGTGTGTGCAGGTATGTAGAAAAATAGGAAAGAACACGTTAGGTAAATAATCCAGAGTTCTTTAGTATTTTTGTTTTTATTTTTAAAAAGACAGTACTCCATACAGGAGTAGAGCTTATATTATAATATTTTTTAAAAAATATGATTACTTCGCTACATAAGAGTTCTCATGTTTCAAAAGCGAGAGCCGGAACCCTCAATATAATTATTAAAATTAAGTTGAATTTAGGTATCGAGTCCCGTTTCATCCTCAAGCGAAAATTTAGAAATCTTTTAGGAATTCCTAAATTCCTAATGTAGTTGTTCTGGAAAAGAACCTGTCCGATTGGAACTTCCTTCTTGCTAATGGAATACGAAAAATGAGATCGTGACGTGATGTATCATGGCTAATTTCTTTGGCCGCTTCCGGTATATCAATGTCAGTTTCATTCACATTATTTCGAAATATTTTTCCCGAATTATTACTTCGAAATCATTTGGAATTATGTTTAAAATTTCAAACCTTTCAGAATTACGAATTTTAAAATGGTCTTGTGAGTTAACTCGTGACAAGTTATTTTGCCGAGTCATTCATTTCTTTCTTCATGGTGTCTTGTCTCTGTCGCTTGCACTCGTCTGCCGTATTTTTGCTTCCGGTTTTAACATCACATTTTAAAAAAAGATATATTTCGCAAGTAAATGAATAGAGTAGGTGTTTAGTAAAGGTGAATTTATTTTTCAAAAGTTGATTTTCGAAATGATCAAAAGTGAATTTGTGCGTTTTCAATTGCAAGAAAGACAACTGGCATAATATTCATAAGTAATCACTCATATGCACACATACAACACACAGATCAGTGTGTTTGGAGTGATTTTCCAAGCGTAGCTTAGATGTGGCACAACGCCGAATATATACGCCATCCAGTGAGGATCGAACTCACTATTCAGTCATAATTGCTCTAGCGAGACAATCTTGCTAACCATTACACCGCCTCGAGGTGCCCAGATCAGTATGTTTGTATCTAAGTCATGTTAATATATAATAGTTGTCTACGTTTCTTGTGATTCGTTGGCTATATATCGATCTATCTAAAGATTTTCGGGAATATGCATCTACTCGATTTATTCATATCTATCTATCTATCTATCTATCTATCTATCTATCTATCTATCTATCTATCTATCTATTAGAACGTCTTATCTATCTATCTATCTATCTATCTATCTATCTATCTATCTATTAGAACGTCTTATCTATCTATCTATCTATCTATCTATCTATTAGAACATCTTATCTATCTATCTATCTATCTATCTATTAGAACGTCTTTATCTATCTATCTATCTATCTATCTATCTATCTATTAGAAAGTCTTATCTATCTATCTATCTATCTATCTATCTATCTATCTATTAGAACATCTTATCTATCTATCTATCTATCTATCTATTAGAACGTCTTATCTATCTATCTATCTATCTATCTATCTATCTATCTATCTATCTATTAGAACGTCATCTATCTATCTATCTATCGTAGTTGGTTCATATATCTATTTATCTAGAAAGCTAGCTATAGTTCATATCTTTTTGTCTATCTAGTGTAGTCTGTTCATATCTATCTATCTATCTATCTATCTATCTATTAGAACGTCTTATCTATCTATCTATCTATCTATCTTAAGCTGTTTCTATCTATCTATCTATCTATCTTCTTTTTTTAAGCATTTCACCCCAAGCAAAGCAGGATGCCACTAGTACGCAGGGGGTTACAGAGTGGGAGTGAGAGTGTGATGGAGGAAAGAATGGAGAGAAGGGCAAGGAATAGTTCAGAGCATCTGGAGATGTTGATTGACATTACATTTGAATAGTTGGCGATTATAGCTATCAGGGAAACAAATAATAGGAAGGGAATTCCATAGATGGGAGATGCGAGACATGAAGCTATTGGAGTAGAAGAGACGGCCACATTTAACCGTTTCGACAGTGAAAGGGTGGGACTGTGATGCCAAACTAGTAGCACGCTTAAATTCATGCAGTCTGGCAACTAGTAATAGTAGCTTGTCGGAGCAGTTACCGTGAAAGTATTTGTAGAAAAGACAGAGAGTGGCAACAGCACATCTGTGAGAGAGCGACTGAAGATGAGAAGCAACCACATTGCATATCCGTCTCTGGATCTTGTCGAGGACCTTAAGGCGAACAGCGGGGTCACCAAACCATATATGTCAGCAGTATTCCATGCAAGGGCGAATGGTTGATTTGTAGATTTGAAGGATGGACTCAGGTGGGAAGAACTTTTTTGGCGCGACACAGGGAACCAACTTTCCTTGCGGTGGATGAAGGTATTGATTCAATGTACTTGTTCCATCTCAGGTCAGCGGAGAGTGTGAGACCAAGCAGTCGTAAAGATGTGCTCTCGTGGAGTTGAGCACCAGACATTCTAATGGGAGGCAGGGATGGTTCCCTGTGGTGAGTAATAGAGAGAAGTTTTATCTATCTATCTATCTATCTATCTATCTATCTATCTATCTATCTATCTATCTATCTATCTCAGACTCTATATATCTATTTATCTATCTATCGTAGTCTCTTCATATCTATCTATCTGTCTATCTATCTATCTATCTATCTATTGCAGACTGTACATATCTATCTATCTATCTTAAGCTGTTCCTATCTTTCTATCGCAGACTCTTCATATCTATCTATCTAGCTAGCTAGCTTAAGCTGTTCCTATCTATCGCAGACTCTTCATATCTATCTATCTATCTATCTATCTATTTATCGCAGACTGTACATATCTATCTATCTATCTTAAGCTGTTCCTATCTTTCTATCGCAGACTCTTCATATCTATCTATCTAGCTAGCTAGCTTAAGCTGTTCCTATCTATCGCAGACTCTTCATATCTATCTATCTATCTATCTATCTATCTATCTATCTATCTATCTATCGCAGACTGTACATATCTATCTATCTATCTATCTATCTATCTATCTATCTATCTATCTATTCCAGGAGTTGTAATCTCCGACTTTCTTCTGGTTTCTGTCTTCCTCCTCGGTAACTTCGGGTGTCTTTTCAGGGAGAGCTTGGCAATAGTCGCATTGCCACTTGATTTTGGATGCAACGCCTTACATTTTTCACCACTCCATCGTTGTTTAAAGATTTCGTAGCTAAGCTGTAATATAATAACAACACCAAATAGATGCTCATGAAGCTTTATTAAACTAAGTCAGTTTTAGCGCCGAAAAACCTTATATTTATTGTAATCGATAGTGACAAGCGAGAGGAGAGATGGGATCTGCTTATTTTATTACCACGCTAACCATGACTGATTTTGTAATACTTCTATCTTGATACGAGACACAAATCCTAGGATTACAGTCACACCTGCATTGGAGTCGTCCACTATCTGCAACGAACGTAGTCACAGTTCGCGGCTATGTGCATGCCATTTTATCAATTTGTAGCATTGGTTTACCTCCCGATGGCTCTCGAAATTCAAACATATTTATTTTTATCTATGAAATCAGCCTTATAACCGATTTGAAAGCTTCAGACATATTTTTTTTTTATTTTGAGACATCGAAATTAAATACATTTCATGCAAATGGCTGCCGATTATTTTCATCAGCGCAGAACAAATCTGCTTTCATTCTAACTGCGCAGATAGATTTTGCATTCATTTTGATAGGAACTGTATGATGTTTCGGTGGCCTATATCGATTGGATTTATTCAAAAATATAATTTTGTTGATCTTTCATCATAAAATATGACACCCCTTAAAAAAAGAGTTTTATCAATATTTTGATGAATGTTATTAGATGTAACTCACACGATATATTGCTCATGTACTCTGAAATCGTTGCCAACATCGACTGGTTATCTGTCTATATTTCTGAGATGTGGTATTATGTACACTATTTACATTATTCGGACTATTGTCCTCATCTTTGTTGCCATATTTATTATAACGTCTCGGCCTTTCAGTATCTGTCTATATTTCTGAGATGAGGTATTATGTACATTATTTACATTATTCGGACTATTGTCCTCATCTTTGTCGCCATATTTATTACAACGTTTCGGCCTTTCAGTATCTGTCTATATTTATGAGATGAGGTATTATGTACACCATTTACATTATTCGAACTATTGTCCTCATCTTTGTCGCCATATTTATTACAAGGTTTTGGCCGTTGTACGCTCCGGCCTTCTTCAGGTGGTTGGAATGTCGAACTGAACCCTTTATTTCGCTCACTGGGATAGACTTTTCTAGTTCCACGTGCCATGTTTAATGGATGTCAGTTATCAGTTATCTCCTGTTCATTTCCCTCAAGGACACATGACACAGTGGATAAAGGCGTTGGTTAGATCCAGTGACAGGACCCAAACAGTGTGAGTTCAATACCCGGTTATGGCAGTGGAGAACTTTCAGAGAGAAATTAACAGGAGATAACTGATAACTGACATCCATTAAACATGGCACGTGGAACTAGAACAGTCCACCCCAATGAGCGAAATAAAGGGTTCAGTTTGACATTCCAACCACCTGAAGAAGGCCGGAGCGTACAACGGCCGAAGCGTTGTAATAAATATGGCGACAAAGATGAGGACAATAGTCCGAATAATGTAAATAATGTACATAATATGTCATCTCAGAAATATAGACAGATGCTGAAAGGCCGAAACGTTATAATAAATATGGCGACAAAGATGAGGACAATAGTCCGAATAATGTAAATAATCGACTGGTTAATATCGATATTTTTGTGATGAGGGCTGAAGAATGAATTGGTAGAAACATTAATAACAACAGAATATGTACAAAGAAGAGGTTCAATATTTACATGATTCAATGTCGAACTTAATTATAATCTATGCATATAGACTCTTCCTTTTCCGCTATTCATGGTCTGGGGCATCTCGACTAGTATCTTGTCGGAGTTATCTCCTCCTTAATTCCCTAATTGTTCACTAGGGGTCTCTCTCCCTACACTATAAATATTGGGCGACTTCTTGCCTCGTTCTCTTTTTCATTTCTGCATTTTCAGCGAACACATCTACAATGTAAGCTCTCGCAGAAGATTGCGTCTTCCCATTTGTGGGAGACGCCATGAACATTATACACACATACACGTACGTACGAACATTCACCAAAATACAAACTCTTTACGTTCAGACACAAACACAAATGTTAATGTCTATGTACATTCTAAATTTTGTTGTTTAATACATATATTTGTTGATATATGTATCAGTCTTGTTGATTTTCTCGACATTTCTTTATAGTGGATTCCATCTCTGAGTCCACCATGTTCTTGTTGTTGGACCTTCTTCTAGCAGGAATAAACACACGTGTTCCTAATTTAACAACATCTAAACCCACGGTCCGCTACAATCTTTTTAGTACCGCTTCGTTATTGCTCGTCCTATTACCACTGGTTCTAATTCGGTCCAAGGATTAAATATACTATTTCCCTGCCACCAAATTCACCCATCAACACCTTAACCCTGAAGCTAGACCGTGGATCCTTAAACCAAATGTTATTATTGCCTGCTTCTTTTGCGAGCTTTGCTGTCATTTCTTCCTTTCTCCAATGTTTACATGGTTAAATAAAGGGTCCAGCTCGGCAATCCCTGAAGGTTACTCCGATCAACAGGGACCTGAAGACAACGGCCGAAATATTGTGATAGCAACAATAAAGGAGGGGATATTAGTCCGAATGTAAATGACTATAACTGTATTTTCCGACTTACAAGACGCACCCTAATATTGGAAAGCAATTTCTAAGAAAAAAAAGTCCTTCTCATACACCAACACATTCACCAGGCGTCCCTCACATACTGGCGCCACGTATTGTTTACATTAATCACTTGTCCGATTTTGTTTGTACGGCAGCGACATACTAGCCAAGATCACAAATGCTTCCGCCGCTGCTATTAAACAGAGCATGTTTAAGCTTGTGGCTCAGCTCCAGGAAGGTTTATAGTCTTTGAAATACTTGTAACAGCTAAGTACTAAGGTTACATCATATAAAAGGCTGATTAGATAGCTAACATTATAGTGTAATGACTCAACATACAAATCCCCGTCCCTCTCAGTCAAGCCAATTAGGTGACCGTCAAAGCTTACTTGAGTCTAGGCGTTGCCTTACATTCGTCTTTTTCAGGGTATTTTTAGGAAAGAAAGTGCGTCTTGTATGCCGGAAAATACGGTAATCCTGTAAATTCAGAAGTATGCCGTTCAGTGATAAGTATCCTTCTTATAATTATACGAGGGCATTTGAAATGTAATAACAGGAAAGAGGCAGATACTTGTCGAACGAACGAGATATTAGCCATATTGTTCTCAGGATAATATTTTGGGCAAACATGGATTAACGTGACCGTCATAAGACGTGGTGTCAAAGGACGGGTTTTTTTCATGACACCGATTTTTTACTACCTTAATTCCTAAGCAGGAGTAACAGTGGAGTAATGGATAGCAGCTCGGATTGAGGAATCGGAGAGCCGAGTTCCAATTTCAGTCGAATCCATTACATTTACATACGTGCTAATACCCTTGGGAAAGATATGGATCCTCTTCTTCTTCCTCAGCTATGGGTAAATAGCAGTACAGACTGGGTTCTGTAGCCTTAGATGGTAACTGGTCTACCGCAGCAACCTACTGCCGGAAAAAATCTGCCTCGTCAGTCATATATCGAAAGATACATGATCGCCTAAGCGTGTATCACGTATGGCACATAACTAACTGAATTCCTCAGCAATGTTTATCGTTTTAAAAACCGATTATTAGAACTGGAATAAAACCTACACTTATGACGAAAGTGAATTTATACATTTGTTTTATTTTTGAGAATTTACAATAAACATATTAAGCACTATTTATTTATTGGATTGTTTATTTATTTTAAGACATTTTTTCATATTTATACGTTCTTTTTATAGATACAAATATTTACGTAAATGCTCTGTTTATAATATGCGTTGGAGGACGCATTTTTTCTATGAAAATTTCTCGGACATCCAGGCCGGTAAATGTCGTTAATACTGTTTATTATAAACAGAGCATTTACTTAAATATTTGCATCTATAAAAAGAACGTATAAATATGAAAAAATGTCTTAAAATAATTGTCGGACTTTGTCCATTTTATAATTGTTTATTTACACTATTTATTTAAAATATTATTTATTGAAATGGTTGGTAAAACATTGGCTAATTTCCAATCTAATCGAACTTTATAAAATGGTAAATAATAAGGATTTCCTTATTGTTTGCTTCATATATTTTAATAATTTAGTAAATCTTTATAAATTTATTAATAAAAAATTGTTTTCACATTTATTTCTTTATAAATTGGTAAATGATAATTTTGTTAGTGTTTAGTGCTTTGCGTAGCTACCAGTATTAAAAGTAAAGATCTTGCTAATATTTTTGGAAATTATCGAATACCAGGTAAGTAATGGGTTTGAAGTCGTTGACTGTAGTCTTTGATTTCTGTGGGAAGTACTTGCCATTTCGAGACCCTATTGACAGAACTTTTTAAGAGCCCAATCATTTAACGAGGCCCGACCGATTTTCGCTTTGAACAAAATTAACTCGAAGGAAGGTAATTTGATATATCTCAAAAACGTCGACATCGTAAATATAATCCAGTCATTTAATTGCCAGGAAACTTCGCAGACATTTTTGCTGAAATGTTTATAGGAATTTAATGCCATTTCTATATATTGACCAACTTCCAAAAGCGAACCCACTCTCTCTCTCTCTCTCTCTCTCTCTCTCTTTCTCTCTCACTCTTTCTTTCTCACACACATACTCTCTCTCTCTCTCTCCCTCTCTCTCACTCACACACACACACACACACAAACACAAACACACACACACACACACACTCCCAGTACATATATGTATGCGTGTGGGGTGTGAGACTGTTGATTTGTGTGCGTAAGTGCGTGAAGGATTTTCATGCTGGGACTATGGTGAACGTTTACAGAGATATTAATTGCATGGCATACACACTGTGGCGAAAATAGTTGCATCTTCCCTACCGGGAGCAGTCATCAATGATTAACACCAAGAAAAGGTAAGAAATTTGACATGAAACACATGACGAGAGCTAAAAACATACAGATATTTTACTTTCAACCCATTCTGATTAATTGGATAAGGATTTACCATAAATTAATTTAAGAAAAAGACTATATGAATCTCGTGCTTTCAAGCTGTTCTGAAAATAAGATGAGGATTTACCTTAAATTCTATACAGAAAAGCTGGAAGAATATTTTAATAAATAAGAATTATCAAGGAAAGATACAGGATAAATATTAACGGATTTTTTAAAAAGTCACTCATTTTTATTCTTTTCTTTCGTCACGAGAAACGCCAGCTAAGCGGAAAAAGTACTAATAATCTAATAAATATACACGCAAATATTTCTTTCTTTCATTTTCGGACCTGATGAAGCCTAGAAAGGCGAAACGCGTAATCAAATTTAGTTTCAATAAAACTGTTTTCCATTTGTCAAATTTCTTCAAAACTTGGTCGGATTCTATATCCTATTCTACACACACACATAGTCATCCACAGACAGGCTGTGTCGATGTATCACAGATCATCAGTGTGGTTAGATGTCCGGTTGCCTCTAACTAGGATCGAAACACGACTGAATTAGCGTCAGTCGGGGGATTCTACCACTAAGCCGTAGGCGCACTGCAGGGATGAAAGTGAATTTAAGCGTATTTATTTTTAGATAAACACACACGGCGTATTCATTAGTACAAGTATTTATACAAAGTTGAGCGTTGTTATCCATTACCGTAATTTTGTCATTATGCTTTTAAATGCAAAGCGGTTGACGATGTGCTGAGCGTTCATTAGAACGTGAAAAAAATGATCCATTATGGAATATATATATATATATATATATATAATTTTTTTTTAAATATGATTCCTTCGCTACATAAGAGTTCTTATGTTTCAAAAAAGAGAGCCGAAACCCTCAATATAATTATTAAAATTAAGTTAAATTAAGGTATCGAGTTCCATTTCATCCTCAAGCGAAAATTTAGGAATTCCTAAAAGATTTCTAAATTTTCGCTTGAGGATGAACCGGGACTCGATACCTTAATTCAACTTAATTTTAATATTTATATTGAGGGTTCCGGCTCTCGCTTTTGAAACATGAAAACTCTTATGTAGCGAAGTAATCATATTTTTAAAAAAATATTATAATATAAGCTCTACTTCTGTATGGAGCACTGTCATTTTAAAAATAAAAACAAAAATACTAAAGAACACTGGATTATTTACCTAACGTGTTCTTTCCTATTTACCTGCACACACACACACACACACACACACACACACACACATATATATATATATATATATATATGTCGGGATTAACAGCAAAATTCTCTAATTGTTACATTAAGTTCGAACTGTTCTATTTTAGAAATGATCAAAGATATCTTACTAGAAGTGACCGAAAAATTTTTATAACACTATTGGACTCTACTTTAAGCGATGAGAATGTATAATTTCTCATCAAGCTTAAAAGAAGAATCGTGATGAAATCGATCATAAATGAAAATGACATGTTCATCATTCTTTAATCATAGCTAAGGATCGAAAGCTCAAGAAAGATTGACATAACGTTCATATATATATATATACATATTATTGCGGGATCATTTTCCAACTTATTCAAGATGATCTTTTCCCTCTCTAACCTTCTAACTTTCTGTCCTGGAGTAACAAAATGCCTCACGCGTTTCACGTACGATTTCATTTTCAAGACTTTTTTCACTGCTTTTTGGACTGTCATAGCTGAAACTCTTGTCTTACGTGCCAAAAGTCTTATAAATTGTGTTAGACCTTTTCGAATTCACCTTTTTAGTTTTAATTTGAAATTTGATCCATCTTCCTGTTTTGACCTACTGATCCAGTTTTCCTCTTTTTTAATCTTATTCACTGTTCGCTTCATGATTCTTGAAAGGACTTTGAAGATGTAAGCCATATCATGAACGTTGGTACCTTTACTGAAAGCATGAATTATTTTCTCCTCTCACCATTGCTCAGTTGGGAAGACATAGTGGGGCTGACACGAAACGATTTTAACCTGTTTTCTTTCTAACTGAATAACTTAATGGGTCTTTCAGTGATTCTTACAACAAATGGTGTCAAAAAGAAACTCAATTAGTTTAGTGTTTTTTAGATATTAAAAATTTTGTGGGATGTACAATTATGCTGTAACATCCGGAAAATACATATATATATATATATATATATATATATATATATATATATATATATATATATATATATATGGGCACTTTAATGTGGTGTTTTGATGTTATACTCGGTATATATATAAAAGAAAAACAAAACCGTTGTTAGAACCAACGGAGAACTTGCCGAAACCAAAAACTTTTATCGACATACAGTCTCAAATGAAAACGTCAATAGAGAAAAAAAGAAATAAAAAGATGTAAAATTAAAGTGCTTGGAGCCCAGATTGTCTAGACCGAACAAAAA
>OZ038494.1:20010547-20018047 GCA_964036315.1 Acanthosepion esculentum | reverse complement strand
TTTGCAGTTTATCTTCTTTTTAAAATATATATATATGTATATATTTACACACACACACACACACACACACACACACACACACACACACACACACACACACACACACACACACACATATATATATAAATATATATAATATTATATGAAAATATTACTTAAATTTCAAATATCAATTTTATCCCGACATCGATGTTTCTTGGTAAAATTTCCAGTCTTCAGGGGTTGTGGTTTTAAATGGTATTTCTAATTGTTTCTGTTTGTTCCGCGTCTTTTTCAATCCGCGTTTTTACTTCATATTGTACACGTACGTATTCATGAATTTAACGTTCATGAAATCTTTACTTTTGATTACGTGTTTCAATTTTTTTTTCAGCTGTAGATTTTTCTTCCAGTTGTAAATTCCATTTTTTTCTCGTGGTGTTGATTTAATTGTGCGTTAAGCATTAGAGCCGTTGGCGTATTTTGTATTTTAAATCAACCCACCGAAATCAGATTGATTTTTTCATATGTACGCGACTTACGTATATATATATATATATATATATATATATATATATATATATATATATATATATATATATATATATATAAAGACATTTTTAACAGTATTAAATAACATTTACCGGCCTGAATATCCGAAAAATTTTCATAGAAAATATTCGTCCTCCGACAGGATTCGAAGCAGTAAATTCGACCTTGCCAACCGAACGATCTTCAGTGGCCGAATCGGCTAAGACACGTCAGGCTATATGACGGTTCGGTATAGGAAACAGGTTCGAATCATTTCGGAGGACGAATATTTTCTATGAAAATTTCTCGGACATTCAGAGGGGTAAATGTTATTTAGTTGCCTCCTATCGTAGCTCTTCGGGTTTCAATTCTCGGTAGTGGATGCGCAATGCTGATGAGTCCCCAATATAAGACGAAACGACTGTCCAGTACTCTCTGCATTCTGTTCAGGTTTCTTCTAGACTCGATGAATTGCTTATTTCAAATCCTCCTAATTATATATATATATATATATATATATATATATATATATATATATATATATATATATATATATATATATATATATATATGATGGTCTCTCCTGTTGATATCGACATATGAGGATCCGGCAACCACATTCAGTTTTTATGTTTCTGTCTTATGTGACACTTCCGTCCCGCTAGTGACCTGCATACAAGTCCGTATATTGTGCAACAGTGGGGATCTCAGGACATATCAAGAGGAATATTTGTTGACATTTTCGCCGTGGTCTTTCCTCTCTTAGCCATTCAAATGACTGACTTCAAAATTATATGATACAACAAAGGAACAGACAAGTATGTGGAAATTGTTACAAAATGAGGAGTAGATACTGAAATTTTTTTGAACTAATTTAATACAATGGGCCCCATTATTTGCATGAAGCGCATCAAGAAGGTACTCGATTTCTTGCCATATTCGCTGTAGCATTGCCTCATCAATGGTGGTAATGACATCAGTCATCTTTTGCTTTAGATCAGAGATGTCTCGTATACACGCCAGAGTAATAACCTGCACCTCGGACTGAGGAATCGGAGAGCCGTGTTCGAATTCCAGTCGAGTTCATAGCATTCACTTACGTGCTAATACTCTTGGGAGAGTATGAATCCAATGCTTCTCTCCCCCCACTAGCTATGGGTAAATAGCAGGACAGACTGAGTTCAATGGCCTTAGGTGGCAACTCGTCTCAGGGAAGGAAAACTCTGAATTCTAAACTGCATGTAGAACATACTATGCAGTTAAAGAAAGGATCGTTCACATTCTCTCGATGATCCCGACTACTATATAAAGTCAAAAAGACTCGGAAAGCCGAGTTCGAATTCTAGTCATGTTCATGATATTCACTTAGGAGCTAATAACCTTGGGAAAGGCATGAATCCAACTCTTCCCCCCCCCGCCAGAGATGGGTAAATAATAGGACAGACTAGGTTCTATTGCCTTGGGTGGCAACCGGTCTAGGAGAAGGAAACTGTATGAGACCCTAGGAAAGCCCTTACTATGCAGCTAAGGAAAGGATCTTTCGCATTGACTTGACGAGCCCGATTAGAGTCAACTCCTATATAAAGTCAAAAAAAATATGGCAGAGCAATGGTTAGCGGCTCGGATTGAGGAATCGGAAAGCCGAGTTCGAATTCCAGTCGAGTTCATTACATTCACTTACGTCCCGCTAGTGATCTGCATTACATTCATTTACATGATATTACCCATGGGAAAGGTATGGATCCAACTCTTCTCCCCCTCCCCGCTATGGGTAAATAGCAAATTGTTTTGGGTGACAACCGATCTAGGAGAAGAAAAACTCCTTATTCAAAACTGTATATATCCCTGGCGGAGCACATATTAATCAGCTGAGGAAAGGATCGTTTGCAATGAGTCGATGATCATGACTATGGATAACACCATATATATATATATATATATATATATATATATATATATATATATATATATATATATATATATATATATAAACCGGTGTTCCAATAACCGAATTTAATGTGAATTAAGTTTAAGCGTCTAATGATTTTTTTCTTTTTCTTTCAGATTTGGCGGACATTTGGGCGATATTATTTTTCATACATAATTGCCATGACTTAAATAACACGGTCCAATAGAGAAATAAATAAACTTTCTCCAATAACATTGATTTATTTACTGCTGACTTTGATTCGTATTAATGAAACACCCTTATATATAATCCGTCTTAACGGAACACCCTTTATATATATATTTCAGAATTGTATTAAAATCAGAGAAATTTCCTGCCAATAGTGGCATATTTTTCCTGACACTACGTCTATGATATTCTCAGTATCATTCTATTGCTTTCATTTCTGTTGCTTCATGTCTCTTCTTCATCTGTGATGCGATTGTCCAGCATTCACTGCCAAAAAGGAGTGCTGATATTATTTAGTCATAGTCGCCAGTCATGGTCACAAAATCTATTAAATACAAACCTCTAAAAATGGAGATATTTTCTTTTAATAGCAAATATTAAACTTAAATGAATACAATGTGCTTCTTATTCCGTGTGCCGTATCCCTTCAGGATGTAGTTGATCATGGCTCTCCATGATTTCCTATCATTTGTATCTCTCAGTAAAGTCTGTCTTTTCACCATTCTTCCCCGCCCGTTCTGACATCTAAGCTTGTGAGGTAAATTATTTACTGTTTCCCTTGCTTTCACTATGTCCCGTGAGTATCAAATTCTCCAAACCGTCTTTCCTTAAATGCGCCTTTGGATTTTGATGTAACATTTTAAAACACTTCAGACATATTTAAAATTTCGTACTTGTTCTATTTTGCCGTCACCAATTCGTAGTTCGAAAACGCTAAAGCATAAAAAAAATGGTAGATCTTATTATTTCGATGATTATCGAAAATCTCCTGCAAATAATCCCTAAAATCAGTTTTTAAACCCAGTTTTAATTCTGCAAAAGTTTTTGACGTTACTTGTTTTATTGTCAGGGCTTATCACAGATGCGTCGAATTTGCGGCGCTCAGGGAAACCTAGGAAAACGAATGTTTGAAAACCTATTTAAATGAAAAGAATTGAAATAAAAGTAATGAGACTAAAGCAACAAAACCTTTATTTGCTATAATTATGAAACGTAATGCGACACAGCAATTCTAGAGGTAATGAAAGAGAAATTAAAACATAATCAATTGGAAATGAATCCGTCTTTTATTATATAATTAATCTTCCTTAATAATAGAGAGACACGGCGATCGGTCTGACAGAAATGCATAATGTTAACTATGACATCAAATGCACACGTTATCGACATCGCATTCGAGGCTGAATGTTTCCACCAATCGAACATAATTCGTTTTGCCTGGTTACGGAGAACAAGCTTTCAAAATGGCGCATGACTTAAAAGTGCATACCAAGTGGTGGCCTGTCAGTAATTCCGCCATGTGGGAAAATGAAATTGCTGAATTGTTTGTTGAACGCTTATGGAAACTAAATAGTGAATGTGAGCACAGTTAGGAGGTGGATAGTGCTTTTTAATCGTGGCGACAGCGACGTGCTTGTTACAAGCCACGTTCCGCGTGGCCTTGGACAGTTGTTAACCTACAAATGTGGCCTGAAAATGCATAGCCTATGTTAGTGACTATGTTCAATAATAATGACTTGTAGGCGAAAGCCTGTCCGACCCAACACTGCTCCTTATATATATATATATATATATATATATATATATATATATATATATATATATATATATTAAGACATTTTTATGTTTATACATTCTTTTTTTTAGAGATACAAATAATTAAGTAAATACTCTGTTTATAATATACAGTATTAACAGCATTTACCGGCCTGAATGTCCGAGAAATTGTCATAGAAAATATGGGTCCTCCGACAGGAATCGAACCTGTATCCTATACGGAAGCGTCATATAGTTTGACGTGCCTTTAACCGATTTGGCCACAGAGGAGCGTTCGGTTAGCAAGGTCGATTTAACTGTTTTTAAACTATTTAACTATACTATATGGCTATATGTCTTAAAATAATTGTCGGACTTTGTCCATTTCATAATGTGTGACGTCATTTGTTTACATCTGGATACGCATTGAGCAGATATAAATGTACGTGAGAGAATCATGGAAAATTGTAGTTTAAAAACAGTAAAATCGACCTTGCTAACGAAACGCTCCTCTGTGGCGAAATCGGTAAAAGCACGTCAGGCTATATGACGGTTCCGTATAGAATACAGGTTCGAGTCCTGTCGGAGGACGCATATTCTCTATGACAATTTCTTGGTCATTCAGGCCGGTAAATGTTGTTAATAATGTTTATTATAAAATAGAGTATTTACTTAAATATTTGTATCTATAAAAAAGAATGTATAAACATAAAAATGTCATATATATATATATTACATTAAGGTTTTACATTAAGGTGACAAAACGTAAGCCAAGCAGCGAGGCACTTGATTATTTCTCTTTCTTATGTATCTTTATAGGCATTACAATCCCATAATGCCTCAGTATTAATTTAGCAATGACAGGCTATTAAGATAGATGAAAAATATGTAACCTTTATGGTAACCGTCATATATCCTGACGTGCTGTTACCATTCAGCCACAGAGAAGCGTCTGGTTAGCAAAGTCCAAATTACTGTTTATAAACACACAATCTTCGACGATTTTTCTCGATCGATCATTTCTGCTTACGAAACGTATCTTAGCGTAAACAATGATAACATATTATGAAGGGTTACAGGTTCGATTCCTGTCGGCGAGCGCATATCGTCTACGAAACCTCTCGAGCATTCAGGCCAGTAAATGTAATTAATGCAGTTTAATTAAAAAACAGAACATTTACTTAAACAAATTATATCTAGGTAAATTACGTATAAACAGAAAATATATTAAATAATTGTCGGGCTTAATACATTTCATAATATATATATATATATATATATATATATATATATATATCACCACTGCTATCACCGGGTTTCAATCTTGGTTGTGGCTGATGATGAGTCCCCAATATAGGACGAAACGGCCGTCCAGTCTTTTCTGCATTCTGTTGAGGTTTCTTCTAGACTCGATGAATTACTTAATTATAATTATCTCAAATCCTCCTCATTTCTATCACTTGTATATTCTTGCTTGAACCGGCTTTTAATGATCTGGATGGAGTGGCTTGGTGAGAGTAGTCGTGGTTCGTTGGGGCACAGTCCTATGGGTAAAAGAGAAACTCGGATGAGTTCCATTGATCGGCGCTATATTGAGTCTGATTCGCTACCTCTTCGTCACCGAGGCCCGTTGGAACAGTTGGGTTGACGTTTGCCTTATAGCGTAACTGTCCGGGTTTCAATACTCGGTAGTGGATGCGCACTGCTGATGAGTCCCAAATATAGGACGAAACGGCCATACAGTGCTTTCAACATTCTGTTGAGGTTTCTTCTAGACTCGATGATTTACTTAATTATATATATATATATATATATATATATATATGTGTGTGTGTGTGTGTGTGTGTGTGTGTGTGTGTGTGTGTGTGTGTGTGTGTGTGTGTGTGTGTGTGTGTTGCTTTAGTGTTTCACGTAGTCGACTGATGCTTACTTCTTGATGGTGTATTATTCCTGAATGGCAGCAAGAACGATACTCTGATCTCTTCATAGATACCTCTTCAAAGTTCTTGAATGGAATGTTGATGCAAGAGAGCAAAATAAGACAGCTATCAGTGTTCCTGCTGCACTTGGATATAATACCTTCGCCTGTACTGTTTGAGGTCTTTTGTGTAATTCTCGAGCCGGTCTCAAAAGTCATGTCGGAACCGCATACATCAAACTCGATGGCTATTTTTGTAGTGATTTTATAACATTTATGTTATAATTTTCGAATGAATAATTATATTTGCTCTACTCTGTATTGAGCACTCTTTTAAGAATAATATTTGTTGGTTATAAGAATTTATTCCGTATACACCAATCCTATATATATATATATATATATATATATATATATATATTAGATGAAAATGTGGAAAAGACAAAGCAAAATCCGAATATATGAGTTTACTGTTTTTAATTTTGTTTTTGTTTTTGTTATTCTGCCGACGTCAGACGTTTCGGTCGAATAGACCTTCCTCAGGACATGGTTAATGCAGACATATTTATATTAGATTTAAGTTAAATGAAGAGACGATATATACAGGACTAGTCAGAAACAGAAAAACTGAAATTCTAAAGTCAGAGTATTCTTTCTTGGAGTCGGATACGCTGGCGCCGCGTGGGCGGTGCTGCGAAAACCTGCTCCCAGGGAAGAGATTTTATCCTAAGTGGAAAGGGGGGAGGACCTATTTAAAACTATAGCTCATCGGTACGTTTGTCGAGCATTAATCTTGCTAGAAAAGTTGATATATTAAAGAAACCCTGTCTGGGGTTATAGGCAGATTTACGAGGCTGGCATGATTTCCACCTCACACACAATAAACACCATTAAAATTATTTTTGTGGGGCGTTTTGTCCTTTAGGACAGGAGTCGGTAACTTTTGCTAACTATGCGCCGACTTAGGGTTTTAAAATCATTTAGGGTACCGACAGAATACGTATTTTTATACAAGTCAAGGTCAATATACCTATTCTACAATATGCTTTATATAGTAATATATAGTGTATATACTTTAGTATATATTAATATTGAAACAGCTGAATATCTTCTTTGCGTTGTAGTAGTTATTGGTTCGGACTTCGTGATGTCTTTTGCGGCTGTGCGCCATTGGAAATTGCTTGGTGTGTTGTACGTGTGGCATGCGTGCCGTAGGTTGCCGTCTCCTGCTTTAGGGCATCATCGGACCAAAGTTGTTATGTTTGTGTGACTATATAGGAACAGAAACGTGGGATGCTGGGAATTTTAAATATTATTATTATTTTTTTAATCTCGCCGATTTCGTTTAGATTCTTTTTGTTTTTATCGATTTTGTGAGTAGATATCCCACACTGTGATA
>OZ038494.1:19993047-20005547 GCA_964036315.1 Acanthosepion esculentum | reverse complement strand
GAAATATTTATTAAAAAATGAATAATCACAGTTCAGTCCAGATCTTTACATACACCTTAGACCAGTGGTTCTTAACCAGGGATGTTCGCACCACCTGGGGGTGCGATATCGGTTCCTAGGGGGTGCGGGGATACTGAATCATTAGTTGGTTTATTAAGGAAACTAGATTGTCGTGTTTGGTGATCTAACATAAAATTTACATTGCAGAAATTTTGCCAATTGCTACCATCATAATAGCGTAAATGTTTTTTTGTTTCTTTTTAAATGCCATGTGTGATACACGCTTAGGAGATCATGTATCTTTCAATGCATGACTGACGGGGCAGATTTTTTTCCCGCAGTAGGTTACCATTTCTTCCTGCCAGACCAGTTGTCATATAGAACTATATATAGAACCCGGTCTGTCTTGTTATTTACCTATAGCTAGGAAGAGAAGCAAACGATTCACACTTTTTTCAAGGGCATTAGCACATAAGTGAATGTAAAGGATTCTGCTGGAATTCGAACTCGGCTCTCCGAATTTTCAAGCTACCCATTACTCCACCATGTATACTTAGGGAAAAAAAGGAATGTAAATTGCTGATAAAACTGCGGCAAAGTTGGAATCACTGCAGTGTGAAGCTTGTTTGTGGTAAAGAGCGGAACTACAGCTCAAATAGTGTTGAGGTGTTTTTGTTCAAATGTAACTGCGTTTGTGCTTACATATAATCATTTATAGGTGTGGGATGGTTTATATATATATATACATATATATATATATATATATATATATAAACCATCTTCTTCAGGTGGTTGGAATGTCGAACTGAACCCTTTATTTCGCTCACTAGGGTAAACTGTTCTAGTTCCACGTGCCATGTTTAATGGATGTCAGTTATCAGTTATCAGTTATCTCCTGTTAATTTCCCTCTGAAAGTTCTCCACTGCCTTAGCCGGGTATTGAACTCACACTCTTTGGGTCCTGTCACTGGATCTAACTAACGCCTTTATCCACTGTGTCATGTGTCCTTGAAGAAGGCCGGAGCGTGCAACGGCCGAAACGTTGTAATAAATATGGCGACAAACATGAGGACAAAAGAAGAGGAACCTCCAAAACTGCGACGCTAATCACCGAATGGGTCCTTTCTAGAATGGGGTGTTTTATACCTCAAATAAATTCCAAACAGTCAGCCCTAGCTGACCCCCTAATGCGCTGCAGCCATAGCTCACCGGAACCACGGTGTAGTCTGGTCCTTACTTCCTTCAGAACCGCCTGCAATCGCTGTAAGTGAGTCCTGGAAAACGCAACATGCAGCCACGCCCGATCTGTCCACGCCAAGGTTGAAAATAAACAAATTGGATCTCGCCAATTCTGCCAGATCACCAACCAAATTATGAACAGGGGTAAAGCAGTTGTGCCCACTCTTATAAATGACCTCCAGGTCATATCATCCTCGATAGACAAGGCGATGCTCTTAGCCTCGATCTTTGCCTCAAACTCAACGTTAGCTGACAAAGGCCATCACCTCCCTAACTTCCCACGTCTCACTAAGCACACGCTCAGTAATATACTCATTTCAGCAAGAAAAATCTCTAGACTTATCAAAAGTCTCGACTGCAAAAAAAAAAAACAAAAAAAACACTGGCTTAGACAAAATTCCAGTTGTCGTCCTTAAGACTATCAACACAGAATTATACCCGATTCTAGCAAAGTTATTTAACCGATGCTTGAAGAAGAAATGTTTCCCAAGCATGTGGATGGTAGACAGTGTATACCCGGACTTCAAGAACGCGCGCAACCGATCCTGACCCTCCTAATATAGACCCATTAGTCGCCTCAGTATCATCAGTAAGCTCTTTGAGTCCTTAATCAACGAGTAGGTCGTTGAGCACCGGGATAGGAACAATCTCTTTTGCGACGAGCAGTATGGGTTTCAATCAGCCCGATCCACTGCTGATGTCATAACTACCATTACACACGGAGTAAGTTAGGATCAAGGTTTTCTGCACAAGCTCTCCAGCTATGGAATCACAGGAAGGGTTTTCTCTATTATAAAATCCTTCATAATAAGTAGATCCCTTAAGCTAGTTATTAATGGCCAATCTTCCGAGAACATGGAGGTCAACATTGGCAGTTGACCTCTCTTCCTATCTACCACTGATTTCCCAGTGCAGAAAAACTGGCTGGTTACATTCAATGCCCCTAAAACCAAACTGGTTACATTCCATCACCGCCGATCAGACCCCGAACTGTCGCCGGTCGTGATGAACGGATGTCCCCTCGAGGAGGCCCCGTATCTCGAGAGGATATTGGGCCTTCTACTCACACATGACCTCAAGTGGAATTACTATATACGATCCATCGTTAAAGATGCAGTAAAATGATCGGCTCCTTTTACAGCTCCAATAAGTACCTGACTCATCATACCATCTTATACCTTCATAAGAGCCAAATCAGGCCGAAAATGGAGTATTGTTGTCATATTCGGGCGGGAGCTGCCCAGACGTCATTTTCCAGGGTTGACAGAGTTCAAAAGTGTCTCTGAGTTCTTGTTGGAGAAGAATTATTTTCCGCATTCCAACCTCTCTCTCACAGGCGAGATGTGGCGACTTTCTCACTGCTCTATCGTTACTACCATGTAAAGTGCTCGGACGAACTGCATCTCCGTGTTTCACCATTTCGGGCCCTAGGACCCGCCAAGCCACTTACATAGTAGCAAACCACCCATATTCCCTACGAATTCCGTTGGCAAGAAGTAAGTTCCACTCAAACAGCTTCTTCCCGCGAACCACTGCCCTATGAAACAGACTCTCCAAAGGATGTTTCCCCGATCACTATAATCTCAACCTATTCAAGTCTAGAGACAACCATTATCTTTTTTTTTTATGGCGTTCACCCCGAGCAAGGCAGTAACGCCACTAAGATGCAACGGGTTACTGGGTGTGGAAGTATTAGAAAACAGAAACAGTACTAAGAATTGAGAACAAAAGAAGAGTAATCAGGCGGACAGTAGATAACGATTGACATTGCATTTAAATATTTGAAAGTTGGTTGAAATTCAAGAAACCGGAAGACTTCCACAAGCGACAAGTGCGAAGAAAGAAATTATTAGCATAGGGCATCTAGCAATTTCAACATCTAGCAATGTTGTATCCAGAAATGTCAACTGTATAATGATGAGACCTAGCTGCCAATCTAGTACTGCGCTTAAATTCATAAGTTCAAGGTATCATAGAGGAAAGTTCATCAGAAAAATTACCATGCAAGTATTTATATAAAAAGCACAAGGAAGCAACGTTACTGGACTGGATCCGAGATGCCAGGACAAGACCAATAACATTGCAGATTCTTCTTTGGATTTTTATCAAAAATGTCTAAATATATAGCAGGGACACCAGACCAGATGTGGCAGCAATTTTCGAAGCATGGAAGAATGGTAGACTTTTAAATGTGTAAGATAGATTCTGGAGAGGAAAATTGTTTATCACGACACAGTGAACCAACTATCCTAGCCGCAGACCTAGCAATTGATTCAATATAATCTTTCCACTTCATTTTAGCAAAGAATGTTAATCCGAGAAGGCGCAAAAATTCACTCTGCTGGAGGTAGATGCCCCGTTTTTTAATTAAACCGTGTTTTTTATCCAACTCGAAAATTCAGACCTGTAGATGTAGTTGGATAAAAAGTAAGATATTAAAGCCACTAAGACACAAGGGGGTCACTTGGTGTGGAAGAATTAGCATCAGAAACATTACTAATGAGCGGGAAGAGAAAAGAGTAATCGGGAGAACAGTGGATATTGTTTGAAATTGCATTTGAATTTTTTTGCAGATTAAAGTTGGCTGGAAAACATGGAGCCAGAAGGGAATTCCACGAGCGAGAAGTGCGAGAAAAGAAACTGTTAGCATAGAACTTACGGTGACATCTAGCTAATTCGACAGAAAAACTATGAGACCTCTTCGTCGGTCTATTTCAACGCTTGAATTAATAAATCTCGGTAACATGATGAAGAGCTCATCTGAACAATTACTATGTAAGTCTTTATAGAAAAATCACAGGGCGGCAAGTTTACGGTGGTGAGAAAGTGACTGAAGCCGAAACGCAAGATAAGGGCCAATAATAATCTTTAAATATATGCCAGGATCAAAAGTCCCTATGTGGCAGCAATATTCTAAACATAGACGAATTGTAAACTTATAGATATGTAAGATACATTCTTGAGAGAATAATTGAAATTGTGAAACATCTTTCCTAGCAGCAAACCTAGAAATTGATTCAATATAGTCTTTCATGTCCGATAAGGCACAGCAAGTCACTCTACTGGAGGTTAGCATCAGCCATGTTGATGAAAAGCAGAAGGGAGTCTTTCAGATGATTAATAGAGAGCGGTTTCGGTTTGGAGGCTTTAAAATTAAGAAGTCATTCCTTGCACCAGTTAACAACAGATTGTGGTTCATTTTTTAGATCAGCTGCTAATTTAACCATATTGAACCGATCAGAATTACTACTAAGACATCAGGAAATCGTTATCATTTGATTTAAAATCAATATTTTTATTTTCCTGTGTGAGTTGTCTATGGCGAGGCTTATGTCCTTCTATCGCTAGTAGACTTACATATTTTTTTTGGTTCATTTAGGTTTAGGGGATATAATCCATTGGAAATTAAATTTTTTGACCTTTAATTCAAAGGACCCGCGCTCTGCCCCTGATACTAACCAAGAGAGCGAATTCAGATGATTGCAGGGATATTGAAATCGAGGCTATAATTTGCCCTTGTCGCCATGAGAAACACGCTGGACAATTTTCACGTGATTTTGGGAACCCAGTTATGCACACGACTTTCACACGAACGAAACCCGATGCATATGTGCACGGAAAGACACGAACTCACATATCTATCTATCTATCTATCTATCTATCTATATATATATATATATATATATATATATATATATATATATATATATATATATGTGTGTGTGTGTGTGTGCGTGTGTGTGTGTGTGTGTGCGCGCGCGTGTCTGTGTGTGTGTTCTGTATAAATGAAACATTACTTCTCCCATCTATCTATCTATCTATCTATCTATCTATCTATCTATCTATCTATCTATCTATCTATCTATCACAGTACGTTCATATCTATCTATCTATCTATCTATCTATCTATCTATCTATCTCCTCCCTCCCTCTCTCTCTCTCTCTATATATATATATGTGTGTATGTGTGTTCTGTATAAATGAAACATTACTTCCCCACCTCTCTCTCTCTCTCTCTCTCTATCTATCACAGTTCATTCATATCTATCTATCTATCTATCTATCTATCTATCTATCTATCTATCTATCACAGTATATATATATATATATATATATATATATATATATATATCGAGAGAGAGAGAGAAAGAGAGAGAGAGGGCGAAAGAGAGAAAGATAGAAAGAGAGTTTAAATATTCCTAATAGAACTTAATTCATGAAAGTGAATTCATGCATTTTTTATTGTCGAGAATATAAAACAAAAAATATTAAACATTATTTATTAGAATGTTTATTTAAAAGCATAATTTTATATTTACATCATTCTAAAATCTAATACGATTAAAACAAATGCAATGCAATATTTATCATTTATCAATTCATAAATAAATAAATATGAAAACAATTTTTTTCATTCATAAATTTATTAAACATTTGCTAAAGTATTAAAATATGTGAACCAAGTCTGATAAAATCCTTATTTACCATTTTATAAAGTTCGAATTAATTGGCAATTAGCTTATGATTTGTCAACCACTCTAATAAAGAATCTAATAAATAAATAGTGTTTATTCTTTTTGTTGTCAATTCTCAAGAACAAGGAAATGTAGAAATTCACTTTCATGTGCTTAGATTTCATTACAGTTCTAATCGCCATATTTTAAAACAATAAAAATTGCCGAGGAGTGGTGGTAGTTAAAATAATAGCGGCGTCAAGGGAAAAACTCTATTTTTGACACGCAATTTTCTTGCCATCACGAAGCCTAAAGATTGTCGAAGCATTTGTTTCTATTACATTGTCAAATACAAAAGGGCGTTTTTTTTTCAACCTAAAATAAACCGTGAAAATTTCTCCAGGTGATAGTTTTAAACCAGGTTGTTACATATTTATTTCTGTGAATCAACTGAGGATCGTTCGTCGCGTGAAACTTCTAATCACAGCAGGACTATATTTCTTCTCGGAGAGCTCAGACGGTGCTTTTCTGCATTGAATTTAATTTAGCGGTTTTGTGTGCTTTCAAGGAAGGTCATTTCTTCCATTATGTTTTCTATTATTAGTTTACTAGCAGCATGGCCCGGCGTTGCCCGTGCTTGATTAAAAAATCGTACGACTCATACAGCAATCGCTATCACTTGACTTGAAATATTTTTGCCCTTCCTTGCCTTTAAAGGAGAGCCCTTTGCTGGGCTGATGTTGCTACATGCCTTACTTCTCACACTGCGAATTTTTTCTAAGCTCTATACTAAACATTAAATCTGTTACGAAAAAAGAACTAAACAAAATGAACACAAAACGATCAGTTTTAAAAAAGGACTCGTAACTGGAAAAACCGAATGAAAAAAGAATGTTAACAACAAATACTTTTTCACACCCAAACCAGTTCTGCGGAATCAGAATCAACGTTGACTTTAAGCAAGCGAATGAGTCAATTGGAGTAAAGTTCCATGCAGATTAAGAAATTTTCCCACGTGTGACGAAGGCAGCTATCGATTTTTTTGCATGCTAGCATGCCAGTTAACATTCATGTCAGTCAGCTGTTGGCTCACACGCTGGCCAATAGAATCTTCCTGCTTATTCGTGGCAACCAGCTATAGGCTCTCACTCTGGCCAGTAGAAAATGGCCGCAAACTACATGAAAACTGCCATAGAAGCAGGAAAAATCGATTATTTCTACTATCGATGGGAGCTGGGAAATGCAAAGTCGGTCTTGGCTTTTTGACTAACTTGGAGCATGTGCATGTAAATTTTGGTGCAAATCCATCGAAGATTGCGGCCGTGCATTCGTTACACACACACACACACACACACACACACACATACACACACACACACATCCTGCCTTTTATATATATATATATATATATATATATATATATATATATATATATATATATATATATATGATGGACTCTCCCGTCGAACTCGACGTATGAGGGTCAGACAGATCAGTTCCCAGAAACTGAAAGCCCGACACCCACACAGGATTTGATTATAGTGGTGAAGGCTTTGTGCAGGGCCGTCCACACTTTTTGGAGGGACGAATACAGGGACCTTGTGCAACAATATATATATATATATATATATATATATATATATATATATATATATATATATATATATATATATATATGCACACGGTGGAGGGAAACAAATATTCGTACACATACAAATTTTTGATTTATTGTATTTCCAACTAATGAATAAATATACTTTTCATATAATTAGC
The DNA here is from genome assembly GCA_964036315.1 of Acanthosepion esculentum. NCBI lineage: Eukaryota > Metazoa > Mollusca > Cephalopoda > Sepiida > Sepiidae > Acanthosepion > Acanthosepion esculentum. Next base: position 19,998,081 of record OZ038494.1, on the reverse strand, counting down.
TGTACACAGATGTACAATAAATAAATATTCAGAAAAAATTTGATTTAATAGAAATAAATCCCATTTATTCATTTTAATGGATGAAAAAAGTATTTGTACAATACAAAAAAGAATTCATAATCTTCATTTAATACTTTGTAGAAAAGCCATTATTCCCTTCTACAGCAACGAACCTCTTCTTGTAGTTGTCAATTAGTGATTTGAAAATTTTAGTAGGTATTTTGTTCCATTCTTCTTCGGATATGGTCTTCAGATCCGGGATGTTTGTTACAGCTCTCGATTGGATTTGAATTTTCAAATAACACCACAGATTCTCGATTCGGTTTAAATCTGGGGACTCACTTGGCTATTTCAGGATATTTATATTATTTTCAACAAGCCATTTCTTCGTAGATTTTGCAGTGTGTTTAGGATCATTATCTTGTTGGAAGATCCAATGAGGAAAAAGTTCCAGATTTTCAACCAAAATCATTAAATTTGCTTCCAAAATATTTTGATATACTGCTGCATTCATTCTACCATCTATTACTGATATGGTGCCAGTACCATTTGCAGAAAAGAACAACCCCAAACCATGATGCTGCCAACACCAAACTTCACTGTTGGAACTGTGTTCTTTTGTTTGAAGGTATCGCCATCTTTCCTCCATACATGATTTCTAGAATTACGTCCAAACAACTCAATTTTGGTTTCGTCTGTCCATAATACTCTTTCCCAATACGATTTTTTTCCTTATCCTTATGTTCACGAACGAATTTCAACCTGGCATCTCTGTGTCTTTTCAATAGCAGTGACATTTTCTGAGTGGAGTGTGACTTTAGATTATTCCTATGAATTTCATTGCTTATTGTCCGTTTAGATAAAACGTAGAGTGCTCAATACGCTAAGTAGAGCAAATAAATAAAATAATCCTAAAGAGCCAGGAACTACCTACCTAGGTTTCACTTAAATGGATCTTTTGTCTGAAGACATCGCCATATTTCCTCCATACATGAATTCTAGAATTACGCCCAAACAATTCAAATTTGGTTTCGTCTGTCCATAATACTCTTTCCCGATACGATTTTTCTTATTATGGTTACAAACAAATTTCAACCTGGCATCTCTGTGTCTTTTCACTAACAGTGGGATTTTCCAAGGGGAGCGTGACTTTAGATTGTTCCTATGAACGTCATTGCTTATTGTCCATTTAGTGACACAGATTCCTGATGAAAGCAAATCATCCTGCAACTCTTGACGAGTAACCATTGGATTTTGTTCAATTTGACGCATTAAATTCCTCGAAGATCTTGACGAAATCTTCTGTGGAGCACCTGTTCTTCTTCGGTTTTCAAAATCTTTCACTTTTTATAACTTGCAATGAATGACCTAATGGTAATAAATGGAATATTCAGATTATATGAGATTTTCCTGTAACTTTTACCTTCTTTCCAGAGCTTAACAATCAGTTCTGTTTGCGAATTTGTCAATACCTTGCCTCTTGCTATGATGATAACCTTCTTGCACGAATATCAATATTACAGAATGTTCTCTTTGTATTTTTAAGGCTAAAAATAACTACTGATAACATTATTGAAACATTCTAGAATATTCCACTTGAATAATCTAGAGTATTAAAGCAATTTAAAATTTTTAAAATATGAAATTTGCATTGTACGAATACTTTTTTCATCCATTAAAATGGATAAATGTGTGATTTATTTCTATTAAATCAAATTTGTTATGTTTTTTATGAATATTTAGTTATTGTACATCTGGGTACAGCTAATTATATGAAAAGTATGTTTATTCATTAGTTGGAAATACAATAAATCAAGAATTTGAATGTGTACGAATATTTGTTCTCCCCACTATATATATATATATATATATATATATATATATATATATATATATATATATATATATATATATGAATTAGGAAATGGATTAAATCCGACATATATTAATTTTTAATTTAAAACAAAGTCCGAATAGTTCGTTTGAACACACATTCTCTGCCGATTCTTGAAACATCTATATCTGCTGTTTCGTATCCTAATGTAAGCAAAATCAATTTATTTTAGGAAATGAATTATATCAGACATATTTTTCTTTTCTTTTATTTTGTTTAAACGCTATTTTTTTATGGATACTTAAACATACATACATACATACATACATACATATATATATATATATATATATATATATATATATATATATATATATATATATATATATATATGTAACACTTTGTTATGTCCAGAGAAGTGTCTACTGCATAAGGATGCATATATTGCCCATCTCTGTATAATAGTCTCTTCTGATGAAGTAGTGGGGATAGAAGATTCTGTTATTTTAAATAAAACGCCTCAATTTTTTTGTCTTTAATCATATTTTAAGAAATGGATTTAATCCGGCAAATTTTTATTTTTAATTCATTTTGTTTAAACGTTATTTTTTATGGATACTCTCATCCAAGTAGAAGCTCTGTTTTTTAATTAAACACTTTTTTATCCAACTACATCTACCGGCCTGAATATTCGAGAAATGTTGACTGAAAAATTTGCATCCTATGGGGAACCGTCATTACATCTGAGATGCCTAACCACTCGGCCAGGTTGTACTTACGGTCAAATTAAGCCCGAATAGTGCTTATGAAACACTCCCGCGGCCGATTCTAGTAATTTCAACATCTAGTAATGTTGCATCCAGAAATGTCAATTGTATAATGATGAGACCTAGCTGCCAATCTAGTACTGAGCTTAAATTCATAACTTCTAGATATCATAGAGGAAAGTTCATCAGAAAGATTACCATGAAAGTATTTATAGAAAAAGCACAAGGAAGCAACGTCATGGTGGTGGGAAAGGGACTGAAGCCGTGATGCCAGGTTAAGACCAATAACATCGCAGATTCTTCTTTGGATTTTTATCAAGAACCTCTAAATATATAGCAGGGACACCAGACCAGATGTGGCAGCAATATTCGAAGCATGGAAGAATGGTAGGCTTTTAAATGTGTAAGATAGATTCTTGAGAGAAAAATTGTTTATCACGACACAGTGAACCAACTATCCTAGCCGCAGACCTAGCAATTGATTCAATATAATCTTTCCACTTCATTTTAGCAAAGAATGTTAATCCGAGAAGGCGCAAAAATTCACTCTGCTGGAGGTAGATGCCCCGTTTTTTAATTAAACAGTATTTTTTTATGCAACTCGAAAATTCAGACCTGTAGATGTAGTTGGATAAAGAGTAAGACATTAAAGCCACTAAGACACAAGGGGGTCACTTGGCGTGGAAGAATTAGCATCAGAAACATTACTATTGAGCGGGAAGAGAAAAGAGTAATCAGGAGAACAGTGGATATTGTTTGAAATTGCATTTGAATTTTTTTGCAGATTAACGTTGGCTGGAAAACATGGAGCCGGAAGGGAGTTCCACAAGCGGGAAGTGCGAGAAAAGAAACTGTTAGCATATAACTTACGGTTACATTCTACTGTAAAACTATGAGACCTCGACGTCAGCCTAGTACTGGGCTTGAGTTCATAAATCTCTGTAACATGGCGAAGGGCTCATCCGAACAATTACCATGAGAGTATTTATATAAAATCGCAGGTAGGCACGTTTATGGCGGTGGGAAAGTGGCTGAAGCCGAGGCGCTGGATCATGACAAATAATATTGCTGATTCTTCTTTGGATGTTATCAATGATCTCTAGATATATAACAGGAGCAACAGACTGTATGTGGCAGCAATATTCTAAACATGGACGAATTGTAGACTTATAGATATGCAAGATAGATTCTGGAGGGAAAATATGTCTACCACGACACATTGAACCAACTTTCTTAGCAGCTGATCTAGCAATGGATTCAATAATGTCTTTCCACCTCATGTCAGCTGAGAACGTAAGCAGAACGAATGTGCAATGGATCTTGGAGTCTTCGAGGCTAGCCATATCGAAGGAAAGTAGAATGGAGTTTCTCAGGTGATTAATACAGATCAGTTCAGTTTTGGAGGTGTTGAAATTAACAAGCCATCCTTTGCCCCAGTTAACAATAAACTGTATGTCGTTTTTGACTTCAGCCGCCAATTCGACCTTATCGAGCCGATCAGACTTGCTTATCGAAACAGGGGCAAGTTGAGATCTGAAGCCATCGGGAAAGTCATTAATGAAACTCAAAAACAAAGTAGGACCACGGATAGAACCTTGGGGTACACTTATGTTTATTACTTTAAACATTAATTTTAGTGGCTACCCATATTTGAGTAGACACTCTGCTTATTTAAAACAATATATTACTCCGACTACTGGCTGAACATTCGAAAAATCTTATAGAAAATATGTGCTGACCAGCAGTATTCAAACCTGCTTCCTCCTTTGCAAGGGTAAGCGTCGTTAGATTCGACGGGTTTTGACCACGTGTCTACGAAGAGTGTCTTAATCGTTCTATTTTGTATTTTAAAACACGCCTTACTAGTTCGGACAATGTTATGGTAATTTACCCATGCACGCATAGACTCTTCCAGCTATAAATTAGAGCAGGTACTACCTTTGAGAGAGTGCAGTTTCTAGCAGTCAGCTCTGACGGTCGGACCGAACATTCTTCCTCGTTTGTATATGTTTTGTATTAATGTTGTTGTTAAAATAATTGTTTAACTCAAAAGCTCTATTTGTTTAATATGGCCTCAAACAAGGACACAAGAGACCTCTTCCTAGAAAATGTAAACAAAGAATTTATGGATTTTATTTAATAATCCCCTATATTTTCTTACTATAAACTCAAAAAATGACCCGCACCTAACGATAAAACGTTTGGCACATGGGAGAAGAGTTTCACCTATGACAGTGAAAAAGACTTGAAAATGAAATCGCATGTGAAACCTGTGAGGCAGCGTGTTACTCCAGGACAGAAAGTTAGAAGTTTAGAGAGGGAGAAGATCATCTTGAATAAGTTGGAAAATGATCCCGGAATAACATATATATATGTATATATATATATATATATATATATATATATATATATATATATATATATATATATATT
>OZ038494.1:19975547-19990547 GCA_964036315.1 Acanthosepion esculentum | reverse complement strand
GGCTACCTGACGATTGCGTGTAGCATGAAACAGCCTGTCGCCTCTGAGTGTTGACTTCAATGTTCACTTTTGTATTTACATACGCTCTGTCTCTGATATTGAGAACTTTCTCCCATAAATATTGCACACCTTAAAACTATATTTCTTTATATATATATATATATGTGTGTGTGTGTGTGTGTGTGTGTGTGTATGTGTGTGTGTGTGTGTGTGTGTGTGTGTGTGCGTGTGATTTGGGCGTACTTGGTCATCAATTTTAATTTATGCACGATTGATTAGAAATCAATTTTTCTTGTTTATTTTCTTTTCAATATTTCTAATAATGTCTCTGCTTTCCGGTTTCTATTTGTAAATATATCTTTCCATCTGTAAGTACCTTCGTCTTGCAATAGCACTTTTCAAAGACATTTTTGTTATTTGTTAATGTAGTCGGCTACATTTTTTTTTTTATCGAGATGCGATGATCAAAAACCATACTTTCTTGTTCATTTTCTATTCTATGAATACAACGTAAACCCTAACGTAAAATCATATTTGGTATTGCACAATGAAAAATGGGCAAGTGATATGTAGCGATGATAGCAAAATAGAACTGAAGCTTAATCGTAAAGAATGCGACCGAAGACCAAATGATAGAAGAAAAATCCAAATCATACAACAAAGACAGTAAATTTTGTTGCTGAAGTTTAATGATTCGGGGCAACATCAAAAGCAATGGTTCAGTTCTGCTGCATAACACTGTGTATCACAATGACTTTTTGTCTTTCTTCAAAGATTTATACCCTGGATCAAATCACACGAACAAAGTGAGAAGCATGCAGTTCGATTTTTTTTTTCCGTTTTCGAACAGTACTTTTTGATTGATCGTGTGAGATGCGAGATTCTTCAGCGGATTTGATGCCAAGGAGGACTTTTTTACCACTCGATCACCTATTTTTAAACGAAGTCCGAAAGACTAACATTACATTCATACACACACGCACACACACACACACACACATATATATATATATATATATATATATATATATAAATATATATATATATATATATATATATATATGTGTGTGTGTGTGTGTGTGTGTGTGTGTGTGCGTGTGTGCGTTTGTGTGAGATAGCTCGTGAGCGCGTGTGTGAGCATGATCAGACACGCGTCTGTTAGGTTTGTCTATTGGAAATATACTTTTGTGAAGGACTTGCATTTATGAGCGAACTGATGAACACGCGAACGATCATCAACATGTGAGCGTCACTGACAGATAGGAAAAAATGCAAATAAAAACAACGGACATTGATAACAAAATAAAAAATAAATAAATAAAAAACGCACACATAAAAAATGAACCTACACCACAAAACTGGGTTGTCGGGATAGTAAGAATTAAATTTACAGTAAGTGAATCAATTTACTGTAAGTAAATTTTTCAATTTTAATAAAATTATATATATATATAGAGAGAGAGAGAGAGAGAGAGCTTATATTATAATATTTCTTTTTTTAAATATGATTCCTTCGCTACATAAGAGTTATCATGTTTCAAAAGCGAGAGCCGAGACATGAGAACTCTTATGTAGCGAAGGAATCATATTTTCTAAAAAAATAATTTTAATATATATATATATATATATATATATATATATATATATATATATATATATATATATATATATCCCAATAGTGGATATATTGGTGAATCTGGAAATAATTTTAGATTTCGCTTCAACAACCATAAACTAACCATACGTCAAAACAATCCTTATTCCCCCATAGATGAACATTTTAATCAACCAGGACACTCATTAGAAAACTGTAAATGTGTATTGATAGATTCTGATTTCAGTTCCACATACACACGCAGAAAAAAAGAAATTTACTGGATTTTAAAATTAAATACATATAAACTAGGCTTAATTAAAGACTTGGGTATTTTAAATCTTTATAAATATTTCAATAGTTAAACAAAAACTTTTTGTTAGATATAGTTAAAAAAAATTTTAAACAACATCTAAAATATTACTACAGTTAGATTTACGTTAGAAATATTCAAACACAGTTGCATTCCATATCACGTGACGTCCGCGTCTCGCGACGGACGCTACTTAATGTAGACTAACTTCTGAAAACAGGCATTTCTGACGAAAGATCGGGGCCGATCTGAAATATCAAATATATATATATTATAAAATATAAATAAATACTTATACAAAAAAAACATTCAAATTGTTTTTTTTAATTTGCAACTTTTCAGTTGTTTTATATATATATATATATATATATATATATATATATATATATATATATATATATATATATATATACACGGTGCCCATAAAGTTCGTGTACACTTTAAAAAATTTATAACTTTATTTGTATTTGCGATAGAAATAATCTGTAAAAAATGTTATAAAGTTTAATGTACCTAGTTTTAAGTATAGCTAAAATAACTAATGCGATTTCAGGCATTACTGTAAATCAGTTGGCAAATGTTTTCCGTGAACTGCAAAATCGTATTACCCTTTGTATTGCTAATGGTGGAGGACATGTGGAAACTTAAATAATATTTCAATAAAACCTTAAAAAATGTAGATTTACTTCTTTCTAATCCTTTTTTCAAATTATTTCTATCGCAAATACAAATAAAGTTATAAAATTTTTAAAGTGCACGCGAACTTCATGGACACATTGTGTGTGTATATATATATATATATATATATATATATATATGTGTGTGTGTGTGTGTGTGTGTGTGTGTAGTAATTCATCGAGTCCTCAGCAGAAAGCACTGGACGGCGGTTTCATCCTATTTGGGACTTAACAGTGCGCATCCACCACCGAGAATCGAACTCGGACCGTTTCAGTACAACTCAAGCGTCATACCAAACGGTATTCTGTCATTTGTATATCCTTGCTTGAGCCAGCTAATCCTCTGCGATGGAGTGGCGAAAGGGAAGGGAAAAATGTTGGTCTTGGGCCACAACCCGTTGGGTTATGAATACTTGAATGAGTATCACCACGGAATTTGCGAGTAGCGGCGCTATATCGTGTTTATTCAGTGTATTCTTCGTCACCGAAACCCGTGACCCGTTGGTACAGTTTGTATGACGCTGGCGTCGTATCGAAACGGTCCGGCGTCGATTCTCGGTAGTGGATGAGTCCCAAATGGATGAAACTGCCGTCCAGTGCTTTCTACATTCTGTTGAGGGTTCTTCTAGACTCGATGAAGTACTATATAATTATTCTAATTCCTCAAAATTCTTTCATATATATATACATATATATATATATATATATATATATATATATATATATATATATATATATATATACAAAATGAATTGTTTATGTAATCACAAGTATTCACTAAATATAAGCTTTATAATAATGAGAAATAATAACAGATTAAAAATATATTAATGAATCAAACTAAGTTAGTAAATGTGTCGGATGCCTGCCATTTGGCATCTTTAATCATTTCACTCCAAGCAAGGCAATAAAGCCACTAAGACACAAGCACTTACTGAGTGTGAAGGAATATGAGAAAAGCATTAATAAGGAGAGAGAACAATGAAATTAACAGGAATTAAGAAGACACAAGATAACGAACCCTTTTAATTTGTCCGGTGAGGTAGATTGTTCTAGTTCCACGCGCCATGACTCTTCCAGATGTCTCAGTTATCTCCCTTTAACTAAACTCTCAAAGTTTTCGTTCACAGCTGCAGTAGCCAAGTATTGTATTAAACAAACGTTTGGAGCCAAGTCACTAGATCCAACCAACGCTTTTATCAACTGGGCCATGTGTCCGGAAGAGACATGGAACTAGAAAAATCTACACAGGTGGACGAAATAAAGGGTTCAGTTCGAAATTCCAGTTACCTGAAGAAGGCCGGAGCATACAATGGCCAAAACATTGTGAATATGGCAATAAACGATGAGGACAATAGTCTGAACAATGTAAATAGTGTAAATAGTTACAATACCTCATCTCAGAAATATAGACTGTGAATATGGCAACAAAGATGAGGATAAATTTCCCACAAGTGAAAGAGAAGAAAGTGTTAGCATAGAACTTACAGCTACATCTAGCCATTTCAACTGTAAAACGATGAGACCTAACTGCCAATCTAACATAAACTTGAAGTATTTCTGATTTAATCCAAATATTTGTTGCTGAAAATTAAAATAAAAAACAATAAAATTAATTGTTTTTTAATCATTTCACTCCCAAGGAAGGCAATAAAGCCACTAAAGATTAGCAAAAATTAGCAATCTTAGGGTGTGAGAGAATAAAAGAAAAAGAGTGAGAACAATAAAAGAAGAGGAATTAAGAAGACAGAAGATAACGATTGACATTGCATTTAAATTTTTGAAGATCAAAATTGGCTGGAAAACAAGAAGCCGGAAGGGAGTTCCGCAAGCGAAAAATGCATGCGAAGAAACTTTTAACATAGGACTTACGGTTACATCGACCCATTTTAGCTGTAAAACGATGAGTGTAAAATGTAAAATGATGTAAAATTATGACCAAGATGCCAATGCCATTTATTCGAATGTAACTACAACGAACACTGATAGAAAGAAATATTGGGCTAGATACATTTGTTTTAATCATTTCATCTCAAGAAAGGCAATAAAGCCTCTAAGATGTAAGGGGTTACTGGGTATGAAGTAATATGAGGAAAATATTAAGGGGAGAGAACAATGAAAGAACTAGGATTAAGAAAACGGATGACGATTGACATTGCATTAAATTTTAGGAATTCATCCTTAACCCGACAAGTTAGAGATCAACTAAATTCTATAAATTAATCTTACTCTGTATAAACCTATCTTATGTAGATCATGTTCACAATTATGCGGTATGTGTGTAAAAAAAATACGCGTATGGGCATACCACTGATAAGATTTGAATGGTTTTAATATCGATGTGCACTGAGATAGCTATACACATGCTTATTTACTATTTTAAAAATCATTTCACCCCAAGTAAGGCAATAAAGCCACTAAGACACAAGAGGGTTACTGAGTGTTAGAGAATAGGAGAAAAATACTAAAGATAAAAAACAATAAAAGAACAGGAATTAAGAAAACAGAAGATAACGATTGGCATTGCATTTAATTTTTTTTTAAAGTATTTTTATGCTTTCATAGAGTTTTGACCTCAGTTTGGGGTTGACTATTTGGCCAGAGGTGGAACTCTATCAGGTGCTACCATCCCGGGTGAGGAATGACCTGGGAACAACAGCAATTAAGAGGTGGTTCCAGGGGTCTCAAAACCTCCCGAGAAGAGGCCTTGCTGCCGGGGGGTAGTTCATCGTCATAACCAGGTCAACTTTACTTTTGCCCTCAATTCATCCTTATCGCTACAGATCACATCTCAACTAAATTCAATAAACTCATATAAAACACCAAATTTATCTTACATAGATCATCTTTATAATTATGTGGTATATGAAAAAGATACACACATGGGTTAATAAGACTAAGAACAATTTGGTTGTGACTAACCTTTACTAGTTTGAATACCGATTTGTACTTAGATATTTATACGCATGGTTATTTACTATTCTTAGAATCATTTCACTCCAAGCAAGGCAATAAAGCCACTAAGACACTAGAGGGTTACTGAGTGTTAGAGAATATGAGAAAAATAGTAAAGAGAAAGGACAATAAAAGAATATGATTCGAGGTTTAAGTCGCCAGTATGATTTTTCTGCTTTGCGCCAAATTATCGGAATGTTAAACTTAAGTGAAGTTCGAGTAGACACAGTCCACTAACGTAATTGCTCCTGGTATGTTCTGCAGACAATAGGTGGTACCTTCGATTTTTACTGATCGTACAGCTTCACTATAAAGATAAGCTTTTCTGACAAAATCGTTGATCAGTTTTTTGTTATTCTTTCCTGTAAGCTCGCTACATATATTAACAGAAGAAATCGAGGTTGCTTTTGCATCCTCTGCTTGAAAGGCATTGCTTTGGTATTAAGGTCTTGAAATAAAACAAAATGTGATAATAACATTGTATTCGGATATGAAATAAAAGACTACTTTTGTCCTCAATTCATCCTTAACACTACAGATTAAATTTCAACTAAATTCAGTAAACTCATATAAAATACCAAACCTATTTCATATAGTGTAGCGGACGCCCTGGAGGTGGGGCGCGATATGAAACCAAGGCCCAAACGCCCCCGTATCGTAGATAGATGAGGTCACAAAAGGCCCGCGAACGTTGTTCAAATTAAAGACAAAATGGGCAACAGAACGAGGATATGTATGATTAATGATAAGTTTATTTATAAAGGAAAGGCCGTGGGGTATATTGATCTGGTAATAATGGTAATGGTGGTCGGACTGGTAGTATCGAGGGTTGAACTGGTCGTGTCGATGGTTGGAGTCGAGGTGCAGACGTTCCGGTCGTGTCGACAGTGGGAAAGAGATTGCGGACGTTCCGGTGGTGTCGACGGTTGGACGTTGAGGTGCAGACGTTCCGGTCGTGTCGACGGTTGGACGTTGAGGTACAGACGTTCCGATCGTGTCGACAGTTGGACGTTGCAGTGCAGGCATTGCTAGTCGAGGTCGATGTCGAAACCTCCCGTAGTAATTACAACCGATAGTATACAGCAGCGATCACCTACAGTGACCAGCAGCGATCATCTGCAACGACCAACCTTTCCCGTATACTATAACATTGTTAAATAACACTATTTACATTGTTCGGACTGTTGTCCTCATCTTTATTATCATATTCACAGTCTATATTTCTGAGATGGGGTATTGTAACTATTTACACTATTTACATTGTATTTATGTAAATAGTGTAAATAGTTACAATACCCCATCTCAGAAATATAGACTGTGAATATGATAATAAAGATGAGGACAACAGTCCGAACAATGTAAATAGTGTTATTTATAGTCTTATGCCCATGTGTTTATTTTTCTTACATATATCGCATAATTACAAAGATGATCTATTGTAGTGGACCCCTCCCCTGGAGGGGGGTCCTTTATGAAACCACGGCCTGATAACCACGGACTGATAAGACTATAAATAGTTTCATTATGATTAGCCTTTAATAGTTTGAATATCGATGTGCACTGAGATATCTACACACATTGTTATTTACTTTTGTTTTAATCATTTCGCTCCAAGCAAGGCAATAAAGCCACTAAGACGCTGACTCTTAAAGAATATAAGAAAAGTACTATTAAGGAGTGAGAACGATAAAAGAACAAGAATTAAGAAGATAGAAGATAACGCTTGGCAGTGCTGATCTTGAAAAGGATCTCGAATCAGTGATAAACTGAGGCAAGAAATGGTTTGTAAATTATAACGCCACCAAAACAAAACTACTTTTATTTACACTATTAATAATGTTCGAACAGTTATCCTCATCTTTGTTGCCATATTCACGACGTTTCGGTCGTTGTACGCTCCGATCTTCAGGTGATTTGAATTTCGAACTGAACCCTTTTAATTTGTCCGGTGAGGTAGATTGCTCTAGTTCCACGCGCCATGACTCTTCCAGATGTCTCAGTTATCTCCCTTTAACTAAACTCTCAAAGTTTTCGTTCACAGCTGCAGTAGCCAAGTATTGTATTAAACAAACGTTTGGAGCCAAGTCACTAGATCCAACCAACGCTTTTATCAACTGGGCCATGTGTCCGGAAGAGACATGGAACTAGAAGAATCTACACAATTGGACGAAATAAAGGGTTCAGTTCGAAATTCCAGTTACCTGAAGAAGGCCGGAGCATACAATGGCCAAAACATTGTGAATATGGCAATAACGATGAGGACAATAGTCTGAACAATGTAAATAGTGTAAATAGTTACAATACCTCATCTCAGAAATATAGACTGTGAATATGGCAATAAAGATGAGGACAACAGTCCGAACAATGTAAATAGTGTAAATAATTACAATACCCCATCTCAGAAATATAGACTGTGAATATGGCAATAAAGATGAGGACAACAGTCCGAACAATGTAAATAGTGTAAATAGTTACAATACCCCATCTCAGAAATATAGACAGAAAACTGCTTTAAATTAACCACCACAGAGAACCTTTTTCTGTCTGCTATCAGGATGGCTGACGCTAGACTCCCGGAGAGCATCTCACTGCGCTTTCTTGGCCTTACGTTTTCAACTGACTTGAAGTGCGGCGACTACATCGAATCAGTAGCTGCAAGGAAAGTTGGGTCACTATGTCGTGCCAGAACATTTTCCCGTCAGAGTCTTTCTTGCACAATTACAAATCTATCATTCGTCCATACATTGAATACTGCTGCCATATCTGGTCTGTGGCTCCTGATAAACATATCGAGATTCTCACTATTTACATTATTCGTACTATTGTCCTCATCTTTGTCAACCTTGTTTATCATAACGTTTCGGCCGTTGTACGCTCCGGACTTCTTCGGGTGGTTGGAATGTCGAACTGAATCCTTTACTTCGCTCACTGGGGTAGACTGTTCTAGCTCCACGTACCATGTCTAATGGATGTCACTTATCTCCTGTTAATTCCTCTCTCAAAGTTCTCCACCGCCTTAACGAGGTATTGAACTCACACTCTTTAGATCCTGTCACTGGATCTAACTAACGCCTTTATCCACTGTGCAATGTGTCCTTGGGGAGATCTGTTTTATGAATTTCTGGGTATTATAAACCTAATGTCTTCAGCAAACATTTTTTGCCAGTGCTCATATTGCAATTTTTGCTGTTATCATTGCATGTTTTTTACCAGAGCTCATATTGAAATTTCTGTCTTTTCTACAAATATTTTCATGAGAACTGCTCTGAGGAGCTTTTTTCGTTGCTGACCCGTCTTCATGAATTCAAACGTGCTACTTGATTGACATCTAGAACTAATATTTTGACTGTTGAAATAGTTAAATGCAACCGCTCCTACTCCAACAGTTTCTTTTCTCGTACTTCCCGCCTGTAGAACTCCCTTCCGTTTGCATGCTTCCCTGTTAACTACAATCTTCAAAAATTTAAATGCAACGTCAATCGCCATCTTCTATCTTCTTGAATCGCATTCATCTTTTGCCCTTTCCTCAATCTTCCCGATAATCAGTATTTTTTCGCAGTTCTACTCCCTGTAACCCCTCCCTGCGTACTAGTGGCATTTCCGCCTTGGTTTGGGATTAGGCTTCTGGTTCCTTCTAAAGTCTACGTCAATTCTATATTTCTAACGTCTCCGTCTGAACTCTGAAATTTTATTCACTAATCATCTTTTCTTCACCCTCAATAGGAGTAGATAGGTTCGTCTATCGTCCGGTTCACACTCCTCCTTGCTCATTTAAATAGGAGTAGAGTTTTATCTCTTGTTTCCTGTTTAGGGTGGGAGTTTCCGGTTCCTCCAAAAGTCTGTTCCTTCACTCGTTTTCCAATTACAACAATCTTAACCTCTTCGAGTCTAGAGTTAGCTGTTATCTTTTCTGCATTGCCCCACGAATTTTTCTTGCCCCTTCTTACGCTCATGCAGCGCCACACAGTAACGCTCAAACCTTGAGTGGCTCTAGGTTGAACATAAGTAAAAATTTTGAAAAGAATGTTAAAATCTTGCAATCGCCTGAATTCACAGACAGACATGCGAATCGAAGTCAACAAGAAGGTTCGATGTTCTGACAAAATATCACAAACAAGAAGCAGAAGGAAGTCATTGAAAATACAGCTCACTTTATTTTTTTATTTTATTCGGAATCAATTTATAGCGATTTACCAAGCGTCGATTAGTTTGGTTTGGTTTACGGCATTGAATTCTTGTCCATATCTCATCGCAGATGGAGAAGAGACTTGAGGAAACAGAAATGTGGTTCTAAAGAACGATGCTGGGAATACCATAGACTGAACACGTGAGCAATAATAAAGGTTTAGAGAAAATAGAAACAAAAACGATACGAAGTATAATTATACTTCGTATCAGAAGAGACAGTTGACATTTCTATGTTCCATAATAAGAAAAGAGCGATTGGAAAAATTGATTTAGTTTGGTTTATTTTGTTTTACGGCATATCAACCTCAATGGGTTATTTAATGCCGACAAGATTTTTATTGCTGGTAATATCTTTTTTTTTTCAAAAAATGTATTTCTGGTAATATTTTTTTTTCCAAAAATGTATTCCTGATAACATTTTTTCTTTCAAAAAATCTATTTCTGTTAATATTTTTTCTTTCAAAAAATCTATTTCGGCTAATATTTTTTCTTTCAAAAATCTATTTCGGCTAATATTTTTTCGTTCAAAGAATCTATTTTGGCAAATATTTTTTCTTTCAAAAAATCTATTTCGGCTAATATTTTTTCTTTCGAAAATCTATTTCTGTTAATAATTTTTCTTTCAAAAATCTATTTCTGCTAATATTTTTTCCTTCAAAAAATCTATTTCTGCTAATATTTTTTCCTTCAAAAAATCTATTTCTGCTAATATTTTTTCTTTCAAAAAATCTATTTCGGCTAATATTTTTTCTTTCAAAAATCTATTTCGGCTAATATTTTTTCGTTCAAAAAATCTATTTTGGCAAATATTTTTTCTTTCAAAAAATCTATTTCGGCTAATATTTTTTCTTTCAAAAATCTATTTCTGCTAATATTTTTTCCTTCAAAAAATCTATTTCTGCTAATTTTTTTTCCTTCAAATAATCTATTTCTGCTAATATTTTTTCCTTCAAAACATCTATTTCTGCTAATATTTTCCCTTTCAAAAAATCTATTTCGGCTAATATTTTTTTCTTCAAGAAATCTATTTCTGCTAATATTTTTTCCTTCAAAAAATCTATTTCTGCAAATATTTTTTCCTTCAAAAAATCTATATCTGCTAATATTTTTTCTTCAAAAAATCTATTTCTGCTAATATTTTTTCTTTCAAAAAATCTATTTCTGCTAATATTTTTTCCTTCAAAAAATCTATTTCTGCTAATATTTTTTCTTTCAAAAAATCTATTTCTGTTAATATTTTTTCTTTAAAAAAATCTATTTCTGCTAATATTTTTTCCTTCAAAAAATCTATTTCTGCTAATAATTTTTCCTTCAAAAAATCTATTTCTGCTAATATTTTTTCCTTCAAAAAATCTATTTCGGCTAATATTTTTCCTTCAAAAAATCTATTTCTGCTAATATTTTTTCCTTCAAAAAATCTATTTCTGCAAATATTTTTTCCTTCAAAAAATCTATTTCTGCTAATATTTTTTCTTTCAAAAAATCTATTTCTGTTAATATTTTTTCTTTCAAAAAATCTATTTCTGCTAATATTTTTTCCTTCAAAAAATCTATTTCTGCTAATATTTTTTCCTTCAAAACATCTATTTCTGCTAATATTTTTTCCTTCAAAAAATCTATTTCTGCTAATATTTTTTCCTTCAAAAAATCTATTTCTTCTAATATTTTCCCTTTCAAAAAATCTATTTCGGCTAATATTTTTTTCTTCAAGAAATCTATTTCTGCTAATATTTTTTCCTTCAAAAAATCTATTTCTGCTAATATTTTTTCCTTCAAAAAATCTATTTCTGTTAATATTTTTTCCTTCAAAAAATCTATTTCTGCTAATATTTTTTCCTTCAAAAAATCTATTTCTGCTAATATTTTTTCCTTCAAAAAATCTATTTCTGTTAATATTTTTTCTTTCAAAAAATCTATTTCTGCTAAAAACTGCCTTAACCCGGTATTGAACTCACACTCTTTGTGTCCTGTCACTGGATCTAAACAACGCCTTTATACACTTGAGGATACGTTGTTATAAATATGGCGACAAAGATGAGGACAAAAGTCCGAATAATGTAAATAATGTACATAATACCTCATCTCAGAAATATAGTAAAATACTAAAGTATTTCTGGTATTAAAACCTATGTTTACAATTTCATAGTGTTTTAACCCCGGTTTAGGGGGTTAACTATTTGGTATATAGTTGGGAACTTAACAGGTGCTACCACTCCGGGTCAGGATGGACCTAGGCACACCAGCAATTAAGAGGTGGTTCCACGCTTCTAAAAACCTCCTGATCAAAGGCTTTGCTGTTAGACATAATTTATCGTCTTACCCAGGATGCGGATATAGTTTATCGTTTTGCCCAGGATGCGGACGTAGTTTATCGTCTCACACAGGACGGGCGTCGCTTGGAAGTGGCACGATGCTGAAAATATGGAGCAACCAATGAGGATCTAATTCACTAGGCAATTTTAACTAATCAAACTTGCTAACCATTACACCGCGTCGAAGCGCCTCAGTTGAGCAATATAGCTTAATTTGTACTGAGATTCGGCCGCAATGAGACATGTGATTCAAGATTATAAGGTTAGACTTTTCCATTTTCAAATGTGATGCTACTATTTTGAAAGGGTTCAAACATTGATCAAACATTTTCTTGTGGTGTGTGGCATAAACAATTTAGGAACCCCTGATTTATTATAACGCTTTCGCTGGTTCCTAGGCCTCATGAATTTAAACGTCCTACGAGGCTGGCATCCCGTTCCCAACCCTTCACTGTTGAAACTGTTAGATGTAGACGTCTCTTCTACTCCAATAGCTTCATGTCTTGCACATCTCGCCTGTGGAACTCCCTTCCTTATTCCTGTTTCCCTGACAAATACAATCTCCAACTATTTAAGTGTAATGTCAATCGACATCTCCAGTTGCCTTGATCTATCCACTTCCCTTCTCCACATCCTTTCACCTTTCATTCCTATCGGCTCTCGCTCCAAATCTTCTGTAACCCCCCTGCCTTGATCGATCCACTATCTTTCTCCACAACCTCTCCTTTACCACTACTATTTGCTCTTCCTCCAAACCTTCTGTAACCCCTTGTGTGCTAGTGGCTTCCAGCCTTGCTTGGGGTGATATGCTTAAAAAAATAAAAAACTAAGCTAGAAAATGTATAGGACGCCTTACAAGCTCCTAAATTACTCACCCAAAAATTTTGAGGATACTCTCCCAAGAATTTTAACAATATACACTCCCAGGAATTTTAACAAGATACCTTCCAAAGAATTTTAACAAAATATTCTCTTAAGAAGTTTAACAAGATACTCTTCAATGAACTTTAGCAAAATACGCCCCAAAGAATGTAAAACCATATCCTCTCCCAAGAATTTAACGGAATACTCTCCCAAGAATATTAACAAGATACCCTCCAAAGAATTTTAACAAAATATTCTCTTAAGAATTTTAACAAGATGCTCTCCAATGAACTTTAGCAAAATACGCCTCCCAAAGTTTTAAACAATATCCTCTCCCAAGAACTTTAACAGAATACTCTCCCAAGATCTTTAACGAGATACTCTCCCAAGAATTTTAACAAGATACCTTCCAAAGAATTTTAACAAAATATTCTCTTAAGAATTTTAACAAAATACTCTCCAATGAACTTTAGCAAAATACTCCCCAAAGAATTTTAAACAATATCCTTTCCCAATATCTTTAACGGAATACTCTCAAGACTTTTAACAAGATACTCTACCAAGAATTTTAACAAGATATTCTCCAAAGAATTTTAACAAAATATTCTCTTAAGAATTTTCACAAAATACTCTCCAATGAACTTTAGCAAAATACGCCCCAAAGAATTTTAAACAATATCCTCTCCCAAGAATTCACCAAAGAATTTTAACAAAATCCTCTTCCAAGAATTTTAACAAAATACTATCCCAAGAATTTTAACAGTATGCTCTCCCAAGAATTTTAACAAGATACTCTCCCGTGAATTCTGATCCTCGTGAACTCATCATCTCGTTCGACTCTACCAAATTAAGGTAACCACTACCTAGGACCCCTACCATAGAGCAATGATTACGAAGATACAATCGGACATTTTGGTCCTCCCGAACTAATTATTTAGCTTGGCTGACATAGCGCAACTGTTCCTTCGTATTGCAGGCCAACCATAATCAACACCTTACTGTGTACTCTCAGTACTCCTGCCTTGTGCCAGACTAAATTTTGTATATATCTACTCACAAGAACCCATGCGCATGTTATCTCTCTTTCTCTCTTGCTTACTCGCTGTTTTGCGCATACCCGCAGTTTTCAATGACCCCACCTTCCGCTCACACACTGTAGCAATTTTTCATTTGTCCCCCACTTTACTCTACTCCAACTCTCTTTTCTCCCTTCCTCCATTGACTCAGCCTTATACATTCCACGTCTGAAATCATCTCTCACATGTCTCACTCGGTGGGAAAAAAAAACGCATCTTCACTTGATCGTCGAAGTTGAATGTCGAAATAATTTCCTCTCTTCAACCAGGGGATAACAATCCGATACAGAGATTATTCAGAGAGAGATGAACCCCCCACCCCGGGGAAAAGGTCAGAGTTCACGTGTCAGGGTCTAAATTTAAGTAATTATTTTCCGGAGCCAACGGTGTCAGGATGTAGCCAAGTAGTTTAGTGAGATTTTGTACTGCCTTTGCAAACATTCTAACAGTCATAATCACATGTGTGTGATGGCAATGTTGAACATAGAGAATATTTCACACGAGTCGGCTCGAATTTCTTTGCCAATCGATATGGACGAGGCAGGATGGAATAAACATGTCAGCTAATATTTCAGTAACAGCATTTCTTCCAAAAAAGATTGGATTAAAAATACATCTGTTTTGAATATGTTTTTTTTAATTCAATTTCTATCAAAGAAATGTTCAACATTTGAAGAGGCTTCAAACGAAAGAAGCCAAACATCGATGTGCGTATCTATCTATCTATCTATCTATCTATCTATCCTATTCTGTTCATTATCTATCTATCTATCCTATTCTGTTCATTATCTATCTATCTATCTATCTATCTATCTATCTATCCTATTCTGTTCATTATCTATCTATCTATCCTATTCTGTTCATTATCTATCTATCTATCTATCTATCTATCTATCTATCTATCTATCTCAGTCTGTTCACATCTATCTATCTATCTATCAGTTCATATCTATCTATCTATATGTACACACACATCCATATATATATATATATATATATATATATATATATATATATATAT
>OZ038494.1:19943047-19970547 GCA_964036315.1 Acanthosepion esculentum | reverse complement strand
AGATAGATAGATAGATAGATAGATAGATAGATAGATGTGTTTAAAGTCTCCTGCCTATAACTAATAAATAATGGATTATTCTGTTTTGAGCGCTTGGAAAGAGGGGGGAAGGACACTACTTGGTTTCAGTGAAAGAAAGAAAGAAGTGTTTAATGTCTCCTGCCATGAAAGAAAGAAAGAAAGAAAGAAGTGTTTAATGTATCCTGCCATGAAAGAAAGAAAGAAAGAAAGAAGTGTTTAATGTCTCCTGCCATGAAAGAAAGAAAGAAGTGTTTAATGTCTCCTGCCATGAAAGAAAGAAAGAAAGAAAGAAGTGTTTAATGTCTCCTGCCATGAAAGAAAGAAAGAAAGAAAGAAGTGTTTAATGTCTCCTGCCATGAAAGAAAGAAAGAAAGAAAGAAGTGTTTAATGTCTCCTGCCATGAAAGAAAGAAAGAAAGAAAGAAGTGTTTAATGTCTCCTGCCATGAAAGAAAGAAAGAAAGAAAGAAGTGTTTAATGTCTCCTGCCATGAAAGAAAGAAAGGAAGAAAGAAAGAAAGAAGTGTTTAATGTTTGTTTCACTGAAGTGGAAAGTTGGTCTCCATCTGTAAACGTACAGGGGTTGGACAAAATAATTGAAACACTTCAAAGAAAATGTATTTAATATGGAGTTGGTCCTCCTTTAGCCTCACATACACCTTTAATACGTCTAGGAATGGAATCATACAACTTTCTGACTTCATCCAGAGGACTTCTCAGCCATTCTTTCATTAACACCTGCTCCAGCTCTTTAAGACACGACGGTGGAGGATAGCGGCTCCTAACTTGTTGCTCCAAAATGCGCCACAAATGTTCAATAATATTGATATCTGGAGATTGGGGAGGCCACTCCATGTGTTCTAGCTCACTTTCATGTTCTTCATACCAATTCTTAACCACTCGAGCGGCATGTATTGGAGCATTATCGTCTTGGAAGATGCAGTCACCATCAGGGAATAAAGTCTGGGCCATTGGATGAATATGATTTCCCAAAATGTTCAGGTAATCTTTGCTGTTGATTCTATCATGCAGGGCAACTATTGGACTGAGACATTTCCATGATATGGCGGCCCAAACTATCACTGATCCACCTCCATGCTTCACTGTTGGAAGAAGGCAGTCAGGGTTGTCAGCTTCTTTGGGCTGCCTCCACACATAAACTCACCCTGAAGTTGGGAAAAGAGAAAAACTGGACTGGTTTGAGAATATGACTTGCTTCCATTGGTCTGCAGACCAGGCATTGTGATCTCTGCCCTACTTCAACCCCTTCTGAATGTTGCGAGTGGAGAGAAGAGGTTTCCTCACAGCGGCTCTTTCATGATATGCAGCCTTATGGAACTCATACGAACAGTTTTAGTAGAAACTGAACTATTCAGATGGTTATTCAACTCAGCAGTTACTTTGGCCGCATTTGTCCGATGATTTTTTGCCACATTTCAATGCACGTCAGTAAGTTTGCAAGTCCGGCCCGAATTGCTACGGTTGCTAGAGGTCTTGCCATGTTTCTCGAATTTTCCAAGTCGGAGAGGTCACACATTTAGCTGAAATTTAACTAAATTCTAAAAATAAATAAGCCAAAGACAGTAAATTAGATAAATAAACGTATTTACAATAGATATAACCTGCAATTACTAAGTTTTAGTTAAAGTTCTTAATATAATAGGTTCTTGAAATATAGGAGTGGAATTTGCACCTGTTCCAGTTATTTTGTCCAACACCTGTATGTCTCTTTTAGAGGGTGTGATGAACGGACGGACAGACTAACGGAAGACTAAGAATTTTAGAATTTTTAAATATAGATTGGTGGATTTTCTTTAAACCAGACATGTTTTATTAATTTAAATGTATTTTTATTAGATACCCTTTAGTTGTGTATTCAGACAGCAAGAATTCTTTCAAAAATGTTCAGTTGATTAATATCGACAAGTCCTTGAAAACAAATGTTGCAATATTCGACAGGACAAAAACAAAAAATAAAAACTAACTTTGGAAAATTTACCGACCATATAAAAAAACAAATTGTGAAATTTGAAAAAATTAATAAAACATTGGAAAGACAGAATATATATATATATATATATATATATATATATATATATATATATATATATATATATATATATATATATATATATATATATATATTCTGTTTATACGTTCTTTTTATAGATACAATTTATTTAAGTAAATGCTGATTTTCTTAATTTAAAAAGCAAAGCATTTTACTTATATAAATTGTATCTACAATATAAAAAATAACATATAAACAGATAATATATTAAATAATTGTCGGATATAATTCATTTCATTGTATGCGTATACAATATATATGTGTATGTGTGTGTGTGTGTGTGTACGTGTGTGTGGGTGTGTACGAGTGTGTGTATGTGTGTGTGTAAAAAATCTCAGAATTAATCTGTCGAAAACGACAATATGTATTATTAATGAATAAAGATAATAGTAAAACTGTATGTTTCCTATTGTCTTTTACTTTATATATATATATATATATATATATATATATATATATATATATATATATATATATATATATATATATATATATATGTTCGTGCGCGTGCCCGTGTGTGTGTTTGTGCTATTTTTTGTGTATGTAAACGACCTGTTTTTATTTGTTTTGTTTTTTTAACAATCTTTATTTCGTCTACCGCTCTGCGCACTCGAGATAATTCAATAAAGAAATTACACACACACACACACACACACACACACATATATACATATATATATATATATATATATATATATATATATATATATATATATATGTTTTGTTTCGTTATTTTTGTGTGTGTGTGTGTGTATGTCACTTTGCTTTTAAGCACGTATTTATGGTGTTTCCTCCATTCAAATCTATTTTGTTTTTCCCTGTTGTACAAAACTGAGTGAATCAAAGATGGCTTATTTATGAAACTGGATCTGGCGACATTGTTCTTATCTTCAAAAGCCATAGATGAATGGAATTTAAACGCCATGAAGACTTATGAGCAACACGAATCAAAGAGACGCCCAGTTTAATGTCGGCGCTTACATTGTGGGCATTCAGTGGGGCAAGACTTAAATCAACTCTAAATAATTACCGATCCATATCAATGACCGGTCATCCATGATGGGGTCACGGCGAGTCAATGAACCTGGCCTGTTGCTTGTTCTTTTCACTTCAGCGTCCTCTGAACTTCCATCTCTCTCTCTCTCTCTCTCTCTCTCTATATATATATATATATATATATATATATATATATATATATATATAGATAGATAGATAGATAGATAGATAGATAGATATTATTTCTGTCTCTTGCTTTTGCTTCTAATTATCTCTCTATTAAGCCGCCTGTCCACAAGACTCACTCTAAATCCACTCAGGGGTGATTTATGTTACGAACGTCGGATTCTTTGATAATACAACATCAGTCGGCTGATTACTGGGACATTTTAATTATGAGAATATCTTTCTAGCCAACAGGCATTAGCAAGTGCCCTGTCTGCGGGCCTGTTGTACTTATCACGTTTTCTGTTTATCTCTTCTTCTTCTTCTTCTTCTTCTTCTTCTTATTATTATTATTATTATTATTATTATTATTATTTCACCCACCTTTGTCTTAATCATTTAACCCCAATCAAGGCGATAAAGCGGCTGAGATGCAGGGGGGGGGGGGGGGTAGAGAGAATGAAGGAAACTTAGAAAACAATAATTACAAAGAAAGGACAATAAAATGAACAGGATTCAAGGAGGCAGAAGATTCTTTAATCACTTCATTTCAAGGGAGGTCATAAAGCCACTAAGATGCAAGGAGGGTTACTGAGAGTGAATGAAACTAAGAAAACGTTACTAAGGAGAAAGGACAATAAAAAGAACAGGATTCAAGGAGACAGAAGATTTATTTTAATCATTTCACCTCCAGGAAGGTGATAAAGTCACTAAGATGCAAGGGGTGGGCACTGAGAGTGAATGAAACTAAGAAAACGTTACTAAGGAGAAAGGACAATAAAAAGAACAGGATTCAGAGGAGACAGAAGATTTTTTAATCATTCACATGAAGGAAGGCGATAAAACAATGTGGCAATTGTTAAAATGGATGGGTCGTGAATTAAACAAACTAGGAGCAGGATAGCTGATGACCAAGCTTTCCCCCTTCTCGATTCGACCTTGTGCCAAAAAAGAAAATTTAATTTTAATTTAATTCTCGGTTGGAGAATTAGGTACCTTCACTTTTTATTGTTATTCCCATTTTATATGGTACCTCCACTTTTTATGGTTATACCCATTTTATTAGGTACCTCCACTTTTTATTGTTATTCCCATTTTATTAGGTACCTCCAAGTTTTGTTGTTATTCCCATTTTATTAGGTACCTCCACTTTTTATTGTTATTCCTATTTTATTAAGTACCTCCACTTTTTATTGTTATTCCCATTTTATTAGGTACCTCCAATTTTATTGTTATTCCCATTTTATTAGGTACTTCGACTTTTTATTGTTATTCCCATTTTATTAGGTACTTTCACTTTTTATTGTTATTACCATTTTATTAGGTGCCTCCACTTTTTATTGTTATTCCCATTTTATATGGTACTTGGACTGTTTATTGTTATCCCGATTTTATTAGGTACCTCCACTTTTTATTGTTATTCCCATTTTATTAGGGACCTACGCTTTTTATTGTTATTCCCTTTTAAATGGTACCTCCACATTTTATTGTTATTCCCATTTTATAAGGTACGTCTACTTCTTATTGTTATTCCAATCTTATTAGGTACCTCCACTTTTTATTGTTATTCCCATTTTATTAGGTACCTCCACGTTTCAATGTTATTCCTATTTTATTACGTACCTCCACTTTTTATTGCTATTTCCATTTTATTACGTACCACAACTTTTTATTGTTATTCCCATTTTATTAAGTACATCCAATTTTATTGTTATTCCCATTTTATAGGTACCCCCACTTTTTATTGTTATTCCCATTTTATTAGGTACATCCACTTTTTACTGTTATTCACATTTAATAGGTACTTCGATGTTTTATGGTTATTCACATTTTATATGGTACTTCGACTTTTTATTGTCATTCCCATTTTATTAAGTACCTCCACTTTTTATTGTTATTTGCATTTTATTAGGTACCTTCACTTTTTACTGTTATTCCAATTCTATTAGGTACTTCGACGTTTTATTGTTATTCCCATTTTATTAGCTACCTCCACTTTTTATTGTTATTTTCATTTTATTAGCTACATCCACTTTTTATTGTTATTCCCAATTTATTACGTACCTCAACTTGTTATTGTTATTCCAATATTATAAGGTACCTCCACGTTTTAATGTTATTCCAATTTTATTAGGTACCTCCACTTTTTATTGTTATTCCAATTTTATTAGGTACTTGCACTTTTTATTGTTATTCTCATTTTATTAGGTACTTCCACTTTTTACTGATATTCCCATTTCATAAGGTACTTGGACAGTTTATTGTTATCCCGATTTTATTAGGTACCCCAACTTTTTATTGTTATTCCCATTTTATTAGGTACCTCCGCTTTTTATTGTTATTCCCATTTTATATGGTACCTCCACATTTTATTGTTATTCTCATTTTATTAAGTACCTCCACTTCTTATTGTTATTCCAATTTTTTTAGGTACCTCCACTTTTTATAGTTATATCCATTTTATTAGGTACCTCCACTTTTTATTGTTATTCCCATTTTATTATGTACCTCCACTTTTTATTGTTATTTCCATTTCATTAGGTGCCTACACTTTTTATTGTTATTCCCATTTTTTAGGTACCTCCAATTTTATAGTTATTATTCCCATTTTATTAGGTACTTCCACTTATTATTGTTATTCCCATTTTATTAGGTACCTCCACTTTTTATTGTTATTCCAATTTTATTAGGTACCTCCACTTTTTATATTTATTTCTCTTTTATTAGTTAACTCCACTTTTTATTGTTATTTCCATTTTATTATGTACCTCCACTTTTATTGTTATTTCCATTTTATTAGCTACCTCCACTTTTTATTGTTATTTCCTTTTTATTAGCTACCTCCACTTTTTATTTTTATTTCCATTTTATTAGCTACCTACAATTTTTATTGTTATTTAGATTTTATTAGCTACCTCCACTTTTTATTGTTATTCCCATTTATTAGCTACTCCATTTTTATTGTTATTCCCATTTTATTAGCTACCTCCACTTTTTATTGTTATTTTCATTTTATTAGCTACATCCACTTTTTATTGTTATTTCCATTTATTAGTTTCCTCCACTTTTTATTGTTATTTCAATTTTATTAGCTACCTCCACTTTTTATTGTTATTCCGATTTTATTATGTACCTCCACTTTTTATTGTTATTCCCATTTTATAAGGTGCCTCCACGTTCTACTGTTATTGCCATTTTATTAGGTAAATTGACGTTACAATGTTATTCCCATTTTATATGGTACTTCGTCTTTTTATTGTTATTCCCATCTTATTAGGTACCCTCACTTTTAATTGTTATTCCCATTTTATTAGGTACCTCCACTTTTATTGTTATTCCCATTTCATTATCTACGTCCACTTTTTATTGTTATTCCCATTTTATTAGGTACGTCCACTTTTTATTGTTCTTCCCATTTAATAGGTACTTCCACTTTTTATTGTTATTTCCATTTTATTAAGTACCTCCACTTTTTATTGTTATTCCCATTTATTAGCTACCGCCACTTTTTATTGTTATTCCCATTTTATTAGCTACCTCCACTTTTTATTGTTATTCCCATTTCATTAGGTACCTCCACTTTTTATTGTTATTCCCATTTTATTAGGTACCTCCACTTGTTATTGTTATTCCCATTTTAATTGGTACCTCCACTTTTTATTGTTATTCCGATTTTATTAGGTACCTCCACTTTTTATTGTTATTTCCGTTTTATTAGGTGCCTCCACGTTCTACTGTTATTCCCATTTTATTAGGTATTTTGACGTTTCATTGTTATTCCCATTTTATTTGGTACCTCCACTTTTTATTGTTATTCCCATTTTATTAGGTACCTCCACTTTTTATTGTTATTCCCATTTTATTAGGTACTTTTACGTTGCATTGTTATTCCCATTTTATATGGTACTTCGACTTTTTATTTTTATTCCCATTTTATTAGGTACCTCCACGTTTTATTGTTATTCCCATTTATTGGCTGCCTCCACTTTTTATTGTTATTTCCATTTTATTAGCAACCTCCACTTTTTATTGTTATTTCCATTTTATTAGCTACCACCACTTTTTATTGTTATTCCTATTTATTAGCTGCCTCCACTTTTTATAGTTATTTCCATTTTATTAGTTACCTCCACTTTTTATAGTTATTCCCATTTTATTATGTACCTCCACTTTTTATTGTTATTCCCATTTTATTAGGTACCTCCAATTTTTATTGTTATTCCCATTTTATTATGTACCTCAACTCCTTAATGTTATTCCCAATTTATTATGTACCTCCACTTTTTATTGTTATTCCCAATTATTACGTACCTCCACTTTTTATTGTTATTCCCATTTATAAGCTACCTCCACTTTTTATTGTTATTCCCATTTTATTAGCTACCTCCACTTTTTATTATTATTTCTATTTTATTAGCTACCTCCACTTTTTATTGTTATTCCCATTTTATTAGGTGCGTCCACGTTTTATTGTTATTTCCATTTTATTAGGTAAATCCACTTTTTATTGTTATTCCCATTTTATTACCTACCTCCATTTTTTATTGTTATTCCCATTTTATTAGATGCCTCCACTTTCTATTATTATTCCCATTTTATTAGGTACTTCAACTTTTTATTGTTATTCCTATTTTATTAGGTGCGTTCACTTTTTATTGTTATTTCCATTTTATTAGGTGCCTACACTTTTTATTGTTATTCCCATTTTTTAGGTACCTCCAATTTTATAGTTATTATTCCCATTTTTTTACGTACCTCCACTTTTTATTGTTATTCCCATTTTATTAGCTACCTCCACTTTTTATTGTTATTTCCATTTTATTAAGTACCTCCGCTTTTTATTATTATTCCCATTTATTAGCTACCTCCACTTTTTATTATTATTTCCATTTTATTAGCTACCTCCAATTTTTATTGTTATTCCGATTTTATTAGGTAACTCCACTTTTTATTGTTATTCCCATTTTAGTAGGTAACTCCACTTTTTATTGTTATTCCCATTTTATTAGGTGCCTCCACGTTCTACTGTTATTCCCATTTTATTAGGTACTTTGACGTTTCATTGTTATTCCCATTTTATTAGGTACCTCCACTTTTTATTGTTATTCCCATTTTATTAGGTAACTCCACTTTTTATTGTTATTCCCATTTTATTAGGTAACTCCACTTTTTATTGTTATTCCCATTTATTAGCTACCTCCACTTTTTATTGTTATTTCCATTTTATTAGGTACCTCCACTTTTTATTGTTATTCCCATTTTATTAGGTACCTCCACTTTTTATTGTTATTCCCATTTATTAGGTACCTACACTTTTTATTGTTATTCCCATTTATTAGCTACCTCCACTTTTTATTGTTATTCCCATTTTATTAGCTACCTCCACTTTTTATTATTATTTCCATTTTATTAGCTACCTCCACTTTTTATTGTTATTCCCATTTTATTAGGTGCGTCCACGTTTTATTGTTATTTCCATTTTATTAGGTAAATCCACTTTTTATTGTTATTCCCATTTTATTACCTACCTCCATTTTTTATTGTTATTCCCATTTTATTAGATGCCTCCACTTTCTATTATTATTCCCATTTTATTAGGTACTTCCACTTTTTATTGTTATTCCTATTTTATTAGGTGCGTTCACTTTTTATTGTTATTTCCATTTTATTAGGTGCCTACACTTTTTATTGTTATTCCCATTTTTTAGGTACCTCCAATTTTATAGTTATTATTCCCATTTTTTTACGTACCTCCACTTTTTATTGTTATTCCCATTTTATTAGCTACCTCCACTTTTTATTGTTATTTCCATTTTATTAAGTACCTCCGCTTTTTATTATTATTCCCATTTATTAGCTACCTCCACTTTTTATTATTATTTCCATTTTATTAGCTACCTCCAATTTTTATTGTTATTCCGATTTTATTAGGTAACTCCACTTTTTATTGTTATTCCCATTTTAGTAGGTAACTCCACTTTTTATTGTTATTCCCATTTTATTAGGTGCCTCCACGTTCTACTGTTATTCCCATTTTATTAGGTACTTTGACGTTTCATTGTTATTCCCATTTTATTAGGTACCTCCACTTTTTATTGTTATTCCCATTTTATTAGGTAACTCCACTTTTTATTGTTATTCCCATTTTATTAGGTAACTCCACTTTTTATTGTTATTCCCATTTATTAGCTACCTCCACTTTTTATTGTTATTTCCATTTTATTAGGTACCTCCACTTTTTATTGTTATTCCCATTTTATTAGGTACCTCCACTTTTTATTGTTATTCCCATTTATTAGGTACCTACACTTTTTATTGTTATTCCCATTTATTAGCTACCTCCACTTTTTATTGTTATTTCCATTTGATTATGTACGTCCTCTTTTTATTGTTATTTCCATTTTATTAGCTAATTCCACTTTTTATTGTTATTTCCATTTTATTAGCTACCTGCACTTTTTATTATTATTTCCATTTTATTAGGTACCTCCACTTTTTATTGTTATTCCCATTTTATTAGGTACTTCGACTTTTTATTGTTATTCCTATTTCATTATGTACATCCACTTTTTATTGCTATTCACATTTTATTAGGGACCTACGCTTTTTATTGTTATTCCCTTTTAAATGGTACCTCCACATTTTATTGTTATTCCCATTTGATAAGGTACGTTTACTTCTTATTGTTATTCCAATCTTATTAGGTACCTCCACTTTTTATTGTTATTCCCATTTTATTAGGTACCTCCACGTTTCAATGTTATTCCTATTTTATTACGTACCTCCACTTTTTATTGCTATTTCCATTTTATTACGTACCACAACTTTTTATTGTTATTCCCATTTTATTAAGTACATCCAATTTTATTGTTATTCCCATTTTATAGGTACCCCCACTTTTTATTGTTATTCCCATTTTATTAGGTACATCCACTTTTTACTGTTATTCACATTTAATAGGTACTTCGATGTTTTATGGTTATTCACATTTTATATGGTACTTCGACTTTTTATTGTCATTCCCATTTTATTAAGTACCTCCACTTTTTATTGTTATTTGCATTTTATTAGGTACCTTCACTTTTTACTGTTATTCCAATTCTATTAGGTACTTCGACGTTTTATTGTTATTCCCATTTTATTAGGTACCTCCACTTTTTATTGTTATTCCCATTTTATTAGGTACTTCAACTTTTTATTGTTATTCCCAATTTATTACGTACCTCAACTTGTTATTGTTATTCCAATATTATAAGGTACCTCCACGTTTTAATGTTATTCCAATTTTATTAGGTACCTCCACTTTTTATTGTTATTCCAATTTTATTAGGTACTTGCACTTTTTATTGTTATTCCCATTTTATTAGGTACTTCCACTTTTTACTGATATTCCCATTTCATAAGGTACTTGGACAGTTTATTGTTATCCCGATTTTATTAGGTACCCCAACTTTTTATTGTTATTCCCATTTTATTAGGTACCTCCGCTTTTTATTGTTATTCCCATTTTATATGGTACCTCCACATTTTATTGTTATTCTCATTTTATTAAGTACCTCCACTTCTTATTGTTATTCCAATTTTTTTAGGTACCTCCACTTTTTATAGTTATATCCATTTTATTAGGTACCTCCACTTT
The DNA here is from genome assembly GCA_964036315.1 of Acanthosepion esculentum. Classification (NCBI taxonomy): domain Eukaryota; kingdom Metazoa; phylum Mollusca; class Cephalopoda; order Sepiida; family Sepiidae; genus Acanthosepion; species Acanthosepion esculentum. The sequence continues at coordinate 19,959,658 of OZ038494.1, read as the reverse complement.
TTATTGTTATTCCCATTTTATTATGTACCTCCACTTTTTATTGTTATTTCCATTTCATTAGGTGCCTACACTTTTTATTGTTATTCCCATTTTTTAGGTACCTCCAATTTTATAGTTATTATTCCCATTTTATTAGGTACTTCCACTTATTATTGTTATTCCCATTTTATTAGGTACCTCCACTTTTTATTGTTATTCCAATTTTATTAGGTACCTCCACTTTTTATATTTATTTCTCTTTTATTAGTTAACTCCACTTTTTATTGTTATTTCCATTTTATTATGCACCTCCACTTTTATTGTTATTTCCATTTTATTAGCTACCTCCACTTTTTATTGTTATTTCCTTTTTATTAGCTACCTCCACTTTTTATTTTTATTTCCATTTTATTAGCTACCTACAATTTTTATTGTTATTTAGATTTTATTAGCTACCTCCACTTTTTATTGTTATTCCCATTTATTAGCTACTCCATTTTTATTGTTATTCCCATTTTATTAGCTACCTCCACTTTTTATTGTTATTTTCATTTTATTAGCTACATCCACTTTTTATTGTTATTTCCATTTATTAGTTTCCTCCACTTTTTATTGTTATTTCAATTTTATTAGCTACCTCCACTTTTTATTGTTATTCCGATTTTATTATGTACCTCCACTTTTTATTGTTATTCCCATTTTATAAGGTGCCTCCACGTTCTACTGTTATTGCCATTTTATTAGGTAAATTGACGTTACAATGTTATTCCCATTTTATATGGTACTTCGTCTTTTTATTGTTATTCCCATCTTATTAGGTACCCTCACTTTTAATTGTTATTCCCATTTTATTAGGTACCTCCACTTTTATTGTTATTCCCATTTCATTATCTACGTCCACTTTTTATTGTTATTCCCATTTTATTAGGTACGTCCACTTTTTATTGTTCTTCCCATTTTATTAGGTACTTCCACTTTTTATTGTTATTTCCATTTTATTAAGTACCTCCACTTTTTATTGTTATTCCCATTTATTAGCTACCGCCACTTTTTATTGTTATTCCCATTTTATTAGCTACCTCCACTTTTTATTGTTATTCCCATTTCATTAGGTACCTCCACTTTTTATTGTTACTCCCATTTTATTAGGTACCTCCACTTGTTATTGTTATTCCCATTTTAATTGGTACCTCCACTTTTTATTGTTATTCCGATTTTATTAGGTACCTCCACTTTTTATTGTTATTTCCGTTTTATTAGGTGCCTCCACGTTCTACTGTTATTCCCATTTTATTAGGTATTTTGACGTTTCATTGTTATTCCCATTTTATTAGGTACCTCCACTTTTTATTGTTATTCCCATTTTATTAGGTACCTCCACTTTTTATTGTTATTCCCATTTTATTAGGTACTTTTACGTTGCATTGTTATTCCCATTTTATATGGTACTTCGACTTTTTATTTTTATTCCCATTTTATTAGGTACCTCCACGTTTTATTGTTATTCCCATTTATTGGCTGCCTCCACTTTTTATTGTTATTTCCATTTTATTAGCAACCTCCACTTTTTATTGTTATTTCCATTTTATTAGCTACCACCACTTTTTATTGTTATTCCTATTTATTAGCTGCCTCCACTTTTTATAGTTATTTCCATTTTATTAGTTACCTCCACTTTTTATAGTTATTCCCATTTTATTATGTACCTCCACTTTTTATTGTTATTCCCATTTTATTAGGTACCTCCAATTTTTATTGTTATTCCCATTTTATTATGTACCTCAACTCCTTAATGTTATTCCCAATTTATTATGTACCTCCACTTTTTATTGTTATTCCCAATTATTACGTACCTCTACTTTTTATTGTTATTCCCATTTATAAGCTACCTCCACTTTTTATTGTTATTCCCATTTTATTAGCTACCTCCACATTTTATTATTATTTCCATTTTATTAGCTACCTCCACTTTTTATTGTTATTCCCATTTTATTAGGTGCGTCCACGTTTTATTGTTATTTCCATTTTATAAGGTAAATCCACTTTTTATTGTTATTCCCATTTTATTACCTACCTCCATTTTTTATTGTTATTCCCATTTTATTAGATGCCTCCACTTTCTATTATTATTCCCATTTTATTAGGTACTTCCACTTTTTATTGTTATTCCTATTTTATTAGGTGCGTTCATTTTTTATTGTTATTTCCATTTTATTAGGTGCCTACACTTTTTATTGTTATTCCCATTTTTTAGGTACCTCCAATTTTATAGTTATTATTCCCATTTTTTTACGTACCTCCACTTTTTATTGTTATTCCCATTTTATTAGCTACCTCCACTTTTTATTGTTATTTCCATTTTATTAAGTACCTCCGCTTTTTATTATTATTCCCATTTATTAGCTACCTCCACTTTTTATTATTATTTCCATTTTATTAGCTACCTCCAATTTTTATTGTTATTCCGATTTTATTAGGTAACTCCACTTTTTATTGTTATTCCCATTTTAGTAGGTAACTCCACTTTTTATTGTTATTCCCATTTTATTAGGTGCCTCCACGTTCTACTGTTATTCCCATTTTATTAGGTACTTTGACGTTTCATTGTTATTCCCATTTTATTAGGTACCTCCACTTTTTATTGTTATTCCCATTTTATTAGGTAACTCCACTTTTTATTGTTATTCCCATTTTATTAGGTAACTCCACTTTTTATTGTTATTCCCATTTATTAGCTACCTCCACTTTTTATTGTTATTTCCATTTTATTAGGTACCTCCACTTTTTATTGTTATTCCCATTTTATTAGGTACCTCCACTTTTTATTGTTATTCCCATTTATTAGGTATCTACACTTTTTATTGTTATTCCCATTTATTAGCTACCTCCACTTTTTATTGTTATTTCCATTTGATTATGTACGTCCTCTTTTTATTGTTATTTCCATTTTATTAGCTAATTCCACTTTTTATTGTTATTTCCATTTTATTAGCTACCTGCACTTTTTATTATTATTTCCATTTTATTAGGTACCTCCACTTTTTATTGTTATTCCCATTTTATTAGGTACTTCGACTTTTTATTGTTATTCCTATTTCATTATGTACATCCACTTTTTATTGTTATTCCCATTTTATTAGATGCCTCCACTTTCTATTATTATTCCCATTTTATTAGGTACTTCCACTTTTTATTGTTATTCCTATTTTATTAGGTGCGTACACTTTTTATTGTTATTTCCATTTTATTAGGTGCCTACACTTTTTATTGTTATTCCCATTTTTTGGTACCTCCAATTTTATAGTTATTATTCCCATTTTTTTACGTACCTCCACTTTTTATTGTTATTCCCATTTTATTAGCTACCTCCACTTTTTATTGTTATTTCCATTTTATTAAGTACCTCCGCTTTTTATTATTATTCCCATTTATTAGCTACCTCCACTTTTTATTATTATTTCCATTTTATTAGCTACCTCCAATTTTTATTGTTATTCCGATTTTATTAGGTAACTCCACTTTTTATTGTTATTCCCATTTTAGTAGGTAACTCCACTTTTTATTGTTATTCCCATTTTATTAGGTGCCTCCACGTTCTACTGTTATTCCCATTTTATTAGGTACTTTGACGTTTCATTGTTATTCCCATTTTATTAGGTACCTCCACTTTTTATTGTTATTCCCATTTTATTAGGTAACTCCACTTTTTATTGTTATTCCCATTTTATTAGGTAACTCCACTTTTTATTGTTATTCCCATTTATTAGCTACCTCCACTTTTTATTGTTATTTCCATTTTATTAGGTACCTCCACTTTTTATTGTTATTCCCATTTTATTAGGTACCTCCACTTTTTATTGTTATTCCCATTTATTAGGTACCTACACTTTTTATTGTTATTCCCATTTATTAGCTACCTCCACTTTTTATTGTTATTTCCATTTGATTATGTACGTCCTCTTTTTATTGTTATTTCCATTTTATTAGCTAATTCCACTTTTTATTGTTATTTCCATTTTATTAGCTACCTGCACTTTTTATTATTATTTCCATTTTATTAGGTACCTCCACTTTTTATTGTTATTCCCATTTTATTAGGTACTTCGACTTTTTATTGTTATTCCTATTTCATTATGTACATCCACTTTTTATTGCTATTCACATTTTATTACGTACCTCTACGTTTTATTGTTATTTCCATTTTATTAGGTACTTCCACTTTTTATTGTTATTTCCGTTTTATTAGGGGCCTCCACGTTCTACTGTTATTCCCATTTTATTAGGTATTTTGACGTTTCATTGTTATTCCCATTTTATTAGGTACCTCCACTTTTTATTGTTATTCCCATTTTATTAGGTACTTCCACTTTTTATTGTTATTCCCCTTTTATTAGGTACTTCCACTTTTTATTGTTATTCTCATTTTATTTGGTGCCTCCACTTGTTATTGTTATTTCCATTTTATTAGGTGACAACACTTTTTATTGTTACTCCCATTTTATTAGGTACCTCCACTTTTTATTGTTATTCCCATTTTATTAGTTACCTAACTTTTTATTGTTATTCCAATTTTATTAGGTAGCCCTCATTTCTTATTGTTATTCCAAATTTATAAGGTACCTCCACTTTTTATTGTTATTCCAATTTTGTTAGGTACTTCCACTTTTTTTGTTATTCCCATTTTATTAGCTACTTCCATTTTTATTGTTATTCCCATTTTATTATGTGCCTTCACTTTTTATTTTTATTTCCATTTTATTAGGGGCCTCGACTTTTTACTGTTATTCGCATTTTATTAGGTACTTCGACGTTTTATTGTTATTCCCATTTTATATGGTACGTCCTCTTTTTATTGTTATTGCCATTTCATTAGGTAAATCCAGTTTTTATTCTTATTCCCATTTTATTAGGTACCACCACTATTTATTGTTATTCCCATTTTATTAGCTACCTCCACTTTTTATTGTTATTTCCATTTTATTAAGTACCTCCGCTTTTTATTATTATTCCCATTTATTAGCTACCTCCACTTTTTATTATTATTTCCATTTTATTAGCTACCTCCAATTTTTATTGTTATTCCGATTTTATTAGGTAACTCCACTTTTTATTGTTATTCCCATTTTAGTAGGTAACTCCACTTTTTATTGTTATTCCCATTTTATTAGGTGCCTCCACGTTCTACTGTTATTCCCATTTTATTAGGTACTTTGACGTTTCATTGTTATTCCCATTTTATTAGGTACCTCCACTTTTTATTGTTATTTCCATTTTATTAGGTACCTCCACTTTTTATTGTTATTCCCATTTTATTAGGTACCTCCACTTTTTATTGTTATTCCCATTTATTAGGTACCTACACTTTTTATTGTTATTCCCATTTATTAGCTACCTCCACTTTTTATTGTTATTTCCATTTGATTATGTACGTCCTCTTTTTATTGTTATTTCCATTTTATTAGCTAATTCCACTTTTTATTGTTATTTCCATTTTATTAGCTACCTGCACTTTTTATTATTATTTCCATTTTATTAGGTACCTCCACTTTTTATTGTTATTCCCATTTTATTAGGTACTTCGACTTTTTATTGTTATTCCTATTTCATTATGTACATCCACTTTTTATTGTTATTCCCATTTTATTAGATGCCTCCACTTTCTATTATTATTCCCATTTTATTAGGTACTTCCACTTTTTATTGTTATTCCTATTTTATTAGGTGCGTTCACTTTTTATTGTTATTTCCATTTTATTAGGTGCCTACACTTTTTATTGTTATTCCCATTTTTTAGGTACCTCCAATTTTATAGTTATTATTCCCATTTTTTTACGTACCTCCACTTTTTATTGTTATTCCCATTTTATTAGCTACCTCCACTTTTTATTGTTATTTCCATTTTATTAAGTACCTCCGCTTTTTATTATTATTCCCATTTATTAGCTACCTCCACTTTTTATTATTATTTCCATTTTATTAGCTACCTCCAATTTTTATTGTTATTCCGATTTTATTAGGTAACTCCACTTTTTATTGTTATTCCCATTTTAGTAGGTAACTCCACTTTTTATTGTTATTCCCATTTTATTAGGTGCCTCCACGTTCTACTGTTATTCCCATTTTATTAGGTACTTTGACGTTTCATTGTTATTCCCATTTTATTAGGTACCTCCACTTTTTATTGTTATTCCCATTTTATTAGGTAACTCCACTTTTTATTGTTATTCCCATTTTATTAGGTAACTCCACTTTTTATTGTTATTCCCATTTATTAGCTACCTCCACTTTTTATTGTTATTTCCATTTTATTAGGTACCTCCACTTTTTATTGTTATTCCCATTTTATTAGGTACCTCCACTTTTTATTGTTATTCCCATTTATTAGGTACCTACACTTTTTATTGTTATTCCCATTTATTAGCTACCTCCACTTTTTATTGTTATTTCCATTTGATTATGTACGTCCTCTTTTTATTGTTATTTCCATTTTATTAGCTAATTCCACTTTTTATTGTTATTTCCATTTTATTAGCTACCTGCACTTTTTATTATTATTTCCATTTTATTAGGTACCTCCACTTTTTATTGTTATTCCCATTTTATTAGGTACTTCGACTTTTTATTGTTATTCCTATTTCATTATGTACATCCACTTTTTATTGCTATTCACATTTTATTACGTACCTCTACGTTTTATTGTTATTTCCATTTTATTAGGTACTTCCACTTTTTATTGTTATTTCCGTTTTATTAGGGGCCTCCACGTTCTACTGTTATTCCCATTTTATTAGGTATTTTGACGTTTCATTGTTATTCCCATTTTATTAGGTACCTCCACTTTTTATTGTTATTCCCATTTTATTAGGTACTTCCACTTTTTATTGTTATTCCCCTTTTATTAGGTACTTCCACTTTTTATTGTTATTCTCATTTTATTTGGTGCCTCCACTTGTTATTGTTATTTCCATTTTATTAGGTGACAACACTTTTTATTGTTACTCCCATTTTATTAGGTACCTCCACTTTTTATTGTTATTCCCATTTTATTAGTTACCTAACTTTTTATTGTTATTCCAATTTTATTAGGTAGCCCTCATTTCTTATTGTTATTCCAAATTTATAAGGTACCTCCACTTTTTATTGTTATTCCAATTTTGTTAGGTACTTCCACTTTTTTTGTTATTCCCATTTTATTAGCTACTTCCATTTTTATTGTTATTCCCATTTTATTATGTGCCTTCACTTTTTATTTTTATTTCCATTTTATTAGGGGCCTCGACTTTTTACTGTTATTCGCATTTTATTAGGTACTTCGACGTTTTATTGTTATTCCCATTTTATATGGTACGTCCTCTTTTTATTGTTATTGCCATTTCATTAGGTAAATCCAGTTTTTATTCTTATTCCCATTTTATTAGGTACCACCACTATTTATTGTTATTCCCATTTTATTAGCTACCTCCACTTTTTATTGTTATTTCCATTTTATTAAGTACCTCCGCTTTTTATTATTATTCCCATTTATTAGCTACCTCCACTTTTTATTATTATTTCCATTTTATTAGCTACCTCCAATTTTTATTGTTATTCCGATTTTATTAGGTAACTCCACTTTTTATTGTTATTCCCATTTTAGTAGGTAACTCCACTTTTTATTGTTATTCCCATTTTATTAGGTGCCTCCACGTTCTACTGTTATTCCCATTTTATTAGGTACTTTGACGTTTCATTGTTATTCCCATTTTATTAGGTACCTCCACTTTTTATTGTTATTTCCATTTTATTAGGTACCTCCACTTTTTATTGTTATTCCCATTTTATTAGGTACCTCCACTTTTTATTGTTATTCCCATTTATTAGGTACCTACACTTTTTATTGTTATTCCCATTTATTAGCTACCTCCACTTTTTATTGTTATTTCCATTTGATTATGTACGTCCTCTTTTTATTGTTATTTCCATTTTATTAGCTAATTCCACTTTTTATTGTTATTTCCATTTTATTAGCTACCTGCACTTTTTATTATTATTTCCATTTTATTAGGTACCTCCACTTTTTATTGTTATTCCCATTTTATTAGGTACTTCGACTTTTTATTGTTATTCCTATTTCATTATGTACATCCACTTTTTATTGTTATTCCCATTTTATTAGATGCCTCCACTTTCTATTATTATTCCCATTTTATTAGGTACTTCCACTTTTTATTGTTATTCCTATTTTATTAGGTGCGTTCACTTTTTATTGTTATTTCCATTTTATTAGGTGCCTACACTTTTTATTGTTATTCCCATTTTTTAGGTACCTCCAATTTTATAGTTATTATTCCCATTTTTTTACGTACCTCCACTTTTTATTGTTATTCCCATTTTATTAGCTACCTCCACTTTTTATTGTTATTTCCATTTTATTAAGTACCTCCGCTTTTTATTATTATTCCCATTTATTAGCTACCTCCACTTTTTATTATTATTTCCATTTTATTAGCTACCTCCAATTTTTATTGTTATTCCGATTTTATTAGGTAACTCCACTTTTTATTGTTATTCCCATTTTAGTAGGTAACTCCACTTTTTATTGTTATTCCCATTTTATTAGGTGCCTCCACGTTCTACTGTTATTCCCATTTTATTAGGTACTTTGACGTTTCATTGTTATTCCCATTTTATTAGGTACCTCCACTTTTTATTGTTATTCCCATTTTATTAGGTAACTCCACTTTTTATTGTTATTCCCATTTTATTAGGTAACTCCACTTTTTATTGTTATTCCCATTTATTAGCTACCTCCACTTTTTATTGTTATTTCCATTTTATTAGGTACCTCCACTTTTTATTGTTATTCCCATTTTATTAGGTACCTCCACTTTTTATTGTTATTCCCATTTATTAGGTACCTACACTTTTTATTGTTATTCCCATTTATTAGCTACCTCCACTTTTTATTGTTATTTCCATTTGATTATGTACGTCCTCTTTTTATTGTTATTTCCATTTTATTAGCTAATTCCACTTTTTATTGTTATTTCCATTTTATTAGCTACCTGCACTTTTTATTATTATTTCCATTTTATTAGGTACCTCCACTTTTTATTGTTATTCCCATTTTATTAGGTACTTCGACTTTTTATTGTTATTCCTATTTCATTATGTACATCCACTTTTTATTGCTATTCACATTTTATTACGTACCTCTACGTTTTATTGTTATTTCCATTTTATTAGGTACTTCCACTTTTTATTGTTATTTCCGTTTTATTAGGGGCCTCCACGTTCTACTGTTATTCCCATTTTATTAGGTATTTTGACGTTTCATTGTTATTCCCATTTTATTAGGTACCTCCACTTTTTATTGTTATTCCCATTTTATTAGGTACTTCCACTTTTTATTGTTATTCCCCTTTTATTAGGTACTTCCACTTTTTATTGTTATTCTCATTTTATTTGGTGCCTCCACTTGTTATTGTTATTTCCATTTTATTAGGTGACAACACTTTTTATTGTTACTCCCATTTTATTAGGTACCTCCACTTTTTATTGTTATTCCCATTTTATTAGTTACCTAACTTTTTATTGTTATTCCAATTTTATTAGGTAGCCCTCATTTCTTATTGTTATTCCAAATTTATAAGGTACCTCCACTTTTTATTGTTATTCCAATTTTGTTAGGTACTTCCACTTTTTTTGTTATTCCCATTTTATTAGCTACTTCCATTTTTATTGTTATTCCCATTTTATTATGTGCCTTCACTTTTTATTTTTATTTCCATTTTATTAGGGGCCTCGACTTTTTACTGTTATTCGCATTTTATTAGGTACTTCGACGTTTTATTGTTATTCCCATTTTATATGGTACGTCCTCTTTTTATTGTTATTGCCATTTTATTAGGTAAATCCAGTTTTTATTCTTATTCCCATTTTATTAGGTACCACCACTATTTATTGTTATTCCCATTTTATTAGGTACCTCTACTTTTTATTGTTATTCCCATTTTATTAGGTACTTCCATTTTTTATTGTTGTTCCCATTTTATTAGGTGCCTCCACTTTTTATTGTTATTCCCATTTTATTAGGTACTTCCACTTTTTATTGTTATTCCCATTTTATTAGGTGCCTTTACTTTTTATTGTTATTTCCATTTTATTAGGTGCCTACACTTTTTATTTTTATTCCCATTTTTTAGGTACCTCCACTTTTTATTGTTATTATTCCCATTTTATTAGGTACTTCCACTTTTTATTGTTATTCCCATTTTATTTGTTACTTTTACGTTTCATTGTTATTCCCATTTTGTATGGTACTTCGACTTTTTATTGTTATTCACATTTTATGAGGTACCTCCACTTTTTATTTTTATTCCCATTTTATACGGTACTTCGAATTTTTCTTGTTATCCCCCTTTTATTAGGTACCTCCACTTTTTATTGTTATTCCCATTTCATTACATACCACCAATTTTTATTGTTATTCACATTTTATTTGGTACTTCCACTTTTTATTGTTATTCCCATTTTATTACTTACCTCCAGTTATTATTGTTATGCCCATTTTATTAGGTACCTCCACTTTTTATTGTTATTCCTATTTTATTAGGTACCTCCCCTTTTTATTGTTATTCCCATTTTATTAAGTACTTCGACTTTTTATTGTTATTCCCATTTTATTTGGTACCACCACTTTTTATTGTTATTTCCATTTTATTACGTACCTCCACTTTTTACTGTTATTCCCTTTTTATTTGGTACTTCGACGTTTTATTGTTATTCCCATTTTATTAGGTACTTCGACTTTTTATTCAACTTTGATCTTCAAAAATTTAAATGCAATGTCAATCATTATCTTCCATCTTAATTCCTGTTCTTTTATTTTTCTCTCTCCATAATAGTTTCATTTTTTTCTCATTTTCTCTAACACTCAGTAATTGCCTTTTGTCTTAGTGGCTTTATTACAATGCTTGGGGTGAAATGATTAAAAAACAAATTATCTCTCTGGTAAACAATTATGTAATCCAATTACCCCCTATTTCGTCTATTTCAATTACTGGAAAAAATATATTGATTTATAAACTGAAGTGAAAGACGCAGCAGATGTTTGGACGCCATTTTGGATTAAAAAAATCTGCATCTTACACACACAGGATTACCATATATTTTATATTTAAAAAATATTTATTGTATTTTCCAGTGAATAAATTAGAAACCAATCAGATATGGCAATGTGAGTTAATCACTGTCATCCCTGAAAATATAACGCTGAGAAGCAATCAACCTTTCCGCATTTCTAAGGCACATTCTTAGGCGTATCGTATTCTGTAGTAAAAATAGCTGAGCCACCTTCAATGGAAAATTACCTTGAATTTTTGAATCCAGGTTAAAAAAGTCACAGAAAAAAAAAACAGGACAATGCTTATATTGAGTCTGCATCTTTCTTTAATTTCCTCATCTTTATTGACACATTCACAACTTTTCAGCTGTTGTATGTTCTGGCCTTCTTCAAGTGATATTTGATGGAATTTCAAACCGTGGAGGTAGATTTTCTAATGTTCCTTTAGTGTTGTAGCATACCTACGGACAATAATGGGTATGACCCCATTCACATAAATACAGTAGTAAATACTGTATGTTGGTCTGCAGTTGGAGATTCATTGTGGAATTCACTTCTCACTTCTAGCTGTTGACTACTTCTACGCGCTGCTGGCAAATCTTATATGTGTTGTTCGTGTCCTCATTATCAACATTTTCAACATTTCTAAGGCAGATTCTTATGCATATAGTCTTCTGTAGTAAAAATAGCTGAGCCACCTTCAATGTTATGGAAGTAAATCCAGACAAAAAACCAAGAATGGAACACCGACGGCGGTTGACTGTCAACACCGGCAACTTTCCGACAATTTCTGCCCCCAAATGTAAAGGTATGTTTTTCTTTGGAGCTTTTCGGTACGGCCGAGACAGGGGTTGGTGGGGGATCATGAGGTCTGGGCAGTACACGGTCTCCATATACTACTGTCTGTCTAGAAGGGAATCTCTTAATTCAAACTACTTGCTGCCTTGTTGGTCTTAAAATGGGAATAACAATAAAAAGTGGAGGTACCTAATAAAATGGGAATAACAATAAAAAGTCGAAGTACCATATAAAATGGGAATAACAATAAAAAGTGGAGGTACCTAATAAAATGGGAATAACAATAAAAAGTGGAAGTACCTAATAAAATGGGAATAATAACAATAAAATGTGGAGGTACCTAAAAAATGGGAATAACAATAAAAAGTGGAGGTACCTAATAAAATGGGAATAACAATAAAAAGTCGAAGTACCATATAAAATGGGAATAACAATAAAAAGTGGAGGTACCTAGTTTTATGTATATAGCTTCAAAAAATTTTAGTTTTTGTTTATTATTTTCATGTTTAAGTATAGTTGTGTTTTCAACAAGGATTTTCCGGGATATTGTATGCGGCCAGGCATGTTGTTTTAAATGCCTAAAAATGTTAGAATTATCATTCAAATGTAGAGTCAAGCGTCGTGAAGGCGAGTTTGTGGTGTGACCAACATAGATATTATTTAGTTCGTTGGAGATACAATATACAAAAGTCACTTGAATTTGTAAACTATGTTGTTTTTTTGAAAATCGGCAACGGCGGGAGAAGAATCATTGCGAATAATTGAGTCGGATATACTAGATACATGCATGTATATATACATACATATATATATACATATGTGTATGTATATACATATATATATATATATATATATATATATATATATATATATATATATATATATATATATATATTTTTTATTATAATAGATTATAATAAAAACATTTTACATCACTACCCAAATACTTTCATATTTCAATACTATGTTTTACTTACTCAGGTGATCGTAGATACCTTTTGATCACAAGTTATATCTTGGCAATGGTACATAACTTTAGATCACAAGTTATCTACGATCGCCTAAGGAAGTACAATGATAGTATTGAAACATGAAATCTATTGTGTAGCGATGTAAAATGTTTTATTATAATGTATTACACTATTTACATTATTCGGACTATTGTCCTCATCTTTGCCGTCATATTTATTACAACGTTTCGGCCGCTGTAAGCTCCGGCCTTCTTCAGGAGGTTGGAATGTCGAATTGAACCCTTTATTTCGCTCACTGGTGTAAACTGTTCTAGTTCCACGTGCCATGATTTAATAGATGTCAGTTGTCAGTTATCTCTTGTTAATTTCCCTCTCCACTGCCTTAACCGGGTATTGAACTCACACTCTTTGGGCCCTGTCACTGGATCAAACTAAAGTCTTTATCCACTGTGCCATGTGTCCTTGAGGACATCTGTGCATGAATTTCTGGGTAATATAATATAGACATTTATAAGGTAATGTAATAATAAAAATATTATAAATTTTTTCTCTACTTTGTTTTGAGCACTTTAAAAAAAAACGTAATTGCTACAAACTGTGGATTTTTACTCCATCTGTTCTTTCTCTTATTTGGATATATATATATATATATATATATATATATATATATATATATATATATATATATATATATATATATATATATTATATATATATATATATATATATATATATATATATATATATATATATATATATATATATATTGTGACGAGAATATCCATGGCAACCAAGAAAAAGAGTCTTCAAAACGCTCATATGCATCTCAACAAATAAAAAGTGTCTTAAAAAGGCTCTGCTGAAAAAAAAAACACGGTTAGAACAAAAAGCTCTGCATAACGAAGAAGATGGATTGCAACTAACAGACAGAAAGCTAAGTAAAATTAATCTTCTTTTGTAGAATATTAACTTCTACATTGAAATAACTGTCTGAGATATCGCTCTTAACAACTTTCTTCCTTATGTGAACATTAATTCACTAGGACATTAAAATAACTGTCTGAGATATCGCTCTTAATAACTTTCTTCCTTATGTGAACATTAATTCACTAGGACATTAAAATAACTGTCTGAGATATCGCTCTTAATAACATTCTTCCTTATGTGAACATTAATTCACTAGGACATTAAAATAACTGTCTGAGATATCGCTCTTAATAACTTTCTTCCTTATGTGAACATTAATTCACTTGGACATTAAAATAACTGTCTGAGATATCGCTCTTAACAACTTTCTTCCTTATGTGAACATTAATTCACTAGGACATTAAAATAACTATCTGAGATATCGCTCTCTATAACTTTCTTCCTTATGGGAACATTAATTCACTTGGACATTAAAATAACTGAGATATCGCTCTCTATAACTTTCTTCCTTATGCGAACATTAATTCATTGGACATTGAAATAACTGTCTGAGATATCGATCTCTATGACTTTCTTCCTTATGTGAACTTTAATTCACTAGAAGCATTTTATTTTATTCCGTCACACCCCAAAACTATCTCCACTCTTAAATCTATTTTCGTAAAGTTACAAATTAAATTGTTTTTTTATTGTTATGATCGTCTTATCTTAATCAGTTATTTGGATAAATCGTCGCTACCTTTATTTTGCGGCTTTCTTTCTGTTAACCAGATTTTGTCTAAATACATGTTTAAACCCGAACCACATCCCTGAACCAACCTGGGCATAGAATATCCGACGTAAATATAAATTTTTTATGACACAACAGCCGGAGTCATCAGAGAAAATTCGATTATACTTCGAAGCTTCGACCTACTCGTGACATAATATATATATATATATATATATATATATATATATATATATATATATATATATATATATATATATATGGTAACTATTCTTCGTAGAAAATATTTGACGCCATTTCAAACCTGTCAACCACACCGAGGCGGCGGTCTACTCTTTTTGCTCACGTGACTTCCAGTGAAAGCATTAAACTAGTTTCCGGCTACGTAATTTATTCCCCGGATATACTTAGTAGAAATTAGAGGAAGATATGTTTTTTGGTGAAGGACATCTCCCTCATAAACCACCAATTCCATTTTAAACGCTGAGTGATACAAGAAAGAATGTGGAGATTGGTGGCGGTTGTTATTGAAATGTTCTGCTGACAAGAGCCAGATGGGATCGTATGAAAAGATGTCTGCCTTTTTTTCCCAGGTAGTCATTTATCTTCCTCAACTAACAGAAAGAAACTTACCATATGTGTAACAATTGCACGTCTGATGACTTTATAAAAAATATGATGACGTAGTTGTTATTACGTCACTCATTTATTTATTCGGTTATTACGTCACTCATTTATTTATTCAGTTATTACGTCACTCATTTATTTATTCAGTTATTACGTCACTCATTTATTTATTTTTTTCTATTTTAAAAACGTAATGAGAATTTATTTATTGAATAAAAGTTTGAACAATTTTTTTTCTATCCTCTACCAGCCGCAATGATGGAGAAAGCATTACCTCGAACCATCGCCAGTGAGACACGCTGCAAGAGCCACTCCATTTCGCCAGGCTCGTCCCTTAATCGAGACACCATCCCGCCAATCCTCCGAAGGAACGTCGTCGAACTAGGGCCAATAACCCCAGAAGTCTCCACTGCCACAGGAGTAGAAAAAATCTATCAGTAAGAGAAGAATATTTAACTATTTTTTTTTATGTTTGCGTCCCGGGCGACAGACCCCGGCTCAACCGCGGACCTGATCAAATTACCGGCCGAAAATGTATCCGCACAAGTTGCATCCCAAATCAACGAATTCCCCATTTTAAAAGGGAAAATATTAATGCCATCCCGCCGCTTTCCATCACCACAGTCGAGGTCTACGGGTTCGATTTGTGAAGGGAACCCAGCTGCATCCAAACCTCTTCTGATGATGTCGTTTATTGCTGCATGCTGTGGAAAGCGGCCGGCACTACGACGACAGGAGAGAGGATGCAAACCAAACTCATCGATGGTAGCTCCACATCTGCATCTGTCACGCTCACATAAATTTGAGTCCAAGACGGATCGCGACTCCGACCCGAGTGCACTCATCATCTAGAAGGGTATTGGTAGATGAAGAGGGCACTGCGTTGAGCCAGGCGCCACTACTCGGTTGTGAAGCAGATAGTAGACAGGCGAGGCGATGCTGATCCAGTGAGAGCCTCAAATTAGTAAAATTGGCCTCGCATTTTATTTTATTTTATTTATTTAGGTACATCCACTTTTTATTGTTATTCCCATTTTAAAATGTGAATAGCAATAAAAAGTGGAGGTACCTAATGAAATAGGAATAACAATAAAAAGTCGAAGTACCTAATAAAATGGGAATAACAATAAAATGTGGAGGTACCTAATAAAATGGGAATAACAATAAAAAGTGGAGGTACCTAATAAAATGGGATAACAATAAAAAGTGGAGGTACCTACATAAAACTGTTTAAACTTAACCCGAACAAAATAATCTACGAAATCTCCACAAATATTCTTAAATTTCTATAATTGATAACAGAAGCCATTGGTTTATACCATCGGCTTCCCATACTTAATACTTCTCGTTTTCACTCTCATGTGGTCATGTGTGATGTCATGAGCTGCGGTGCGATTTTCGCTTCCAGCGTCTCGTATGCGCGAGTTTGTCGTTGCTTGGAAATCTTCCATGCAAACAAAAACAGACTATCATTA